>JAWWMP010000081.1:50663911-50805167 GCA_035047865.1 Dendrocincla tyrannina
TTCTCTTTCTCTTTCTCTTTCTCTTTCTCTTTTCTGTCTCTCTTTCTCTTTCTCTCTTTTTCTTTCTCTCTCTCTTTCACTCTCTGTCTCTTCCCTCTTTCTGTTCTTTTAGCTACACATCCCCATTACCCTTCTCCCTTTCCAGGTATGCAATGTTTCATACACTTTATATTCAAAGTTTATTTGAAAAAGCTGGGGCTTGAATTACACAAAAAGGCAATTCATATTAAGCAATTTCACAAATCAGTGGGACCTAGCCCAGTGCTGAGTGTTAGCCATTATAGGCTAATAAATCATACTTTCTCTTTGAGATGTCAATCGCCAAAGTGCTTTGTAAAAATGTTGGCATCTGTAATTCAGCGAAGCCTTTTCATCTTGAAATAAGATGCTCCAGACTGATAACAAGAATAATCCTCTCTTGATCAAAAAAAAAATCTGCATTTTACCAATTAAAGCTGCTGCCAGAAGCCAAACGGAGCAGCACTGAGACTCCACTGTAGTTTATCTCTGCTAAACACAAGGAGGGATACAGTTAGAGCTTTGTTTCATTTTCAGCTTGACTACTTTATCTCCCGAAGAACTGCAGCATCTCAGCCCTGCGATACACATAAGAATGGTATATGCAGACCCCATACCTACACTGCAAGCCACCAGAGGACCCTCTCCTGACAAACCCACCACCCATTCATTTTATAGATTAGGTACCCGACACCTTGAAGAAAAGTCATGCTCGCACTAAAGTTTAAGCATGGAAAACACTAAATTACTTTTGCCACGATAAAAGGCCCATCTGCGTTTTTTTTTTTTCCTTTCTGTTAAGAGGTTACACACACAATAGAGCCTGCAAAGATGAATCCCTGCAGCCCAGCCCTCTCAAAACCAAATGCAGAAGCTGCACTCATGCCTGTATTTAACTTCACTGTCCCTGCCTCCATTCGTGCATGCTAATCTGACACTTTTATCTCAGAAAAAGCACTTCCACATGCAGCTGGGCCAGCACTCATGTATTTCTGTTCTGCCCAGCATTGGCTTTCTGTGGGTAGATCTTTCTGTGGGCGACAAAAGCAGGGCAGAGACACCCCACACCAAACACATGAAGGTAGATCTTTCCACTTGTTCACCCTAATAACACAGACCTCAGAACAGCAAATCACTTAACAGTAGCAAGGCATGAAGAAGCTGCAAAGAAAGAACAACTCTGCCCAGGGGAATCTGCTTTGTCCTGGCCCATTGGTAAGGACTGAAAGGTACCTGAAGCCCATGCACAACCCTAACACTCCTTGCAGCTCCAAGCAGCAAAATAACCCCCCAAAACCAAACAGGCAGGGGCTTCCCTTTTTTCTCTTCTCCGCGATGTGCCAACAAGAATCAGGAGCCAAAGAGCCAACTCAGTTTGCAGCTTCACTGCTGCCTGTGCACTTGTCATTCAGTCAGTGTGGGCTCCCCTGGGACTCGGCTGGCAGCTCCTTATCCCACACTTTTGCCCAAGACTGGAAGTCACCTTGGAATATCGGTGAACCTGGAAGAGTTCACTAGCTGAACTCTCAGGCAAAATAAAGACTTCAAATAAGTATGTTTGTTCCCAAACCCCTAAATAGTGCTGTGTGACTAAAAGCACAGACCAAGGTCAAACCTTGCTCCCTGTTATGCACAACCCTTTCCACCCAAGTGCCACTTCCTATGGTCAGAGAGGACAGAGCAACTTGTCAGGGCACAGGAGGAGCTCTGTTCACCCCCACCTACACCAGTGAAAAAGAAGTGCTATTTAAAGGACATGGACTCTTTCAGGGACACCAATTCAAAGACAATGACTTTGGCAACTCAAACGAACAGAAGCCGGGGCAGCAGCAGCCTAACAACAAGTTTTCCTAATGCTGTGAAAGAAATGCTAATTACAGAGGAATTAAAATAAAAAAAATGATTGCATTTCTCTCTCTAAATCCCCTCTTAATACTTCACAGATTAGGGTGGATTTATTTTTTTGTAAACCTTTCTCTATCAAAAAAGAAATCCCCACTTTATATTTTTTCCCCCTTCTCCTCTGTGATTCATCAAAAGCCAGACTCTAGGCAGGGAAACTGCCGATGTGCTTGTGTAGTGGAGTGCTTAAGAGGACCCGAGCCAAAGCACAGCTGGCCTTTGGGTCAAGCCCAGAGTGAATCAGATCTCTTCACAAGGCAGCCCTGATGACTTTTAACACTGCTGGAAGGCAAAGGGCATCACGGTGACTGGCGCAGAACAAGGATGTGCTGAGAAGGCAAACAGGGGCCGTGCCAGACCCTGAGGGCTCCTGAGGCTCCAGAACAGCAGTGAGGTCCGTCTGCGGTTACTTAACCTTAAAACCCACCAGCCCTTACATGGTTACCTCTGATGGGGGGTTAAAGACTTGATTCATTTAAACAAGTCTGTGTTAGGTACCCAGACGGAAAACAAGAGAGAAAGAACATGTACTCAAGGGCATAGATCTGCTTACTAGCTTTGCTATGCCATGTATTAAATTACTGGCCTATAAATGATTCAACCATTCTGGCACAGTTCAAAACGATGGGTTCAGCAGCTTATAATCAGGCACAGTAAGGTGGTGTCTTAATTAGAACTCGGCCTTTAAACAGGCAGTGAGGGAGAGAATGCAAAACATAAAAACTTCTGGACAGATGTTTCTCATGATTATTTGCTATAATCTCTTCTCCTTTTCCTTCCTCATTCCCTCACAGCTACAAAGATCAAATATACTGAAGGAATGCACAAACCAGAAAAAACCTTCCTATGGTGCTTGCTTGCCTCTGAAACAACTCCCTGCCTTCTCATGTTGTCACAACTCTCAGCCCCAACCCCTGGGCTTGACTCACATGAAGAACTGATTTTTATTGGCCACAGCATTGCTTCTCCAAGTACGAGTTAGGGTCTGAACCCCAGCGAGTGAAAAATAAAATAAGATGAAGCAGAATAAAACCACCAACAAAACCCCCTTTTCTGCTGTACGTAAAACATTCTCCTTTTGTCAGGGAAAAAAATTATTACTATAATGGATTTCATGTTCTTATCTATTCCTTACTCTTTTCAATTTAAAGGAAACATTTCTGAACCTTTCAGGGCAGTAGCTGTCACTGCCACGCACAATGAGACTGCGAATGGGCTGAAGCCTCTCTGTGTTACTGTGTTGGAGCCAAATAAAACTGTAATAAAAATACACTGAAAACTGCCTCTGCAAAGAAGAATTTAAAATTAAGTAAATCCCTGCCCTTATTTTGAGAAGCATGCAAGCTAGGATGTGCAATCACACCCTTTTGGGATTGCAAGGGACTTGCTTCACAAAGCTGGGACTTCACCCACATGACGACCCTTTGGCAAGCACGCCTCCAGCACCCAGAGGGAAGAAACCCCTGCTGCAGAAGGGCTAATCTGGCAGCTGGCGCAGATGTGTGCAAATGCCTCCTTGCATGGCTGCACCCAACTTTGGCAGCTGGGGGCTGCTTCCTCACAGGACAGCTTCTCCTCTTGCAAGTGGTGGGCAATGCACAGCTCTAAGGGTCACTTACAGGTTTGCCGCTGCAGCTACTCCTCAGGGGAGCTGTTTTCATCTGGTTGATCCTCCTGTTGCAGTTGGATCTTTATTTAGAGAAAAACTGGCTTTCTCCTACAGGAGAGGAGCTGAGGAAGAAGCCACAGAGCCAAAGACAGCATGGTAGAAGAGGAAGTGAGGCTTTCAAGTCTCTTGACTTTGAGCATCCTCATTTCTGGGCATCCAAAACAACCCACTGCAAAGAGGCCAAATCCTTCAGAGTGGTGTGTTCCCCACCCCTTGATCAGTCTTGTTTGCCAGTGTTTTGAGGTGCACAGCACTGATTAAGGCACCTCATACCACCCATGCTAGAGCTCAGTACAGCAGCTGCCCTAGGGATTGCTCCAGTCACCAGGCAGGAAGACCTTGGCAAATGGAATCCTGAATGTAAGCCATTGCTGCCCGTTTAGGGCTTTTTGATCTCATCTAATCAAATGCAACAACAATGAGAGAATTTTATTGCTGTACAATTAAGGAGAAAACACTAACAAAAAAATAGCTCCACAGTTCTTCAAGCATGTTTTTGAATAAAGAATAATTATCATCAAGGCTACGCAGCAAGGGGGATGAGAAATAGGCAGCACTGCATTTTTCTGATTGCCATTGTATTAATATTTAACAATAACTTCAGTCATTTCCTTGAAGGATAATTTTCTTAAACAAACTTTTATCTTCAGCGTCTAACCCCTTTGCAGTATTTTATTCTTAAACTGATTTCTGGGGGAAAAAAAAAAAAGACAAAGTGCAACAAAAAGCAGATTTATAAATATATACAATATCTTATTAGCTTCTGGGTGCTTCAGTGCATTTATCACATGTTTAAAACAAACTTGAGCTCAGCTAAGCCCAATTATAATATCTCGCTGGGCAGAGAAATTAATTAAACAGCTGAATGATAAAGACCCCAGCAGCAAACTGAGGCTTTAAAATAAATAAGATCTTTTTTTTTATTAATTTTTGAGAAGAATAAGAAGGGAAGGAAGGAAACCCATGGTACAGATTTTAAACAGCAATGTAACCAGCCTTTTCAGGACTGCAAATAAGGCAACCTGGCAGGTGAACGTGGTGGCTGCTCTAACACAGCTCACCAACTTTGTGTTTTGCTAATGTGCAACACACACCCCCCTTTTGCATCGACTTCAAATAACCCTGGGATCTCAGCAGTGCAGCTCAGCGACAACCAGAACAAGGGCAGGGCTTGTCAGGATTTAAGAGCTTTCAGCAAAACCCTTCAATTGCAGCCAGTACCCTATTCCATAGAAGGATATCAATTATAGATAGTGACTTGCTTTAACAGTGCAGTCGGTACTGTCAGACGCCAGATAGACAACCATGAAGAATCATGAATCTTTCTATTAACTGTAAGAGAAGGGGGGGGGGGGAAAGGATGGATAGGTGCTATAAATAAGGCAGAGGGTCTGAATGCTTTAACACCTTGCCGTTTGGTGTATGCAGCATGAAAATTTAACCATGCTGAATTCTAAGTGGCACACATCGCTTGAAAATATGAGCACCCGTGCCAAGATCATTTCAGTGTCAGACCCTTCTGGGTGGGTCAATAATGATTCTTTTAGGTAGCTTTTTGGTTATTTATTCATAGCAGCCCAGGTCCTGTTCATAAATTCAGACAGAAAACATTGACTCTTGGGTCCTAAGAACACTTTCCCTGGCACCCACACTTTACATTAATAACTGCAGGATTTTGCCACAGAAAGTAATGCAGAAAAATTACATCAAATGCTGACTATTGTGCCTAAAATTGCAATTTCTGGTCTACAGCTATACCACATATTCAGGCACAGATTTTTTTTGCATTTACCATTTCACACATCATTTTGCAGTGCAGATATTACAAGAATCTGATTCACCTACAGTTGATTTCAAGGTAAATTGGGTCCCATCATTCCCCAAAAATAAAGCTATCCTCATGTGACAGAAAGACCAGAATATACATGAATTCATACTCACCTTTCTCAAAACATGTGTGCTTGTGTATATGCCCTGTACATAGTGGGAGTAATGACATCTGTAATAGGAACTGTGTGCACTGGGTGTTTGACAAAGCTCTTCTGAGCTCTGCTCAGCCTGGCATGACTAGAATTCACACAGAGGTACCTCATCCTTTAAGAAACAAAACAAACGGCTAGAAACAGACCTCCATTTCTTCACTTTACACTGCACTTCCCACCCTAAAATTTCAGTGCTTTTGGGATGCAAGGCTTGGATAACAGTCTGTTCTGTGCCACTGGCCATTCTGACTCTGATCTCTTACTAAGTGTGGTTAACAACCAGCACAGAAAGATGGCAGATTTACCTGGATGAGTCTTGCTAGAACAACTGAAGGCTTTATTGCCTTTACCTTGGTGATTACTACCCCAGAGCAGAATCAACAAAACAGGATGGTTATCCATACATTTGACATTCTGTCTGGACTTGTACTTCAAAACCTTCAAGCTCTTCAAGCTCTTGGAGCAACTGAGGCTCTGCTGAGTCTGCCAGTGGGTTGGGAATCACCAGGAGAGCGGCAGCACGTGCAGCCAGGACAGGGTAAAGCTCTGCTGCAAGATCTGGAGGCTCAGGAACCTCCAGACAGCTCCAAGCACCCTGATGTGTGTGGCCCCAGAGCTGCAGGGTGAAAGACCTCCTGCCCATACCAGGTGCATTCCTTCTCTTGCTTTCGAGCAGCATCTGGAACCTTGACAGTCTGGGCTTGACGAGGCCTCCAGCTGCTACTGCAGTGTAAATATTGCTGAGTAAAGGGCTATACAGGCTTGGAGACACATTCTGTACCAGGCACACACATGCACAAGCCAGGGCAGGATCTCAGGAAGTGTGCTGACATTGATTTAGGCGCAGTTACGGCAATTTGTACCTACTTGGGCTTAGCCACCAGAATTGGGTAGGAGGCACACATGAGCCATGCCAGTGGAGGGATTTTCAAGGGCCTGACTGCTGCTCAGAGACTGAACACATTCTGACAGAGCGACACACCTAAGCAGGACCAGGAGTGCCCTCCCATGAAGCCCAACTGAGACCAGACTTCTCTTCCCTGGTCGCTGCAGGTGCACATCAGAGGGCTGTGGCAATCAAGGGCAGACAAAATGTAAGAGACACACCGGGGTGAGCGGCCAGACCTTCAAACAGAGGTAGATGTCTAAAGCCCTTTGCAATTCTGGGCAGAAATAACTCGCTCAAGTCCCCACAGCAGGGCTCTGAGGGAGCAGCAAAAGAAATCACCAACCAGGGCCCCATCACTGAGCCCTGCTGACTCTTACAGCATGATTTGTGCTACTTAAATGTGATGGTGGCGATGATGAATTTATTGTCTTCAGGGTGTCGAGTCAGGACTGGCACCTTGTAGTCTCAGACACCATCATAACACACCTAAATCCTGAGCCCTACCAAAAAGCACTGCGTGTATCACAGAAAAAAATTTTCTATTCCTTTTTTATGTCTAGAGAAACACAATTCAGATATTACAATTGTGCAGAAGCCAAAGAAATGCACTTTTTCCAGTCTTGCTGTTAACACTTGTAATGCAGTCAGATTTGCTATAAAAATCCCTTCAAACCCAACAAATGAATTTTTGAAAACTCCAAAACAACTAGACTATAACACTGTCAATTTAATTCACTTTAAAATATAAAACATGAGGCATTAACTAACAAGCTCAGTGGAATTCCATTCAGTTTTAACTCGGAAACATCAAAAAAATCTTCTTCCTTTTTTTTAATTACCTTTATTCTGAATTTGTCTTTCATTTCCTATAGTTTGGTGTGTATTATTTATCATCATCACTGGGATACCCTCTGAATGCTGATAAAGATTTGCCAGGTGTCATAAAGGTTCAGCCTTTATGTAGTAGCAGATCTAAAGACTGTGCCTATGCACAGCCCCAGATGATGTCAACTGGTCTGTTTGCACAGAACCAATTCAAAGAACAACATTTGATCTTTTAATTTCAATTAAAAGCAGCAGCCATTTCTGTGGCATTTCTTCCCCAAAAAGATATTGTGACACCAAAACTGTTTCTCCTCACATTTCATTTTGGCCTATTAAAAGGTTAGGGAATTATTTGTGCAAAATGACTCTGGAGGACTCCTTAGAAAATGTCACATTTTTTACATTATTTTAGTTTTTGATAGTCTTTCATTTATCATTATTGCTGTTGCTGCTGCTACTGTGTAATAATAACAAGAACTTGAAAATATGTCTTGATGAATAATTGCAAAAGCAAGAGGTTCTCACACTCCAACAAGTGAAAGCTGGCATTGCTTTCCTGAAGTCATCTTTGCAGGTTTACCATTTGGGATAGTGTTCAGAAATATATGGGGAGAGTATTTATTTTGGGTGAAAAAAAGCATTTTTCAACAAGCTCTTTCAGTAGTCGTGGCCACATTCTGCAATAGATTTTGCACGATGTCCAGGAAGGTATTAAACACTTTGCTAAAATAAATACAATTCTGACACACTGATCATTTGCCGAAGATGTTCCTCTCTGTTCTGTACTAGGAATTCACGTTTTTGAAAGTATTCAATATGTTCTACGACACCAGTAATTAAGAGAGGTTAAGGAGGTTGGAAATGTGGGAGGATTGTACTTGCCGTGTTCTAATCTAGATTTTGTTTGTTTATTTTCTAGCCTATAGTACTACAAAAGAGTAGAAACTGTTTATTTTAGAGAGTGGAAAAAGAAATAAAACCAAGGCAGATACGACTAATATTTGGTGTAGCACAAAAAAGATGATACAGTCTTCTTTAGCTAAAAAACCTGACATAATGCAGTCTGCACGTATTTAGCCAAATAATCCCCTTCCCTTTACACACAACAGTAAATTGATAGCAAACCCCCCTGAGGGAAGGGAAAGCATTCCCCTCTCCCATTTCTACTGTTACAACCCCTTTGGGGAGAAAAAATCAAACTTGGCTAAAGGTTAATAATCATTCATGTCCAGCTTACTATTACTCAATAACTATCAAAGTCTCTAACTCAAAATAGCGTTTGCTGGCTTACAGGATCAGAGCCATTACAATCTCTGTTGAAGACTTTATTGAATTTTACACTAAGCTTTAGCTGACTGAACAGGTCAAGCACTGTGGCTCTGAGTTTTCTTTATTCTCAGAAACTCATAAACCCCTCTCCAGTTCGCAGCGCTGCTAGCTAAGAAACTTGACTCAGCACAGGGTCAGAGAACCCGACCCCCATGAAAAAGGTCAGGCAGTTTTAAAACCTTGTTCCTGAATACCATTAACTTACATGCACGAGCTGTTCCTGCGTGTCAAACTCCCGGGAACAGCCTTCCCAGTGGCAGTTTGTCTCATAGACCACTTCAGGCTCCTGTTTGCTTTCATCCTTGTCCCCTTCCTCTTTCACCAGGGTCATTCCTTCTGGCTGTTCCTGGAGAGAGGGGAAAAAAAAACAGGGGTGAGAAGAAGAGAGGGGAAATTCTGAAACTGAGGAGAGAGAAAAGTGATTTACTTCAGTGTTAAAAGAACGATGATGGGTGGGTGTGTGTGCGGGGAGGGGGATTATTTTACTCTCAGTTCACAATATTACTCCATTCTACAACATACAGAAGCACAAAACAGGCCTGATAAGCCAGAAGCCATTTGTAAACTATATACATAAAATAAATTTTTCATTCCCAGAAGTACTCAATCCAGAGAATCTCTAAAAAAAAAAAAAAGGTCCATTTACACTTCAATTAAAAATAAATCATAAAGTCTTGGCTTCCCTCACACTTTATTTAAGCAGCTTGTTATTTGCACACCTGCCTTTCTTGATTCAGTGGCACCACTAATGAAAGAGGCACTATTCAACATAGCTGTATTAATTGAAATTTGATTTTAGAACTAAGGTGAAACACAAATCGGATCACCAGCAATCCAAAGTGTGTTTCCATTGTTAAAATAGTGACAGGTTTGCACACTAAAACTCATCCATGAGCAGACTGGTAATTTCCAACCTACTCGTTAGTCTGTTCTTGCCCATACTGTGTGCATGAAAGGGGTGAGCAGGGGAAGAAAGTATTTCATTTTGGGTTTTGACTTCCCACCTTCAGCTCCTTAGGGTGCCTCATTCTCCCCAGCTTGTTATTTGCTAAGGGTAAGAGTCAGATGTTAGTGTAAACATTTGGTTCACATTATGCACTTCTGCTGCTTTTCCATTTCAAACCTGCCGAAGGATTTAGGCAGATCTCTGCTTTGTTCTCATGCATTCACTCACAAACCTGAGGCTCTGATTCCCATCTCCCCCGAGTCACTGCAAATCAAGAGCCACTCCACTAAAACCAGTGGCATTAACTGGTATAGAAAATAGAGCAAACGAGACTGGAGCCCAGCACTGGTGTCTCAGTGCTGGTAAAAGTCAAGGTGGCCTGAAGTATTTTTGCTGAACAGAAAGCATACCCTCAACAAAGACCCACTTTTCCAAGGCAAACACAGGGCTGAGCACGCTGTGGCTGATCAGAGGTGCCTCTCCATCCCGTGTGTGGGCACTAGATGGAGGGCAGGGAGCCTGAAAACCACAGGCACGGTGCCTTTCCCCTTTTTAGTTGAAGTGTAAAGGAACTCCTGGGTGCATCCTGACTGCCATCCATACCTGCATGCTTCCTGCTCCAGGGCTGGGGAGCTCCTCGTCAGGCTTTATCTTGGAGCGCTTGTTGTGCATGGGATCTCCCGTGCTGCTCACTGCAGATTCACTTGTGGGCTTGTTCTGCTGCAGGCAGGTGGGGGAGTTTTGGGGTTTTTCCCCAAAAAAGAAGACACAATTAGACTGTGATAAATACGTAGCTCCAAAAAGAAACACGCAGCATCTGTTCGGCAAGTTTGTTTGGAGAAGCTGCACTGTTAATTATATTGGGTATGTAATTACAATTGTATTTCAAGGGGGGCATTTGATGTAATTCCTTGTTACAAACTAATGCTGGTTTTGCCAGGCCAGGGATGGGTAGGGATTTCCACATAGTGACAGCTTTGAAAAGCAGAATCACTGAGGGCTCAAATAAACACAAGAGAAACATTCATTTTTTTCACACTTGAAGGTTTTGCACTTAACATCTGCACACAAGATCTCAGCTTTTTTTTTACTGCATTTCCTGTTATAATGTGGATAGAAAGAAAAACTGAACACTAGTGTGACACTCAGCCAAAAAATCCTTGATGAAGTCCTGTGTTCTCCCAAGTCAATAGCAAAAATAGCTGACACAAACAGGCCAGAATCTTGTTTTTCACTTGCTGTGCTAGACTGAACACTATTATCTACACCTGCAAATGGAATCTTGTAGGAATCCAGAGATCTTTTAGAGATATCTGAACTTGCATGGACCCCACAAAAAAATCAATATGCTTCCTACAGCAGCATGTTCTGCTTCTACATTTGTAAAAGCTAGCCACGAGATAAACAGCTCCCAGACTGATAAATAACCTATCCCAGGTCATCTGGAAACAAACAGCACTAGTTAATAACAGGCAAACCACAAACTGTGATAAACTCCACATTATGGGCCTGATTCACTGCTGCTCATCCCCAGCTTTTGAGACTACACCTTGGTTTATTGAAATGATTCATTTAAACTCAGTAAATCCAATTTTGCACAAATCAGAGGAAAAAAAAACCTTCAAACCTCTTCACTGTCTCTGAGTTACTCTCTTGCTCACAGAGTTACTTTCTTCAAGTCACTCACACACGGGGCAGACCATGACCCTGTGTGTCAGCCTGATTTGAAGGTGAACACAACTTCAAAACGTTGGTGTTTTGATGTGTTTTGCCCCTTTTTCTTACTCCTCACCTCTGTTAAGTCCCCGTGTAAGATCCAGGAGAGACAGTTTGGAGTAGAGAAGCTGCTGCAGCACATTGAAATATTTATGAGGACTAAGAAGCACACTCCCAATCAGGAACCTGCATGCACTCCTGTGATTTATAATAAAGTCACTGCAAACACTGTAGCTGCAAGAAAACTGTTATCAAAGGGTCTCAGTGCCAGTGGTGATTAATTGCCATCGAGACAATGCCATCTATTTAATTTTTAAATTAATGGGGTGCAAAGGTTTCTTTCGTTGCCTCTCACCTGTGTGGACTCAGAAGGTCCAGAGCTGACCTGGACAGGGTTCAGGACACTGGGGATGCCGGGGATGGGTCTCTGGGTAGGAAAAGTTGGAGCAGGATGGATGAGTGGGGGGCTGTGTCCAAAGGCTGAGCCCAGGGTTTGCTGACGACTTATAATTTGCTGATGCATTTGCTGGAGGGATACTGGTGTAGGAGGGTATGTGAAGCTCAGAGCTGGGCTGAATTGGGGAGAAACGGGAGGGTGGAAAAACATGAGGGTCATTACAATAAGGAGCCATACAGATCAAACTTTTAAAGTATATTTGATATCTTTAAACTACTTGAAGTCAGGTCTCTCCCTCCCCCTCATACTTTCTTTTTTTTGTGCCCCAAAGGATGACAAATTCTGGTTTTAAATCCAGAGTTGCCTTGGATTTACTAGTAAGTACAAAAACAATACCATAACAAAACATAACATTTTTTCCTAACATCTACTGGGAAACCACAGAAAGCTGACCGAAATAAAATTCAGAAAAACTGAAATAAAAGGCAAGCAGTTCAATAACAGCTATTTATTGCAATAACAAACTTTATATAAAGAAAAAGAATGGGTGCCTACACGCTTTACAGTACTTTTATTGATAATGCAGTTCCCCTACGTTCGCGTGTATGGAGCAGTTCCTTTAATCTTGGCTCATGCTATACTCTTTCATATGTCTCTAGATCTTATTACAAGAGGAGAGAAAATCAATTGGTTAAATGTGTTCTGAACACCATGCTTGTCATATCACTCATTTGTTTGCAAAGATGGAAAGCTCAGTTCATCCAGAATGTCACCTAAAGAATTTCCATCAGTGCCGTTTGGTTACAGAAACTGATGGATTAACCTTTCCCCTCTGAAATTGGTGATCAATGAGTTTCAATGTAGAAATATTCCAAAGGGAAAGCACTTCTCCTTCTTCCAGTTAAACAACATTAAATGTCTATTAAAGCCCATTATGCATGTTAATACCTGTCATCACTTCATTACTTCACCGTATTTCCCAGACCACAGTGACTTTGGAGGAAATTACACTGCCATCTAAGGACCTATTTTGTGGGTAGTGCCAAAGCATTCTTTGTGTCACATCTGAGAAATAAATGGTGTGGAACTAAATCTTCACACACAGGAACATGAGATCCTCCTGCAAACATTTGCCAATAACTTCCAATCATAAGGGGGGAAAAAAAAAGAAAAATATAAAGAATATTCATTGATTTAAAATAATTATACTGAACTACCACAGTTCAAAAGAGCCACGCTAATTTAAAACATTAGGCCTTAGAAGAGGACTTGTAAGCATTATACCTTTCAAAATTAAGGATTCTTCTAATGGCAAAAGGATGGATTTAATCCAAATTTACAGTCTGCAGTGTTAATTGTTGTTGCTGTTAAGTGCATTAACTGAAAATACTGTGATACAAAAAGTTAAAATAATTTCAAACACTTTAAGTAATAATTCTACAGAAATCCCGTGTTCATTAACATGACTATACATTTTGTCTGTTTGACTACAATCCACAAAAAGACAGCTTCAATGTGATTACATTACTATTATTCCTGGTGAGAACTCTGCATTACAATAGTTTGCCCATTTAGGACAGAATATCATTAAGAATACCCTGGGAGAATTTTACTGGTCTTTGAGGAACTCTTTTTTCATTTTGCATTGTATTCTTTCTAATAAAGGAAGGCAGAAACGTAGTGCAAACAGTAATTGTTCACAGCAAGAGTTAGGGAGAAATCAGTAATAATATTCAGTTATTGCAGCTCTATAGTCCCCGCTAGTGTTCCTGTAAGCAACCATGAATGATTACAGCACAGCTTAGCTAAGGTAGCCACTATGGATGATTAATAGGACATTAATCAAAAGATGCATATCAGCCTCAGAATTTGTTCACAAGCTTTCTTCTAATAGCTGATTTCATGTTCACTGAGCTCTATGCCAGTTTGTTCAATTTATTCCTCAGTGTACAAGCCATTCATCAAAGAACATAATGATTTAACACCCCTTTTGCTTTATAGTGAACAAACATTACTAAGTGTAAGTACTCTGCTCTGTTCATTAAAAACCACACAATTACACTGCCATACATGAGGCTGAAACAAAGCCTCCTTACTATACCCTGGTGTCTTTTGCCTCCCTCCAAACACCGGGGGTTCACCTCATATACTTCAAACACTAGACGGCACCATCCTGAAGATGTTATCCAATCCACCAAGAGCAGCCAACACAACACAACAACAGTTTGGATGAGATATTCTCTTTCTCTGTGAGCAGTTAAAGCCTAGGACATTTTCAGCTTAAAAATAACAAGTAAGTGGACTGATTTCATTGGCAGTTCCAAGCACGCAGCAGCCCTGGAAATAAAGGTTGGGTTGTTTTTTTGGTTTGGGTTTTTTTTTTCCCTTTCTAGGCATTTGAGCATGCATAGCTTTGCATAACCAGCTTTGCAAGTCCAGGTTCAAAACTTTGGTAATGTTCTTCAGACCCTACATGGTAAAAAGACAAATGCACGACTCAACCACTGCAGTGCTAAAATGTTAAGTGTATTTGCTCTTTCCCTTCCCTATATAAATTAAAATGGCTTCCAAGAAAAGGACCTATTTTACCTCATAGAGATGTCCATGTTTTCTACATCTGTCCTAACACCATATGAGCCTTTGGAAGGAGGATGCTAAGCCAGGCATTCACAATTGTAGGGCACAGAAGAGGAGACAGACATCATCTTAGCTCCTGGCTGCTCCTGGAAAACAGTGCCCCAGCAGCAGATACATTAAGACACAGCTGGACAGATGTGCTAGGGAAAGCAGGAATTCTTATTTCTTCACTATCTTTCTTTTGCCCTCTGCAAGGGTTGAGTCTGAGGCACTAGGATTTTCCTGCAGAGCCTGACAACCTGCACTTCGTTCCCTCTACCTCCAAACTTCAAACACCTCAGACTGAAAAGAAAAGGTGATTGTGAGGGAGCAGACGAATAGCCAGCACAGCTAAGGGGAGTACTCAGAAATGGTGACAATGGTTCAGACATCAGGGTGATTTCTTAAATAGCTCAGATAGCTGCCTTCAGATAAAAATTCTCTCCAGCTGTTTCTGAAGAGCTCCTCATAAGGCAAGTTGACCTGGCTGGGTTTAATGTCATTTCTCATAGAAGATGCTGTTGCAGGGCAGCCTGGACGATTTTTCTGATTTGAACAGATCAGAAGGTTCTGAAGAGAACAGAAGGTGGTAGGTCTTTCTCTGCCTTTCAGAAACCGTACAATAAAGTTAATGTTGAGGGCCAAAAAGAAGAAAAATAAATCAAAGCTCTGAACGCTGCTGGCATGACGTGCTCTATTGAGAAGGAAAGGCCTGGATTCCTGCCCTCCTTCCCAAAGTTTTTCACTGCACTTTGTTCAGTAACTCTTGAACACAGGATGGATGAAGAATCTCCACAGCCCAGAGTGTCCCCTCAGGGCACGTGTGATCCCTGTTCCTTGGCCAGCAGTCACATGTCCTCCTGCTGGCCCCATCAAGCTGACACTGCTCTGTCTCCAGGAGGCCACCAGCAGCAGGAAGGGGGGACAGTGGCACCAGCTGGCCTTGCCCAGCTGGTCCAGCCACATCTGCTTAGAAACGGGCACCAAGATGGCAACAGCGTTGTTCAGAGACTGCCCAAAATTCACACCCCGAGGTGGTAAAACAAGACCTGAAAGCGGCAATTCCGAGAGTCCAGAACTACAAAAAACCGAAACCAAGGTTCTTCAACAGCAATGAGTAGTTCCAGAGGCCTCATTTTGAGTCATGTTTCCTTTAACACGCTTTAAAGAGGCTGCCTTTCAGACAAGGAGTGCTCAAGACTTCCAAAATCCAGATGCCAGAAGAATGCGAGATGCCTGCCCCGATGGTTCAAGTTTTCCAAAACACCAGTCACTTCCAAAAAATCTTGGATTCACAGAAATGTAAGTGAATTATGAATCTTTCCCTTCCATCTACCTACTGGGAAAAGAAAATGTACACCACTGGGGGGAATCTGATTTGTATTTCTGTTACAGAGGCTTTTTTTAAACAAAGTAGAAAAGGAAAAGAAGATGAAAGCCTGTAAGGCCACTAATAAACTACATGCCAGTTCTCTTTTTAGTTGTTGAGTTTTATGGGGGATAAGGGTTAGAAAAAATGTGTAATATTTCTGCTTAAGCATTCAATAACTTATATACACTGACAGAAAAGCCCATCAGTGGCATCATTTATTTTATCATACTGTGGGCTTCTGTGTCTGTCTGTCAGTCTGTCCATCTCTCTCTCTTTCTCTTCACCTCCTCTGTGAAGTCTCAAACTCCCTTCACCGGAGGTAAAGCAGGGCAGTGAACTACATTGCAATTACATGAGCACATCAACTTTTAAGGAACAGACTTCAAAAAGAAGAAAAACAGACATTATAATCAAAACCAAACCTTGTGGCTGCTTTGTGGCTGTCCTACTAACAAGGTCATCCAGTTTCTGGGCACAGCTGTGGAATTTACCACAAAACATCTGTGAGTCCAAGTCAGGAAAAAAGTCCTTCTTTCCTATACATTGCATAGGTGTGCCTAAGGAGACAGACTGAGAGAAAACTCCTGAGGGGATTCCAATTTTGTGAATACTGTGAGGTCTGTTTCATTTTATCACAACAATTGTGTTTCCATGATAAAAACTATGAGGGTACCCTCCTCATATCATAAAATGCACAGTGCTGTAAGATCTGATGCATGGAAGTCTTGCAGAAGTATCTGAGTGCTTTCCCCTTTCTGCTTCTGCTTTGCATGGTTTTAGGAAAAGAACTTTCCAAGCATGTGAATTAGGGAGCTTTTAATGAAAGACACAGGTGAACAACTTAAAAAGGAGTAAAAAGAAGCACTTGTGGACTTCTGGAATAGCTGCAGACAGAGCCAGCAGGTTCATGTGGGACCAGACAAATCCAAGGACAACAGTTCCATAAAGAAATGCTAAAAGCAACAAGTGAGAATGTATTACTGATATTGTAAGAGCACAGAGAGAACAAATGTTAGAAAGCAGCTTCTTCAATAGCATCCCCTGTTTGCACCATCAGAAACACACTATCTGGAGCATCTAACACCTCTAGTTTGACCCAGTGGGATGTTTCTGATGTGTTAATTATTTTTTCTTAATTTTTAAATTTTAAAAGCATAGATTTGATTCTTTGGATATCTTTATTTATTCATATAGAACCCCATTATATTTATTATAGTAACAATTTCTTTCCAATCCTCTATCCTAAATCTTTCCTGTGTCAAGGATGCAAAACTACTACTAAATGCTGGAAGAATACCCGGACTCATCAAGCTCAATTATATTTTTATCCTTTCCTTAGACTAGGACAGAATTTTACCTTCAGTTTTTTATTTTGATTTTCAAAGACCTTATTAATTGTTTATGAATGTTGTTAAGGGGCAAACAAGCATCTTTCCTGTTCTACAAAGGTACCCAGCTACTGTTCAGGAAAGCAGCCCTAATAACTCTTAAATACTTCTGAGGAGGGTCTGACTTCAGCAAGCCCTTAAGTGCCATCCTAAAACCTGGGTCCTGCAGACAACTAATCTTAATTGAATTAAGTCATAATTAAGTTAACAGTGATCAAATACTGCTTTACACATGCTCAGATGCTCTTTTTTTTAATAAGGACTAATGTAAGTAACAGCTTCCTTCATCCCATCATAAACTGAGATGTAGGAGAGACTGTTTAAGAGAAGAAGCAACCCATTACCATCATATAAGAAAACCATCTCCTGTAGTGTGAGTTGGCAGAAACAGGAGTGGTGTATGTTCCTTGTGAACACACAGGGGGGAATAAAAAGAAGTTTCCAGCTCTGTGATCTGCTTGTCCTGATTGAAACAACGTGCAAGAGTGAATGTTGACAAACTGCCTGGGCCACAGGAGTGACAATGCACTCGGCAAACTTGCAGCCATGAGGAGATTTGTGAAGCTCTTACTGCTTCGTGTAGCTTAGACACAAAATGAACACCAAATGGCATCACAGGAAGGGAGGCTTTAAAATGCACTTCTGTTTGGAGCATTTCATCCACAATATATGTAACATTTTTAGTAATACAAAAGTTGTGCTTTAAATTCTGTTCCTCTCCCTCTACCTTTCGACTGAAAACTCTGAGCTTTGAGTAGACAATGCAGAGAAGTCATCAGGAGTTTTTATGGCTTGTTACTTAAGTACAGGGGAAAACAATATCAGACTGTGACTATGAAACCAGACACATGGTGTGATCTTAAATGCAGGTATAGGATCTGAAATCCTTTGAAATAGTTTCTCAGAAATTACTAGGTTTCACAAATATCCCTCTGCATTTGTAATGTTGACACGTTGCATTAACTCAAGAGACAATCATCTGACTAAACTTGTAACAAGGTGCATCCTGCATGTAATAAAACATAGTATATATGGTACTTTCTTTTTTTCTTTTTTACTTTTCTATTACCAGTTTAAAATTAACAGAATCTGTGGTTTGCACTTTCTCTTCAGCTTACCTCATTGTCTATTCTGTTTTATCTGCTAGGCTAGGTAGAGTTTTTCTTCATGAATACATTGCTGCATGCCAGGGTAAAATGGAATAGTTTCCCTGAGAGCAACAGAGGCACACTGAATGTGCTCAGACAGCATGCCAGCTTTGTCTTTCTTGCTGGGTTGTTCCTTAGTATCCTAGCTGGATATTGTATTAATGGTACCTTGTCTAATTCATCTGTGTACCCTCCATGCAAGCTCATGACACTTCTGGCTAAATTCATGGCTAAGCATTCTCGGCTTTCTAAAACTGGTATCATTTATTACACAGAAAGTGCTAATTAATACTTGCTCTTAGGATCTGAAAATTAAGTAATGAGTGTTAAACTCCAGCACACTTGTCTTAGTTTGAGAACTTTCCTGGTATTACCATTGCTCCAGGTCCAATGACTTTAAACTCTCCGAGTAACACTGAACCAGTCTGGGGCAAGTTGCTTCAAATTGACTTTCAGTTACAAGATCTATGACATACACATTTACAGGCACACATATTCATGGCTTTCTAACACAGGATGTAGGTGATCTCCAAAACAGCCTCCCTGAATGTCACCCTCCTACAACCTCTGTGAGCTTTCCACCTTTCTAGTTGCATCTCTACAGAGCCTGATATAGATGCAACTTTCTGTGCTCCTGACGAATTTCACTTCTATTCACATTGTGGCTCTTCTCTGTCATTCACATTTCTTGAAAAGAAGGTACCAAATGAAGCTATTATGGCATGATAGAGTATTATATTCCCTTCTTTAGATTAACCATACACAGCACATGGAGAATAAAGCCCTGTATTGCAGATATGTGATGTGCCTAGTTATAGTAGGACCTGTTTCAGTGGGGTTACACTGGGCTGAACTCAGTCTGAACTGCAACTTAGACTGCATATGCAACATGTTACATGCAATTACTTGGAGAGCTTTTAGTGGAAGAAAAGCTTTCACTCAAAGTCAGCTTTGCACCTCACTTAGGCAGATCCCAGTAATAAACCAACAAAATCTATAATGGTGCCATAATCAACAAACTCTTTATCATGTACATCCTATTATAAGGAGCATCTTGCAAAATGTTGCTGTGAGTATATTGTGTTCTACTCTAAACATGTCCTTTTTAAGAATAATTTCATTAACCAGCATTTGACTGTGTCCTTTCACACAGATATAACTACAGAAATATACAAACTTAAAGCTTACTGCTTTAAGCTTACAGCCTAAAACCGAAATCAAAGGTAAGAATTAAGTAGTTGGGGTTTAGTAAAAGTTAGATAAAATTCTCAGATGGGGCCTTCCCTTTCGTAGTGCAATTGTCAGCAATCTGGGCATGGAGTTGAGCAATGAAAAAATTAAATCTGCGTATATGACAGAATGATTTTGAGCAGCATGGTGAAGAGCTAAGTGGTTATCTTTAGAGCCCAGTATGCCAGATGAATAGAGCATTGCTGATAACAAGATGCATATCAATACTGAAAGGGAGTCAGAGCTGCTCATTCACTGGCTCTAAATTAGCTGAGACAAATGACAAGAAGCACTTGCTTGTCTCAATGAAGAATTCAATGAAGGAATGAAACTTGATCAACGTGAGGCTATGGCAAGAACATGTTAAAAGAACTGGAATGGGAAACAGCACAGAAAATCATGGTGTGTTTGAATTGCTGGTCCTCTTCTGGAATATTAGTGCATGTAGTAGAGGGAGATACTTTCAGATGTTATCAGCAGAAAAGACAATGCAAGAACTCTAAAGAGCAGCCTGAAAACAACCATTGGCCTCAGAAAGGAGATGAATAAAAGGAGACATAATAAGGGTATATAAAATATTGAATAAAGAAGGAAGACTGAGAACATGAGGGCTTCCTGTCTTGTAACTATGAAACATTCTGTTAAATTCAAAAACTGGATAATTTAAACCTGATAAAAGGAATCTCTTTCCTTTTTTTCTTATACAGTGCATAATTAGCCTGTTGGGCTCTCTGCTGAAGATACTTCCACTTTGTGATAACTTCGTTTGTATATCTTCACTCTATTTTTACTTTTCCTTTTCTCTTTGTGTTTGCAAAGGAAACCTGGAGAAATTAACACCTAGTCACTTGTCTCTAGATTTAATGCAGTTCAGAGAGGAGGGCACTGACTCATTACACAACAAGCACTCTACACCAGGAGTTTATATGGGATGAGGAAACATTTGAGAGTCCACCACCAGCCTGCAGAAACACAGACTCTTGTCTTCCTCACTGATACTAATCCTCTGCTGCCTAAGCTCCACCTACAAACCTGGCTATCCCCTTCCTGTGCTCTTGGTGAAAGTACCCTCACCACCATTCCCTGATGCATCAGAGCAGCCCAGAGCAAAGTGACAGGAGCCAGGACAGACAGGGTTCTGTTGTAATTAACTACACCATGTTAATTGCTCCTTCCTGTTCTGGTGCTATCAGGGAAGCAGGGCAGAGCATGAAGGAAGGAAAAAAAAGTGCTGCTGTACTTTCTCAGTTTCTCTCAAACCTTTGAGGAGATCCCAAAGGACTCTTGTGCTCACATGAAACTGAATTTTCACATGTTATGAGCTGGCTAAGCTGTATTCACAGATATATCTGCCTAGACCCAAAGAAAGTCTCTTGTAGTAGGTGGAACTACTGCTTTAAACACCTTGTATCTAACGGGGAATTCGGCTCATTTTCTGAAAACTAACTTTGTAAATTTGGTATTGCAGCACTGCCAAGGGACTAGAGGTTCTGAATTTCAATCATATAGAACATGAAGCCTCAACCTCCTGTGTTTATTAAAGACCAGCTAATCTTTTGTAAAGGTTTTGAATCGGTACTCTTAATATCATGGGGAGTGATTACCCCCTCTATTCTCACTCTAGACCATGCTGTCTCTCAAAAAGAAGTGCTACTGAAGTGTGAAGTCTAATAATTGTCACAGGTAGCAGATATAACATTAAGTACATCTTGACAAAAGATTAATAGCAGGGGTGCTGCACTGCAGGACTGAGGCAGGTAACCAAATGAGTAAATGTCAAATGAAGGATTATCCTCATTTGATGCTATTTCATACACCTCCTTCCTGCATAATCTCTCCCAGCTGAGACCTAAACCAGGTGTTTTCAAATGCACAAAGCAGAAGCTCTACCTGGTGTGCTAAAGGAGATCCACTATTAGCTGTCAGCAGGAGCGACATCTTCTTTTCAAGTACCCAGCCAGCAGTCAGGATAGAGCATTACACTGCCAGCTGACAGTGACAAAGCGCCCGCCAAGTCGAGCTCTATCTAGACTGTGTTAAACTACTATTATTTATTATTCCAACTGCAGGAGTACCCATGTCAAGGACCAGAGCCCTCCTGTGCTTGGCTCCATAAAAACAGAGACCAAAACGTGGCTCTTATTGTCTGATTTCATCCTCAACATCCCACAGTGCTTATATAGAGGGTCCTACACTGAACAGTTGTGTGAAGCACAGGATGTAACCTTTCAGCCAAGGATATACTTCCTTTTTTATTTTAGCCAAGGCAAAGACCTGTGAGGTCCTGGAGACACTTTCTTTATGCAAGTGGCACTTCTGCAAAAAATGGGTTAAAATACCACTGAGCCCAGAAAATCAAACATACCAGAACTAAACTTGCCCATACCTTCATGTGCCCACTCACCAGCTTTTCCTTGCTTGACAATGCACCCCTTTTTCCCCCTGCACAACTCATAACTCAATCAGTGCACAAGAAGAACAGAAGCCTCTGCTATTTTCCTTCTCTTTGCTCAGAGTAATGCCCATAGGCCTTCCTTCCATTGTATTTAAACCATCAGTGAATAAACAATTACTGATACCCTCCTGAGGTTCTCCACTGTGCTCATCACTCTATAACCTAAGTGCTTCACGAAACATTAATGCTTTCAACCTCCCTCTGAGGTGAAGGGGGAGGATTCATTTGGCACAGGAACATGAATCAAAGAAAGATGGGGGCCAAAAAAGCATCACTCATTGTGGTTGCCGAATTCCAGGCATGAAGACCTGGAACATGGAACGTTCAAAACAGCTTGTCAGTATCTCCAAGCTACACCTGTGAGCAATTTGACCCCTCTGCAGAATTAAGAGTGGTGGGCTGTGACTCCAGAAGAGAAACTGCATGAGCCTGGTGGTCACTTCTGACTAGATCCCTTCGCCCAGCACCAGGCTGGGATTGTGTTGCAGGAGCTGGGTCTGCCCTCCCGACAGCAAACAACTGGGTATGAGGCTCCCTCCTCTTTCAGAGCTGCCTGGAAGGGGTGAGGCAGAGTCCTGCAGCTCTCACTGATCCAGAGAGGGTGTTTAGGACGTTCAGCCTGTGCAATGAAGGGGCCCTGCAAAACCTGTGCAGCCCTGAAATTAAAGATGGTATCAGAGCATAATCACAAGGGGGCAGTACCTTCATTCTCCTAATGACTGGCTCCTGCATGCTTTATTTTGCAGCTTTTGCTTTCTCCTGCTGCAATTCTGTTTGTGCCAGATGAAGGCATTTCATGCCAGCTTGCTTAACCTGGCCAGCTCCTGGGCTGAGTCCTGTCTCCTCTGAAGGCTGCTTTCTGTTTCACAAGGCTTTTATGGCTGGACAGGCAGCTGAGCCTCCACAGGCTTCCCAAGGAGGTGCCAGAGCTGCAGGGAAAGGTCTTCCTTCCCCTCTGTGGGCCCTGGGCTGGAACATGCTGAACGTTCAGCATATTTAACACAGGGTAATAGACATCTCTTAAGGTCTGTTTCTTAAGGGCTTATCACTTGGCTGAATGGGACAACGTCTCAATAACAGCAAAGATCATATCCACAGCATCTAGGCAACATTCCTGGCAAATTTGAGCTTCTCGATAAAAAGGTAAGAAAGAGTTCTTCTAGTTTGTGCACTGGAAAATCTATTCTTCCCTAACTGCATTCTGATAAATTAATAACTTTGCTGATGCCTTTTGGGCATACTCAGCAGGAGATAGGTATCTGCCATGAAAACTGCTGCCAGGTGTAAACTATTTGGACTAAGTTAAAAGTGATTGGAAACAATATCTAAAAGTAGAAGGATTGTGCAATCTTAAGTATTTGATGCTACTGATACTATCTAAAGTAGTGTGGTGGTTTCCCTCCACAAGCAGAAATCCTTCCTGTCTTGCAATTCCATCTAGTGGCCTGCTGAACTGTACCTTTTCTTGCAGCAGCTTCTATGAGGTTAACCTGCAAGTTTCCAGAAGCTGGGGTTTTATACCAGGAAAAGGGTTTTTTTCTACACTTTGATCACTGTTACAGACAGGATATTAAGCGGGATGAGCCCACAGTTTGATTCAGTACAGCAGTTCCTGTGCTGAATGCATTATTTACAAGACAGTGAGTTGCAAGAAATTGGGTTTTACTGATAGTTCTGTTGCTATTTAGTCTTGGAAATTTATTAAAGCAATGAAATGTGGCTTGGGTTTAATACCTTACGTCACTGATTATTTTGGTATAACTCTTTTATAGACAGGTTCACACGGGAGAAGTCAAAGTGCACCAGCAGAGCTAGATGTCTGTCTCA
The DNA here is from genome assembly GCA_035047865.1 of Dendrocincla tyrannina. NCBI lineage: Eukaryota > Metazoa > Chordata > Aves > Passeriformes > Dendrocolaptidae > Dendrocincla > Dendrocincla tyrannina. The sequence continues at coordinate 50,687,621 of JAWWMP010000081.1, forward strand.
CTTTGCCTCCTTTCAGCTGAGAAGAATGGAGATGAACATTTCCAACGTTGTGCGCTGAATAGGCACACTTTTATAAAGAAGAAAAAAAAAATCTTAGTTCAAAATCCTGTGAAATTTTGGATTATGCATTCCTGGAAAGCAGGACCAAGAAAGCTGAAAGCTTTGGTCAACCACAGGCTCAGGGACACCAGCTCACAAGCCTCACTGTGCTGCTCCTCAGCATCCTTCCTCAGTCTTTGCCCACAGCTCCCTCCAGTTCCACACCTGTCTCATCTGACTCCAGCTTTGCTTTGGAAGCATGAAAGGAGATATTGACACCTCTGTAGAGACTCTGCCAACTCTGATGCACTATTTGCTTTACCAAAGTTACAGGCTATGAAAAGGAGTTTAAGTTATTAAGTGGCATCCCATGGCAGTGACAGTGCAGATACCACACCTCCACACAGTACATGCATTTAACAGATGTGGTCCAGCTGCTGCCAACCATTGACATAAATCATATTCCTCATTACAGAGACTCATAATTGGGACCATGGATCCACAGACTGTGCAGTTTCATGGCAGAGCTCTGATATCACCCCTGTGAAATACTATACAGTACTCAAGGACATCACAGGTACGAAGCACAACCATTTAAAAGAAGTGTTTAAAAAAGAAAAAACCAGCACTTATGCCAATTTTAAGAGTGCTGGCACCCTCAGAGCTTGGCAGGCTCACAGTTTCTAACACACCAGTTGCATGCCCCGTTTTCCCCAAAAGTGAAAGTTCCCACAGCAGTTTTTGAAGTTGTAACTGTGTAATGTTTGCTGGAGTGGCATCTCACAGGTTTCACAGAATATTCTGAGTTGGAAGGGACCCATAAAGGATCATAGAGTCCAACTCTTAAGTGAATGGTCCATATGGGGATTGAACAGGGATGGAACGCATGACCTTGGTGTTATCGTCGAGCCTTGCCAAAAATGGGTGTGAGGACTTGATCCTTTCCCTCACTGCAAATTGAAGGTGGAGGCTGCTTTTCAGCCAAGGTCCAGCAATACCCTTTGAGTGTCAAAAATGCAAACCCAGCATTTTCTGGTACTTTGAGGAGGTGGGGGATTTGGTTTGCAATATCAAAGGAGTTTTTCTCAGTTAACATACAGCCACTTCACAAATACAAGGATGCTCTGCAGTTGCATCTTCATTTTTTCTACTGCTTCTCTTAAGTTTCTTCCACTCCCTATTTTTTTTTACAAAATTCCTTTTGCTCCCTCTCCCTGTGCCCTATTTTCCTCCCTTTTCTGTACAACTTCTGTTCACCTCTTCTCTTGCCACTCTGCTCTTCTGCCTCCAGAACAACCATTTCTGACTTTCTCACATGCACAAGTGAAGCAACCAAGTGAAAACCACAGGATTTCTGATGATACTGGATGACAACAGTATGTCCTTGGTACAAAAAAAAAATAAAATTAAAAAAAAGATAAGTTCTAGCCAAACATTTTAACTGAACAGTATCTGTGTGATGATTGTAATGCAGGAGCATTTCACTGTCCATCATTCCTGTGGCCAGAAGGACCCAAGTGACCTAAGTCACAAACCTACCCTAGAGTTTCTTCTCTGAAAACATATTCCTGAACTCACATACACACACTGTTACTGCTGGTCAGTTGGAATATTACCTGCACTGGTAAGAGGTCAAAAAGTCCCTTGTGGTTACCTTTCTGAGCAAGAAAAGAAATATTTTATACCTTAAAGTAAGCTCCAGTGAAAAGACAATATCAAAACTGCAAAATGCACACATTCAACCAAAACCCCCACAAGTTACTTAAAGATGTGAGTATATATTCACATTTGTGTAAGTTTGAGGCATAAATGAGAATATACAACACAGGTGGAAAATACTCTTCTTACCTTATTGCACTTGCAGATAAGTGGCCATAAGAACCACTGGCTGATGAACTGCTACGGGAATTATTGAGGATTGTGACCAAGGAATTGGGAGACGTCCGTATCATGGTCTGAAGGTCAAAGCTGTGATCAGACAGGGGGGAGATGGACAACGTGCGCTTTCGGCTGGGTCTGGCTGACAACCTCGGGCTCGGGAACCTGGCGCCTGGGATGCAAACACAAACAATTATCCACCAGGGCACCTCACAGCATTTATTTGTTAGCAGGGATGGGTAGAGGGACACACCAACACACTGACAAGCCCACTCTCTTCACTTGTGATCTACTGGCTGCGATTGAGGAAAAATTAGGAAGAAAAATCTTTCTTCCTGTGGCTTACCTCAGGGGAGCTCTGTTTATTAATGTGCAAGCAAAATGATAAATTGCTAAACAAAAGGGAAAGACTTTTATGAGTTATCCCTCTCATTTCTGGTGATTTATGAATCTGATGGCTTCTTAGACATTCACATCATTAATTCAACCATGAGCAATGAGGCAGTGGTTCAGATCTGGGATACCAGCAAACCCTAACCCACAGTGTTTTAATACATACAGCCAAACCTAAACATGCCAAATACAGTATAGAAGTGAAGTGGCAGCTTTTCCTTCGTCGGGCATAATTCTGCCAGGTTGCAGAACTAAAAATCAGGACTAAAAAAGAAACACTAAAAGGCCAGCTCTATCAGCAGAATTCAAATTGACATTCACAGCATTAGACTGAGAAACCGTAGGCTTTATTTGAATTTGCCCAAGATCCCATGATATTCTTTTGTTGGGGTGTTCAGGGACCTAGGACTGCTAAATTTCTTTAAAACTGGAGATTAGGCTTTCCAAAGCAGCAAAGATAAGGCGACAATACAGATAACACTTATATAAATACATATTACATTTCTAAAATTTTATGTCCCGCTCTGAAAATCTTTACCTCTTCTGGTCTATTTTACCATGCCATCCCAACTCTCTGCAGTCCTGACGGAAGATATATCATCTTAAATTTATTTCCTTTATTTGATTATTTTCTATCTTGGTTGAAGAGTGAGAAGGAGAGAATTAGCTTCCCCACCGCGCACTGAACAATTTCCTTTAACAGCACTGCTGCTTCTACCTTTTTAATCCCTTTAACCTGTAGTAAAGGACTGAATCCTAATGATCCTGACAGCCAGGGTCATGCAGGTCTTGGGTTTGATGCCTACTTTACAACTACTTCTCCTAGAGTCCCTGACATTCTCTGTAACTTGCTAATAACTCACAGTTTGCCACAAGCCTCCATTATAGGTCTGCCTTTCCTAATTCCTGTTCGTGTCTTTGTGTCCAGGACCAGTTTTTAGCAGGGTATTTAAGTTTACATGTCTAACATTAATCAGGAGAAAAGCCCAAATGCCTCCAATTAGACTCATCGCAAGGTCACATCTGGATCAGAATCTGCTGTTATGTTTTCCTTACACACCTGAGTGGGTTTCCCTTCTTTCTGTGCGTGCTAGCCAAGATTTTAATCTGCTATTAAAGACTGCCATTTTATTGCTGTTGTGACCAGACCTCCATCCTTCTCCTGATCCATGCTTACATTTGCCTCAACTAGACAATATCAGCATCAATTCTCTTTGGCATCTGGGTAATACAGAGTTTTGTTCCTTCCTGCTCTGTCTCCAGAACAGGCCTTAGTCCATTCTGCTCCAATCTTTCAATGAATATTCATGCTCTTGAGTCATCATTTAAAATTTAGGTATGGTAATTTCTTTATTTATTTGTAAAAGCTATTTTATGTTAACTGTTTTATCTCCTTTTTAGGAACTTGCCATTGTACTGTGTCTGCTTGATACTTTATTCGTGCCGTGCTTCATGTCTTTCAAAGGCAGAGATCTTTTATTTGTGCTAAAATAAGAAACAATGATCAGCAGCTGTAAGAAACTGCAACGTATATCTAATAAGGAAATACATGTAATGGTAAAACAAAACCAGTAATAATTACAGCTGGGCTTCAGCCACATCACACAGAGGTCTCAGGCTTCCTCTTTTCCTCCCGGCAGCACATGTTTCAGACCCCTTCTAGATCTGGGAATTTGGCAGTCCCCCTCATCTACCTGGGACAGAAACAAGCTCCTAAGGGCCAGCAGTATCCTGCAAAAAGGGAATATTTCTGCTTCACAGCAGGAGCCAACAGCTGAGACTGGGCAAGAGCTCTACAGAGTCTGACCACTGGAGAGAGGGACTCGCTTCAAGGGAGGTCACGACTTTCAAAATCAAAAATACAATTAAATGGAATTACTGTTTTTTCAGATCTTCATGGTTTAATTAGGTTTCACATACCTAAAACGTCTTAAGCATGAGCTGACCACTCGTGACAGGACATTTGCTAAACCATTCATTTAGCATAACATCAGTTTTAGTTAGTATGCCACTATGAAAAGGAATAGGTCACAATTTGTCAGTGCCTTTGAATACTAAAACAAACTTTCTAGCCTTGCCAAGCATTTATTTTAAAAACAAACACTTCAATATTTATTTAGCAATTTGAGACGTTCATCTGCTCCCAATGTTCTCTCACCAAAGTATTACATTCTCTACTCGATAATCCTTTAAAATCAAAAAATGCAGGAGCACTGATTCACTGTGCAAGTGCTGATAAAAGACAATCAGCTTGGCAAAGCATGCAAATGGAAGCTGACAGTGAAGATTTGTTTCAAAATGTCACCTTTTTGGAGTAGACATTACAGAAATCAAAAGTCAGTAGTTGACAGTAAATACTTGAGCGTGCTGGCAAAAAATCCAGCAGGTGCCAGAAGGAAAGATCTTATTCTGAGGTGGAGATCAATTCTAAAATAACAGATATCTATCTCCATCATAAATTTCAAAAATGGAATATGCCATCCAGCAAATTTGCCCAGGAATTTGATTTCTGAGTTGAAGTTTTTAGCATTGCTTAATCATTTATAAGGCAATCTTCAGACATGTATCATTTATTCCATCCCTTTAAATCAAACTTCATCAAACCCTTTTTATTACATCCCTTTAAATCAAACTTCTTTGAACATGTCTCAGGCACTAGTTTTTGTTGGAGGCTGTGAACATGGGAAGTTTCGTGGGGTTTTTTAAGGTTAAATCTTCTTTTCCTTCTGGTTTCTGCTTACAGCTGTGTAAAACCTTTGTTTTCACTTCACAAAAGTTTACCATAAATTTTGTCTCATTTTTCAAAATCATACATCTGTCACCGGTATGAGAGGAAAAGGAATAGCTTTGATACTCCACCCTCGTTCCCCAGCTGTGCCTGAAAACCAGAAATCTAACACAGTCCAAAGCTTCTCCCACTGGTTTAACTCTTTGGGCCGGTGTATGAGGATGATGGTGATGATTGGGGCTTGCTGAGGTGGGGCTCATTTCCCCCCAGCAGCCCTCCCAGTGCTGTGCTTTGCACTGGGAACTACCAGGGTGTTGATAACACCTGTGTTTAGCTGTGTCTCCAACATCCTGGGAGGGGACACAGCTAGGACAGCTGACCCGAATTAACCAAAGGGACATTCCATACCATACGATGTCAGCTCGTGTAGAAAGGCTAAGAACAGGAAGGGGCAGAGGGACACTCATTATTTACAATGTTTGCCTCCCACCAGGAAGTGGATGGACATCACTTGTGGAAGGGAAGTAAAGAAGAGATTTTTTTTGTTTCCTCTTTGCTTGTGCATGTGCAACCTTTTGCTTTTGCTTTAGTGAGCTGCCTTATCTCAACCTGAGACTCGTTTTCCATGTTATTTTCTCTTCCCTGTCCAGCTGAGAAGAGGGAGTGATAGAGCAGCTGGGTGGGAATGGGGCATCCAGCCAAGGTCAGCCCACCACAGCTGGCCAAACTCCGGCTCAACTGGGGTACCACCAGTGTCTCTAACACCAAGAGGGGTAGGTCAATGCTGGATACTTTGAGAAGGAGAAACCTCCCATTCTGAGTGAGCACGGGCAAAAGTTAATCAGAGTGAGGATATTAATACTCTCAGAGGGAATCTTGAAACCTCAGGGAACATGCTTGTCTTCCACTAAACACCATCGAAAAGAATACAACATACTCCACAAGTGAAAAACACAGCTATCAAACCCTCTCAGGACAGGAGGGAGAAAATTACAATTAAGCATACATAATCTTGGCCTTTTTCTTTGACAATGTATTAGACAGTTCATGGACAGTGAAGTTCAGAGCTTCAAGAAGTCTTTAGGCAGGATTTAACTTCTGATTTAACTTCTGATTAACACTTCTCCCACTCTTATTATCCCCATTTTGAAATCACTTTTCCAGCACCAGAGAGCACAACAGAAGTCCCCAAACTACACAAACTGTGCGTAACACACATTGGAACCCAGTGCATGCTGGTGTTGGAACTATTACTGGCACTCCAGAAGGGGGTAGAGATTCCAAATGTCTGCGCTAGATGTTGTATAAACACACAATTAGGAGACAGACTTGCTCCACTAAAGAACAATGTCTCGGTTGTATCTATTTGGTTGTTGTGTGGAACAAATGAGCAGCAGCCTTTCTTTCAGTCAGTTGAGTCAACTTGCTCAGAATTTGATAGCAGATAATGAGGGAAACTACTCATGTCTCTTCTGTTTCCTTTGACAAGCCTGGGCAAAGGCGAAGGAGTACTTTTAAGATCACCATAAGAAGAAAGATCCAAACAAATGGCATTGCTTTGCATTGATCACTGTACTTTGTTATTAAATGCATACATGGGCATTCTTATTGTTTTTTTAAAAGTCTTAATATCAGCTTCCCACTAATTGTTTTGTTCTCGTGTCTAATCTAAAAATCTGACAAAGAAGAAAGGGGTTTTCTTTAGCATGATGAATGATAGGACATTCAGATTCCTACTTAATGACAATTAATTTACTGTATACCCATGCAAGTTAAGATAGCTTTAATTAGTTTTTACAAAGTAAAAGGGTAACTTCATTCTCTATTTAGATAAAAGCAGCTATTGCCTGACTAAACACATTCTCATCAAATACAGAAGGTGAGCTGAGTGACCTTACCAGGATTCACTCTTATTTTAATTCTCTATTTACTGTTTAAAAATAGCCCATTTGCATAATAGTGCTACACTTTTTTTTTTGCCTTTAACTCTGAAATAAAGCCTAATTTAAAAATTGCTGCTATAATGAATCCCAAATGTGTGATCTTAATTTTTAAAAACAAACACAAACCAAATTAAAGCGTGCATTTCAAACATATCAGAGCTAAAGCTCGTGACCACAAATACCCTTATTAGACGTGGTGTTCAGTTACCTTTTATGAATGGGCTGAAGTTACGGGCAAAGGTCAAAACATTTCCCCTTAAGTAAGAAGTGATAACACTCTTGGGTTGTGAAAGCTGCAATTCTATGTAGATTCTAGCATACACATGAAGATCCTTGTGCAAATGCTACTTGTATGAGTGCTGCAATGTCTTCTGTTTTTCTTAAGTTCTCTGGCATAAATCTGGGTATCCACTTTTCCAAAGGCTGAAAAAACCCATTTGATCAAGTCTGCATCCAGGTATGTGGTTTGGTACTGCTACTTACATGCATTCAGGCACTTTCTCACAATAGGAACCAAAACCATTGACAATATAAAATATCCCTTCTCATTGCAAGGGGGGTTGGACTAGATGACCTTCAAAGTTCCCTTCCAACCCAAACTATTCTAAGATTCTATGATCCTTTTACTTCAATGAAATCATGCCCATTCATCCAAGCTGGGGATTTGGCCTTGTAAAACTGGAACACAGCAGCAAATTTACATTACCTGAACCATGCATAGCAGAGCTTTCATTCTGCAAGGTATTGTTACTATAGATCCAATGCTTTAGCAGCATGCCTCATCTCTCCCGATTCCTCTCAAAATCCAAATCAGGAAGTATCATATTCTTAAGCTTTCAAATACTCAAGCCTGCACCCTAATTTCCAGTTCAAGTCCAGACTATATGTGTGAGTTTGTGTTTCTGAAGTGGGCTCAAAGGTATGTAATATTACTGTAAATTCTTTATGCATCCTTCCAGTGCAGTGAGACTGATAACAGGAACTGAATTAAAAAACTTCTTCACTATCAAGGCAATGGGATGAAAACAGCTTTCCTGCCCAGTTTCACAACTATCTGTCTTGCCTGATTCTTGTAAAAATTGTTGGTCAGTCAACTACTTCACACTCCAGGGCTTGTGTTCTAGCAATCTATACTGCCATGTGTTCCAGAGGTGAACCTCCCAGCTCCCACAGTCCTCGAGATCAGCAACTACAGCATGCAGCCAAAAAGCAGCAAGAAGAAAAACTGCACACAAACAAAATGTTTAAAAATCTGCAGGAAAACACGGTGGTCTATTGCTGTTGTATTGGTCTGTACTATCAAGCATTACTCTTTCTTGTCACCGTCTTTTATTTCCCTCATTGGAAGGAACAGAGCACATGCTGAAATGCATGTAGGCATCAGGGACTAGAGGGGAATGCCCTGCATAATCCCTTCTGGCTGAGCAACAGCAGCAGAGGCAAGCCGTTTGGAAAAGGGTCCTCTGTTTTCCTCCTTCAACAGAAAAATGGAATCAGATTAGAGGACTGAAAGATGCTGAGTGGAGAAAGAAGTCTGGATGAAAACAGATGGAAGAGAGTGGATGGAAAACCAAGTCAGGATCCTCGAGAATTCAGCAAACCGCTTCAGCTGACAAGTGGTCTCAGAGTGTATTGGTCTATGATACACAACTTGTAAGCACAGCTAGCACTCTCTAAAAAAGGTGGGGGGCATGCTCTCCTAACAGAAAAACAGATGTAAACTCTCTATTAACAGAGAGCTCATCAGGGAAATACTCAGCCTAACTATGAAAGTGAGTTACTGATTGTGAATAGAAAAGGACATTTTCAAAAGCACTCAAGCCCTGCTGGAAATAAAATTTATAACCTGTTTTCAGGAGCAGTCCCGAACTATTTTCCCTGCCTCCTTTCAAAGTTTACTTTTAGGCTTGACATAACCCTTATACATTTGGCAATCAATTCCCTGGCCTTCCAGCTTCACGAGGAGGTTTATGTTGACTCCCACTTCTCTATCAGCCTGGAGGCCTTTGGGGGGGTCACACCATGAACAGCTCACATGGTTCCCTTCATGGGGCTGTCTAGATTTCTGGAAAACACCACTTACTATCCATGGCATGAAGATATTCCATGTGAAGAGCGCCGGCTCCCGCCGTGGCAGCCGAAGGAATGATGTCTGCATAGGGGCTGCGCTGGCCTGCCAACAGAGCCATCTGATGATAATACTCAGCTGGACTGACGCCAGCATGTGGAGCTAAAAAAAAACCAAACAAACAACAGAAAACTACCATTAATGACATAAAATAAACAAGAAGGAAAGTTTTATCACATTGCCGGTTTCCCTGGCTATTAAATCCGCTTGTTTGTTTTTGAATGTAATGCCATGTCTGCAGTATGCCACCACTGGCCAATATATTTCAACCAGTGATGCTGTAAAGACACCATTCAAAAACCAGCAGGGCATAAAATATTAATGAGCCTGGTGATCTCATATTTTTATATTTATTATTAAGTGACTCAAAAAGTGACAGGCTGACAGCAGTGGAAACTAGAATGATTTATTTAGTTACATAAAAAAGCAGGAAAACCTTCCTAGGGTTTTATTCCCATTTACCTCATCCCCGGCCCAAAGGAATCTGTCTCTAAGGTAACAATACGGCTGAACTTCCATAAGCATTTGAGTTTCTGGAGTCTTTACTTAGGGGACTAGAACATTCTCATTCACAGAGTCCCTTTGTGCCTATGCTAAGGGGCAAGGGATGTTTTCAGGACAAATAATAGCTGTTCATGAACAACACAGGGTCAGTTTTTTAGGAGGACAGTCAATGAATGCAGCCATCCCACTCTTCAAAGTTCATATATAAAAGTACTTGACACACAAGTCTGTTTGCAGAGCCAAAACCACAGGCTGGACAGGCTCTACATCCCACCAGTGAGGTTATGAGTGATGCAGTCCTCTGATAACAACTCATATTAGCCGTTCTCTCCTGTAAAATAACATGCAAGCTTTCTGTTCCCCTGCAGTTTACAAGCATGTCTTCAACTAATGGGCAATCCTGGACAAATACAAAAATAGTCATCATTTGAGTATCATCTCCTCTCAGCAGGCTTCAGGGGCTACTGTAAGTAAAGGGTCATTTCACGGGCTTGTGCAAGGAGTACTCATAAAATAAGCTGAGCTCCCTCTCCCTGATCCTGATTCTGACTTGCTCTCTAGCCTGAGGTAAATAGCCTTCCTCTCTCTGCTCTCTACTGTCCTACTTGCAGAACAGTTAAAATTTCCTTACAGTTTCCTTACAGTTAAAATTTCTGGTCACCAGAAGATGGTATGTAAGTTTGCCTGGAACACTTCAGGTTCCTTAGGTTAATGGGTTATATCCCACCAGATTATTTTTATATTCTTTCATATCACTTAATGAGATTTTTCTTTAATCCCAGCAATCTGAATATTGAATGAAAACAAAACTGTGGGCTGAAATTCTTTGAATTACCAACTTAATCTGAATATTGTTATTTACACAGCGCTACTAAAAGGATAATTTATATTTTCATTAGCGAACCAGATCCTAAATGCAAGCTTTAGAAGCAAAGAATCAACATTTACATTAAAAGGAGATAAACATGGCATTGGAGTTTGGAGAAAAGTTTATTCAGGACCAGGTTCCTGAACTGTATAATCCATCTTTACTTTTACCAAATAAAATGAAAGAACGTGCTTTTGCTGTCAAAATGTTAAATACTAATAATAACAGGAATGGTTCTGAAATACAGAAGTACATCAGGCAGGAACAGGAATGGCATAAAAAACAAGCTGCGACAAATTAAGGGTTGTTGGTATTTTTTCCAAATTACAAATTGATTTCACAATTAAATACAATCTTCCCACTTTCTGTGAAATAGCAAAGAAATTGTTCGGGCCAAATTTTAAAAGATTAATAACTCACACTGAATCACTGATTTTAAAGTTTTATGGTAGTAGGCAACCATGGTATCTTTCCAGACACACTGAAAATACTTCCTGAGCTTTCTGACATAAGTGTCTGGGTTAACTAACAATAACATTGGCTGCAAACTTTAAAATGAACTGCTGCAGAAATTATGGTGAGCCCATAAATGCATTACTAAATGTTCCATATGCCAAGAAATGCTCTGGTGCTCTTTAAAGAACATTTCTTACTACCTTCCTCAAACATAAAAAATTAGCCTACTTAGACATGGGTAAAAGAAGGGTAAATAGGAAGGCTCACATCCCCGAGTTTTCTCCTGTTTATTCCCAGTCTCCTGTTTATTCCCAGGTAGTTTCAGCTTTGTTCCTGCTTTTTTTCCAAGGGGAGACATTTGATTCTGTGCTGTAGGCACTGCTGGGCTTCCTTTGAGCACTCTCTCCTCCACACACGCCAAGAACTCCATCCTTACACCTTCTCTGAACCCTCAGATGAGTCCTCAGCCACCCCTGGCCCACCAAATCTGCCTGGTCAGGTGAAGTGACAAGACAGAAAGACACTCTGCCCCTCCTGCTGCTGTGGCACTTGTTAATTGTGGATGGCAAGACTTGCAATGAATGTGGAACAGCTCTTTGTTATGTTCCACATTGTTTTGGCTCCTGGCCATCCCCAGATCTGTGAGTCAACCCACTAAGCCCAATAGTACACTGACCTAATTATCTAACTGGCCTAAAGCAATTAGGGTAGCAAGAGGAATCTCGCTATGGCTTTCAGAACAGCAATAACAACTTCCAAGTCTTCACAGTTCAAATGATATATGACTAAAGACATGGTGCCCATTACATTAGTAGTACATTATGTGCATGTACCCCTTTAAATCACAGGAGTTTTTTATTTGTATTCTAGCAGTGCTCAGGCCATGACTAGGACTGTCTGATCCAAGGGACCCACATCTGAAAAAAGCACTTCACTGTGTACCTGATTGATCATATAACAAACTTTGGATTCCAGGAGAACAAACTCACAGCTTTTCAATAGCACAGAGCTTGACTGAGATATCTTCAATGCCTTAATCAAGTTACTGTGTTTTCACTGGATGCTGCACAGCACCTGGGCTATGGTAACTGATCAAAGATGAGCTGTGAGACTAGAGGAAAAGTGAAGTAATATGTATTTGTTTAAAACCAGAAGAAAGACTCTTAAGCTAGTAAATTTAGCTTGTACTTATGACAGACTCAGGTTGTGCGTACAGTCAGTGATCAAAGCTCAGGGGATGAGCACTGAGACAGAGCACATTCAACTACCTGAGTGCCTTGTGTCATCTGAAAGCCCGTGAGTACCCAAGCTACCCACAGGAGGCTGGCAGGATGAGACAGGCCCTAGAGAAGAAAATTGCCTTTCTGAGGTGGCAGCTGGGGTTGAGGCAGCCGAACTGACACCAAACACCTACACTGCTGGCAGATGAATCTTTGCACCACTGGAGTTATGAGAGAGCTCCAGATTCAGCTGGTGACACTGCAAGTGTCCACACTGGGGGGAACTGGATTGTTCTCTAAGGCTTCACCAGCTGCAGTCCCTGGGACTCACTGGACTACAATGGCAAAGCAGCACACTGAGAGCACAGACAGATTGCTATACTACATTTAAGTGCCAGAATCTGGAGCCAAATTCTACCCTGAGACATCTCTGGGAGATCTCTGCCTTTCTGGAGTGTCAGCTGGGTGCCAGGTCAGACACCCCAGTGTATCTCACACAGCAATTTTTGCCTACATCTTTGCAAGAGAGTTCAGTACGGACTGCCTGAGACCAAGAACGTCCTAAGGTTCTGTGAGAGGTGGTTTCCCTTCCACCTTCCTTTGTGTGTGCAACTGGAGCACACCTTAAATAGAAATGAAACTCTGCAGGAATGTGACCTGAAGAGCACTGAAGGAAAGACAGCCAAGTGTTCTGCATGTTAGTTCTTGTGAAAAGGCTCAAATACACATTGCTAGAGTTTTCCCAATTTATGCCCTGACATTATAGTTCTATCATGTTTATCCTAGACCAAAAGATCCAAAGCTTCCAAAGTCAAAAATTTACATTTCTGAGCATTCAAATTGTTCCTTCAAAATATTTTTTGTTTAAACACTTTGGCTAAAACAAAAAAGGTAGAATTGGAAAGAATTCATGCAACATCCAAAGTGCTGCCAGGAAAGCCCTATGTGCATGCCGTATACCTTGACTGACAATAGGTCATTAACATTTATTCTCATATGTGCCCATAACTAATGGATTAACTGTAAAGGTATATATTCTGATAAGCGAGGATTAATTAGTTATCCGTTTGGATAGGGTGCACTGCTCATTTTTCAAATTCAGCTAAAGGCAGTTTAACTCTGTTTGGTAAGTTTCTGAATACACTGGGAACATCTTTCCCATAGTTAAAGTACCAGTTTTATTATCTTCACTACATAGTTATATTTTCGCTCTCTTCAGCAAATGCTACAGTTTTGAAATATCAAACTATTTACTCCATTATTGCAAAAGCTACTACTAACAAGACAGCCTTTTGGGAACTCTGTTCATGGCTCACTTTGACAAAATTCCCACTGAAATCAATAGGAAATGTGCCTGAGTAGCAACAACAGGGATCACAGAAGTTCACTTCAACCCAAATAACCTGAAAAGTAATAACCATGATCACATCAAGACCTAAAGCATTGATATTTAGACTAAAAGGGACAGTCCTGTTCATCAGCCACAACTATGTGATCACGATTTCATTTGGCCATATTGATGGCTAGAATAAACTGAAATCATTCTACATAACTTTAGCAGAACTATTGACTAAATATAACAAGCCAATGCATGCTTTATATGATTGAAGAATACGAGTTAAATTAACAAGCCTTTTACACCTGAAGAACTCCATGGTTATACACTGATGTACAGATGCTCATGAAGCATCTGCCTCAATTCAGTGCACATACAGTGGATTTTTTGGGGAGGTTGGAATCACATCCCTGGTCAGCTCCACAAACAAAAGATATCACAAGACATACACCACCCTTCCAGCATAAATGTTGAATGAAGCAGGGCTTTTTCTCTTTTTTTTTTTATTCCCTTCTCCCTGAAGTTCCAACGTTTGTGAGATGTACAAATGAGCCATGATCGGCTGATGAAGTATTGAAACATTTATGACATAATGAATATGTCTGACAAATCTGCTGAAGCTGCTTTGAACAAGGGGGAAAAAATGTTGACAAGATTAATTTAACTGAAGTTGCTACAATGACAGAAAACAGGAAGCCTTTCTTAACCCACCGTCTGTTGGGCTGAGTCCACGGGCTGCCGAGATCATGGAGAGGGACGGGCTGCTGTGCAGGGACCTGATGTAGTCCATGTAGGGGTTAATGTATGGGTGAGGGGTGCTGAAGGGAGATTCTGATGCTGCAGCAGGATTTCGGTGCGGGGAAATTCTAAGGAATGGAAGTTCTGAGTATGTTGGGCTACTAGATAAGGCAGAAGGCCTGGAAGAAACAAAAGGAAAAGGAAGAAAAATGAACAAAAACCAGCCAGGTTATCTATACAATAAAGAAAAATAGTGCAAAGGCAACACAATCATTTCTTGGAGAATAGCAACTAGGTTGCACATGTACCGAAGTCAACTGCCTGGAAAGAAAAAGGATAGGAAATTAGTTCTCTGTACCCATTATTAGCAACACTTCTCTGACCAATTTTAACATGATCTTACATTTGGTTTAATCTTTACATCCCTCAAAACCTTTTGCCCAAGGAGTTTAGGAGAAAATCACTTTAATTAGCCCAAAATACGCACTCTGCATACTACATAGTAATTCTTACTGAAAGATGGAAGGCATAGTGAGATTCCGAATCATTTACATCTTCAAAGCCATGTGGCTATTGAAAAAGGAGCTTTGAGGGCCACACTGCACCCACTCCCTTCATTTGCCAGCTTACTCCTCCTGAAAGTTCAAGGTGCATGTTTATACAGAAATAACTTCAGAAGACCCAAACTTCACCAGCCAATTAAGACAGATTTGAGCATTTTTTTGTTGCTGTCCCTTGCCATGGAAAATGCACAAAACTTGGTGACAGAGGAAGAAAGATTGCTGCATATGTTTGTTTTTAGCATGGCGCCAGAGACCAACGCCCTTTAACAAGATCCCATTAATTAACTCCCTCATTTTTGTGAAGGGAGAGCTGTGGTGCCCTCTCATGCTATGCTGTGATGAACCAAGGCTGAGAGCTGAGTTCGCAGCTTGACAGAGGACAAAAAACCTGCTGTACGCCTTCCCATCATCCCACCCTGTCTGGGCTCTGCGTGGGGACCTTTCTCTCCCAGCATCCCATCTCCGAAGGCACTGGAAAAAGTCCAGGTTTCATCAGAAGGGGTTGGAGTGCCTGCCCTTGCCAACCTGCTCTTTGGCAAAAGACAATGATTAAGCCTGTCGTGCATTTGCTGTAGTCCAACTGGTTGACCAGAACTAAATGCCTTTTTGTCCTTGTTTTTCCAATTAATTTAGCATATATACAGCACAGGCACAGGCAGCAGCTGGGAGAGCAGTGAGGGCAGCCTGTGCCTTTGATGCTGTTGGCTCACAAAGAGTAATCAAACAAGAAATGTATTTTTCTTCCTTTACTATACACATAACATGATCAATGGAGGTGGTTGTCATCACCTAAAAGGCCAACAGAACACAATCTCACAGAGGAGCCAATTCTGTCCTGCCATCAGCTCAGAAATGCCAGTGTATGAGTGGGGCAGTGATCAAAGTCATGCATCAGTAACACGATGCCAGCTTCCCTGCTACTAAATCCACGAGGGCTTGTAAAATCCGAAGAATGAAGATTTTTCCTGATGTGTTTCTTTCCCTCTTTTCCCTTCCCGATTTGACTTTTTTGTTTCTTGCCCTCCGACAGCTTTCTGCAAGGTGAGCCTGTTTAGCCTTCCCATATGAAATCACCTCCTGCCTCCAAGGTTTGTCAGAGAGCTGCATTCACCGTGTGCCAGCAGCAGGTTCCAGCACTGCAATCACCCCTCTGGCACCCAAGAAAGTGACCCACACGAAGCCTAACCACTCCCTAGTACACCTTCACCGTATTTAAAATGCACCAAGAACCTGAAACCAGAAGAATTTTCCCCATCTGCTTTCTTCAGGGAACTTTTCCCCTGCATGGTTTTAAAGCATCTTTGTTTCACAATGGAAGTTCATCTTTAATCTTGCTACTGTCAAGCCCCATCAGCCATGAAGCATATGCTGTCTCTTGGTTCCCTATGAGTTTAAGTGTGGTAGGCAGGAGCCTTAAAACTCATGGTGATGTAGGAAGCAAAAATACCACAGCTGGATATCACGTTACGGAGTGAATTTCCCATCCTGGCAGTGAGGAAAATACAGTAGTATAGCAAATTTAACACAAGAGTAACAAAGAAACTAAGTTTGGATGTCATTTTACAAGTCTTTTTTTCGTTAAATGTGATCTCAACTCAGAGTTAGGAACACGAAGAACATGCAGGCAAGCAGGAGCCCTGGCCTCATCTGGTGCATATTGAACAGAAAACTCTTCAAATGCTTATGCAAGAAGGCTGAAAGTCTGTATCAGCCTCAGTGATTCACTCTCCAGCTGGCCAACAGCCAGATGCTGCTGCAGGAGCAAGATTAAGAGCCAGGCTGTCAGCTTCTCCCTCCATATCCAACTGGAGGCATTCAAGGACACCAGGACTCAGCCGCTTCTCCTTCTCCTCAGCCCTGCCTCTTCCTCCCTCTGCTCCTTGGAGCTCCTCAGCTTTCCAAGGATGCCAGGGAAAGGACACCATCCTGGGTAATATCAATCAACAGCAGGCATGTAAACAGTATTATCTGAGGCAGGAATAGTCTTCAGATTCCAAATGGAATACTCAGCTCTGGCTCTGATGTTTCCTAATTTCTCTTCAGCACCTGATTTTAACATGCTGCTAACTTCTCTGCTTAATTTCAGATGGGACCTTTCTTGCTCCTCTTTGTATACAGACCCTCCTTTCCCCATAGATCTGTTTTCCCTCATGCTCTCAGTCCCATAGTTTGAGTCATCCTGATTTATTCCAATAAACATCACATATTCTTCATTTCCTTTCCCTCTGTGATTAAACTTCACTAGGAACATCTTCCACAAGTATTCCTTCAAACTAAAATGTGCCTTTTAGAAAGGGTGTGGCCAAACACCCTTACTGTTGCTTTGCAGCTTTATTGTGTCCCAATAAAGAATGACTTTTGTCCTGTAAACAGCAAAGAGTACAGCCCAGGAGTGGCTCTGCAGACACTCACTCAGCAACAAGCAAACCAAATCTCCAGATGTGGGCAGCTGTCTATCCCCATAGTGTTTATTTCACATGTACAGAACAAGAGAACTGTTTGGGTTGGAAGGTACCTTTGCAGGTCATCTAGTTCAACCCTGATGTCACGAGCAGGGTGAAAAGCTGGGGACCCTCCTCCAAACTCAGGACTCTTTGGTCCAGTGCCCTGCAACCCAGCTGTGCATCCCGACAAACTGTGTTCTGCCTCGGGTCTGAGCTCACTTCACGGGACACAATGAGGCTTCAGCATGAGAAAAGGCAAGGAGATTTTCACTGATACCACCTGAAAATTTATGCCTCACGTGTAAAGCAGAGGAAGGCAGAACTTGGTCTACATCCTCTCCTGTGCAAGGGTTGCCCTGTTAAACAACATACTCAGACCACTTAAGAGGGGGAGCAAAGCTAATGCACACTCTTTTCTGAATCAGGACCTCTGTGTCTGCTCCTAGAGATCCTGCCAACTCCACTCAAATTTATTACAAAGCCTATCATACTTTCAGTAAGACTTGAAGTTGGAGATCTCCAGGTTTGTGTGTAAAAGAGATCCTATGGCTGCGTTTCATCACTAATTTTTATTAGGATTATTTTATTATTTTCTTGGTTATATCTACAACCCTGACATAAACGAGAAGAAACACAGAACAGGGTTGGCTGTGACGGTGTCTCCTCCTTTCTGCCCAGAAGGCCTTCCTGCTCATTGCTAAAGTGCTAAAGTCTCATGTGTGTCATACAGTTTCCATATCCAACACAAGATTTCCCACTCCCCACCCATATCCAGCCTGCCAGCTCCTTCCTGTCCCTGTGATGCTCTGGGCAATCTCATCTGCTCAGCAAGCCAGTGGCACACACGTGCCAAGGCAGTGAGATCGGTGTAAGGGCAAACAGGTGCATTTTTTCCTGTTGGTAATGACACTTTTTTTGGATGAATGTTACAGAGGTGTCTTACATGGTCACCCCGGTTGAGGAGGTGGGAGCAGAGTATGGCAAATCACAAAACACATGAAGCCAGTATTTTTTTTAAATGTTTTTTTCTGGCCACTGCTGGCCCACGGGTGAGCTATATGTAAGATTTCAGTTATTAGTCATGAAAATGGCGTGTCATTTTGTTTTGTTGCTTACAGCTGCAACAGATGAACTCTGCAAAAGAAGACAGCCTAGCAGCAGGCTTGGGTTTTAAACACCACAAAAACTGAACCAAGTGCAATTTCCTTTTCAGCTCATACAGCCCTTTTGTAACTGGGGAAGGAAGATCTTGGGAATCTAAGCAAGTTATATGTATTTCAAAATGATCTGAATGCACAGATCTTCACCTAGTATTATCCTGAGAGTGTCATACATTCTTCCCATAAGCAGAGAGAACTGGGGACTCCCACCACATACTTCAGGCTGGTTTTGTATTTAAGAGTTAGTCAGTTTTACAATGGAGAAGGTCAGATTGTCCAAACTCAAATCCTATCCCTTTCTTTGGTTCTAATGCAGGTGAAATACTGCCTGGCTATGACTAGAGGTGGGAGTGCTCCGGTAGGAAAGCCAACACAGAGCTTTCCAACTCTCAGTGCCATACTGACAGGATTCAGGGGCACTTTCTCCAGTCACACAGTTATATTGTTCATGTGGACCTAGTGAAGAGCCGGGCAGAGGACCAGCCCCCAGTCCATGAAAATATCCTATGTGGATTTATGCATGTAACTGAGCTAGGGTGGCTAGCCCAGGAACTGAAGGAGGGGATGGGAAGGAAAGAGACCCAGTTCAAGGTACTGGTAAGCAGCAAAGGACCCTTAAGGGAAGCAAGCTGCACCCTAATGGAAGGCAAGCCAGGAGCCACACACAGGCAGTGCACCCCATGCCACCAGATCTGGGCTGAGTGACCAGAGCCAGGTGCTGGTAACACAGTCTATCAGCAGTCTGAGACAAGGTGAAGTGACAAACCAGGTCTGGGCTGGACCAGTCAAGTGCAGAAGGAGACAGGGACAAAGACAGGAGAGGAGACAAGCTACACCATGGCTCTGAGGGCTCCATCCAGAACAGCTGCCTACAGTGCGGGTCCTGAGCTGAGCCAAGGGCAATTTTGGCTGATTAGTGCTCTCAGGGTACTTAGCTTGCTTCAGAGTCCCTGACCTGTTTTAAAACATGGCAAAATATCAATACAGTGCAAATTGTCCCTGTTCCTGTATCTGTTGCAACTGTGAAAACTACAGCAGGCTCCAGGGCATACTATGAGCCCCGCTCTCGTCAGAGCACATTCTTCAATAGCAATGTTTTCTGGAAGTATATATTTTCTGGAAGCAGATGAAAAGCCACTCAGGACAGACACAAAGGTCTGTGTCACAGGAAAATCTGGATGAAAATTTTGAGGTTGGTTTGGTGTTAGAGAAGTGATCTGTCATAAATGGTTTCCAAGTAACTTGAAGCTGTGCTTGGGCAAAAACCTCTTCTAAGAACAATGTGTCTTGGGGAAAAAAAAAATCATGGTGATTTAAGCCCTTTCTGATTTTAAAGGAAACTATAACTCTAGGACTGGAAATCTTAATGCCAAGTTTTGTCCTGATAAATTTTTAAATGGCTCTTTTATGAATCTGTTGAAAAATACATTTATATTGAAAACAGCAAGTGATTCTTAACTATAACATTGTAAATATGACACTGAGCTGAGGTTACAGATGGAACAATAATCTATCTCACAGAACAAAGCTTGTCAACGAAGTGGGATGAAATATTGTAACATAACCTAATTTATTATTGCCTTTTCATCCATCTTGTTACATTATGAAAGTGTCAAAGTTCAAACCTCGATATTTAATCATTTAACAGTACGTTATTCAATGCTGGAGAAAGCATTGATGGCATAACTCTCATACCAATGATATCCACACTGTTTCTCTGATATCTGTTCAATTCAGTCCTGCCTGGAGAATTGAAAAATATTAAACTCATTAAACTGACTATGATACTTTTCCTTTTTCTATTTTTCCTGCAGTAATCTGATGTCTGCCCACAAAACATTACCACTTGTAGTAGTATCTCCCATGTTAAATTTGTATTGTATGTTTAATGCCACGGTTGCTTGTACAGACTGACTCTTCAGCACCAGCAGTCAACAACTGGCTAGTGAAAGGTTTTTATATTAAGAAAGTTGAGCTTTGTGACTTCAGTGCGAGGAGATTGAGGCCAGCACTGAGCATTTGGAAAATGCAATTCCTTTGCTCTTTGTGCTTCTAATTGAATTGGTAAACATTCAAACCCATAAACATATAGTGTAGGAAATCAATAATATAATTTTTAATACTTAATTTTTAAATTTTTTTCAGAATTTGAATCTTAAAATAGACAATCCATTCCCCTAAAATCACTCACTGCCTCAAGGCTGCTACATCACGTTCTTGGACTTAGGAAAACTAAGCAATTGAGTATGACCATTTAAAGAATTATTTGAATACGTGGACATGTCAGAGCACAGTTCATGTCAAACAGTTCAAGTGCTGCAAAAGAGTAAGTTCTAGTAACTATATTTTCCTAATGGTGGAAACAAAGAAAAAAAAATAACATGTTTAAGTCCTAATATGAAAAACCTCTTTATTTCCTATATCATTTTCCATATTCCAACACCTAGCCAATATTTGTTCACTTCTCCTCCAAAAGGCACACTGGAACTGTAGTCAGCATGGGGAAGGAAGCCACAGAACCTGATTTGGTAGCAGTAGATACATGTTGAAATAAACCATGAATGAGTCAGTGCCTGTGTAGTTCTTGCACAAGAGGAGCTAGGTCAGGGTTTAAGGTACACAGGCAAAGACACTTTCCCACTGAGGCCAAAGACAATGTCTTCTAAAATGTGTGCAGTCCTGGAATGTACATCCCTGAAATACACAAATAACCTCACTTGGGGTTAGAACAAAAAGTTTCTCCCTCAAAAAGTTAAGAGGTATAATTGCAGAAAAGAAAGACATAAATGACTGCACAAGAGATGTTCATGGTGCTGGAAATCATGCACAGCAATTAGGAGATGACCGACAGCAAAAGAATATTACTTTGGTTCCCCTTTCCTTCTTTGGGAAGTGTTAACATTCTGCAGTTACAGTTAAAAATTGGCCACATTAATCAAGGCACTAAATCCTTAGTCAGTGACTGGATTCCTATTTTTCAGCTGAGGGACTGCCTGAACACAGACCCAGGTTTTTTTACATCCACCCTCTGCAACTGGTAATACTTCATAAATAAGCCAGCCATCAGCTTGTGGATTCCCTCAAGAAGGGTTTATGCCATGGAAAGCAATGAATATTCACTCCTTTATTTAACATGCTCTCTACATAAGGTCAGCTGTAACACTGGTGACCTTCAGCCCACAGTAACACCTGCATTGACTACAGCAAGCAATTGCTGCTTCACATACACGGAGTAAAGGTACATTCACTTCATTACACAGGTCCTGACTTGGAGTCTTGACATGCATTCCTTAAATATGTATGCTGATAATACAGTTTTGACTGATTTATTTCCTTCATTATGAAAAATGCAAATAAAAGTATCTACTGTCTCCCAGTTATTCCCAAGTCAAGTCCAGCCTTTTTGTTCTGCTGCTCACACAGTGGTAACCTCTTTTCCTCTTCCTTCTGTCCATCCACCCAGCACTGTCACTGCCCCTGGCACTCCTCTGAAACAGTGCCCACTCGGTCTTTGCATACAGAGCATCCCAGCTTGCCTCTTCTTCCTTCAAATCCTTCTCAGGATGCTGCAGAGGAATCAGTGACCAGGGGAGGATTACACGGATTGACTTGGCAGTTCCTTTGCTTGTACAAAGGGTGCAACCATACAAAGAAGTGACCAACTATAACTACTCCCTCCAAATGCCACTTGCCTTCTAGGCTTCTAGCAGAGGTTATCTCAAAATTCTGCAGCACCTCTGTAGGCTGTGCAAGTCCCCAGCCACCCAGTCCTGCCCCTCCCAGCACAGGCAGCCCATCTCTGCCTCCAGCCACTTCATTGCTGGGTTTCAGGGAGCCAGAGCAAAGCTGCCAGACTGTAAACAGGGCAAAGGCACACAGCCCTGCTGAGGAACAAGGGATTATCCCCAGGGCGAGGAAACAGCTGGGGCTGGTAAGTCCCAAGGCCCTCAGAGCTGACTCACCAGAGCTCATTTGCCAAAGAGGTCCAACTGGGAGCTCTTCCTGGCAGAGCTCCTCGTGTTTGCACAACCCTCAGCAGAGCTCCCATCCTGCACAGAGTGTTGGACACTGCAGTCGTGTAAACAGTAAATAAAAGTAATGCTAACGAGATGCAATGTGATTGTCATCCCTTGCTTTTGCTAGAGCCTGACCCAGGCACTGCCTTATTTTGCTCAGTTTGTGCTGACTTGTATGAACTGTAAGTAGAGTAAGACATTATACCTTCATAGCACAGCCCAAACCTCAGTGCTGGCACATTTTTCCTCCCCTGCCCTCAGCTGATTCCAAGTCTGCTGACTTGTGGTCAAGAATAATGTATCAATGCTGCATTTGATGCAGAAATCATCATCATCATTAATACAAAACAGATGAACAGGACAAGCAAATATTATTTGAATAAGTCTGCCATGGACCTCCACACACCATTTCCTCTTCAAACTATACTGTAGCACAAAGTGCAGCAGGAGAATCTGAAAGTTCTACAACCTACTCATTATCTGTTGTTAGTAATAACAGACTGGGCAGCGAAATTACCTACTGCATTCCTACAGCAAACTTCTCTGCTCTGCAATTCTCTTTCGATGCTCTAAAGGTAGTCTCATTTGCTATTCAAATTTCAGCCTCCTCTAGGTTACAGGCAGAGCTTGCCATCTCTTGAAGTGTTTAACCACAGAGGCACCACCACACGTGTATGTGGGCATATATAAATTCCAACTGCACTCGTGTACCCCTTTCTTCCTTCCCTTGCCCCTTCCTCTCCTCCCTAAAAAAAGAAAAAAATGGAGTGTCAGAAGCTTTCTCACACTTAATGTTGTTAAGCCAGCCAATTGAATAAACATTTGTTTAACATTTGCTCCTATTTCACTAATGCACTGTGAGAATGAGAGGAATTTTATTCCCCTTCTCCCCCGTCCCCCCCTTCCCCAGGAGTGCCACTAGCTGTTATCGCCGTGACTAATGTGCTGTATGTGGCCATTATAGTCTTCAACTCTGAAATTACACCCAGGATGAACGATAGGCTCTGCCTGTATGCTGATTGGAGTTGGATGATGATTGATTAGAAGAAAGTCAGACTACGTAGCCATGCAAAAAGAACTGCACTAAGCCACAAGCTTAAACACTAAAGAGCTTTTCACCAGTGGCTTCAGAGCTATTAGATGTTTTCACAGGAACAACATTTCTCACATCCAGGTTTGCACATTTTATCTTTAGTCTTTCAAATCCTGAAATTGCTTGGATAAGAGGGTTTTATATATATATATATTTATACACATTTCTAAGAGTAGCCTGAACTTTTAGGGGAAATTGAAGAGGCTTTGTGTCAAGTACAGCTAAATCCAGCCTTTCTATATCAAACCCCTGCTAGAAAATTACTGTGCAGATGATAAGGCTGAAAGATATAATAAAAAGTGACTCTACTCAATTTACACTGCAATATTGGTATGACTGAATATTTTTCATTCAGGTGACTGATAAAATCACTAAACTGTATTGCAGATAAATAAAGGAGGCTCCTGTCAAGAATAAACACCATTAATCATGAAGTCTCCCCCTCTGAGTGGCTGTGCTATGCAACTGCACAAATGCACCATCACAAGTGGCATGTGACCCAGAGCCTCCTTTCTTCCCCCGGCTCCCTGGTGACACTGTCTTCTTAGGAAACTTTTTTTTTTTCCCCTTTCTGCCTTTACAACATTTGGAAGCTTTTTTTGGATGTCTTTTCCATTCGAGTTTATCCACGATTGCAACCAAAATCTAAATTTTAGTGGCAGTACGTTCAGCTAAAAATTGATCCCATGAGACAAAGCGAAGCCATGCCGACTCTAAATCCAGCATTACAGTGAGAAGTCTGTGTTTAAACTGGTGAGGATGAGGCCTTTGTAATTCAAAAGCTGAAAGAAGGAGGGAATTTTTATCAGTTCTGCCAAGCCTTACCAGCATCGGCATTAAATTCACCGAATATTCTGAGGGGAAAGGGATCCACAAGGATCATTGAGTCCAACTCTTGAGTGACTGGCCCGTACAGGGATCAAACCACAAACCTGGTGTTATTAGCACCATGCTCTAACCAGCTGAACTTATCTCAGGGTCCTTCTTCCCATTTTTTTTCCAAAATCACATTTTCTTACTGTTTTTATTACTTAGTCTTGCTATTTCCAAATAGGTGCTGAGCTTCTTTTTGACCACACAAATACGAAATTTCTCAACATCACACATCTACTTCACTAAAATCGATGGCTCTCCTTTCAAAACGCAACATACACGCTAAAAATGGATATGTGCTGGAAAAAAAACCCTTATGCAGCAAAAGCACAGTCATACAAAAAGAAAACCAGACAACTTCAGTAACCTTTTGGTAACCTGTTTTAAAGCTAGTGATGATTCTATAGTGGCCCTGTTATTAAGCCGGAATGAAGCAGTGCCCTACACACTAATGAGGTTAAAAAATGTAGTTAGGTCTTCATGTTAAAGGCACTTAGCAAGCAGCCTGCTTGGCAAAGACCAACTGTGTGTTGAAGCAGAGGACTAATCACACAGGCAGGAATCAAATCGACTGGAAGAATTAGGAGACTTGCGGCCCCGAGGAATGTAATTCATGCAGAAAAGCAGTTGTCAGAGCGAGGCCAGGGAACTGTGTGGGAAGAAAGCAAAATAAACAGCTCAACAAAGAAAACAAAGACGCTCAAATACTGGCTTTTCTAATGCTTGAGTACACCGAAACTTCAGTGGGTGCCTATGACAAAAACCCCATCAAAGACGACCTCTATAAAAGCAATATACTGGTAAATGGTGAACTGGTTCAAAAACATTCAGAAAATGCCTGAAGGTCTTTAAAAAATAGCCTTGAAGTCACTATGCGGGACACGGAAAGTACGCACACATACACCTATGAAGGACGGGGAGAAAAGAAAACCAACCAAACGGTGCAAAGCTAAGAGAGTTGAAATGGTTTCTACAATTCCTCCTCCACTCTCTCTGTGCCACTCACGATGGGAAGAGGATGCAGTCTGCATGCAAAGAGTGCTCCTGGATGTGCAGCAGCGCTAATTGGGACCCGCTCCGCAGCGTGAGGACCAGATCACTCCATCCACCAGGGGGATTACCTGACCAGAAAGAAGAGCTTGAGGCTGCTCCTAAATCTCCACAAAACTCATGTGCTATTCACGGGAAGTTTTTCTTGTGATGGGTATGACCCACACAGTGAAATCAAACTTTGAAATCAACTGATATATATAAATTGCACAAATACTCTGTTCTCTCAAAAACGGTATTTTCAATGACTGTGTTATTATTCCCATAACTTAATGGTTTTAAATTTGTAGAGAATGAAGTTTTTAGCACTTTTAAAACTTAAGTACTTCTCATTTCATTCATTCACTGATTAAATTTTTTAAACCCTTCCTACCCCACACTGAAGATTGCCACTCTCACTGTTGTTTCAGCAACTTTCAGCTTCTTTTCTTCACTAATATAAGGCAGGTGTTCCTTCTCCTGACAAAGCCGATGAAAAGCCTCTCACGTTACTCTCAAGCGAACACTGTCCTCAATGTTTTTTCTGTGATGCCAAGAAACACTCTTTCCCCAAATTCAAAAGCAAAGCCAAACAAACCCTTTCATTTCTAGTGTCTACTGTGAGTCACTTCCACAATATTACAAAACTGGGATTTGGAAAAGAGAGAAATCTTTATTTCTACTTTTATGTGCTAAAATAATAACTTCACCATTTAAGAAAAAAAAAGCAAGGTGGCAATAACAAAAGACAAATTCAGTGATTCAATATCTCTCCTATTGCACTTGCTACCCAGATCTGGTTGTGAAGGGAACATTTGACTAAAATTCTAATTTTAAAGGTCCTGCCAGAAACAGCGATGTGAAGGTTCAGCATTAAGCATTTCTGTTGAGGTGTATGGCTGGATTTGCTTCAAATCTCTGTACTAACATAAGCAGACAGCCCAAAATTGATATTCACAAGGATTAGTGACTGTTACTGAACAGAGAGTAACAGCTAGAATTTCTCATCTAACACTATTACTTGCAGCAGGAAAAAAAAAAAGATTATACAGATGTACAGAAATTCCTCTATAAAATTCTATCTATACACATTTCTGTATAAAATAGAAGGATTATTTTCTGAAACGCCTCCTCCCTCCCCCAAGACAAATACATGATTTGGGGCAGAAAACCCACTTTGAGAGTGCACCTGAGTGACAATACCAGCTGTAAGTGCACGTGTATGCTCACTGTGAGTAAAGCAGTGACCTTATGAAAACACAACAGCTTCCAAGCTTCTCCCGTCCTCAAAGCACCACCACAAGGTGTGCAAGTCACAGATCAGTACCAACATCCACGAGGGCAGTAGGATTCATGGGTATATGAAGCACCATTTATATCAAAGGTGGATGCTGCTAAGTTAGGAGGAGGGAAGAAAGATACTCTGCCAACAGTCACTTCTCATATTTTCTCTGCCAGCATCTCCAGGCACTGAAAGCCATTTTGCTGCTGTGTAGTCCAGACAAGTCTGTTCTCACAACTGGGGAATATATGATGGCTGGAGCACCATAGCCATCAGAAGAAACAATAGATAAAGGCTTCACACTTCTATTCTTGTTCTATTTGTGTGAAAAACTGGAGTTAAAAAAGCATTTCCTGGACAAAGCTTCTAACAACCTCCAGAACCAGGAATGGGTGGAAAGATCACTTCAAATGTGACTGCAGGGGAAATACGTGAAGAACAAGCACTAAGCATAAAGCAAATTAATGTTCTGACTGCACACTTTTTGGAGTAGTACATTCAGTTTTGAAGTCTTTGAGGAAAATGCATTATCTATGTGCTGGAAACATTATTAGTTCTCTAAACAGAGTAGGTAGGTAGGTGTGCAGATGGAAACCTCAAGGAGAACAAAGTTGGCCAACTTGGAACACACCAGCACGGGCAGGAGAACCTACACATTTGCTCCCTCAGCACCTCTGTAATTGAATCCAATCAGAGGAGCAGAAACACAGTTCCCAGAAAAGGTGTCAGGGTGGAAGTCTGGTGTCCAAGGAAGGAGGATGGCAGAGGAAGACAGAGGCAGCTTCGCAGGCTTTCTTGGTACTGTCTTGATGATATACACTGATAGTGATCTCGCAGGGTGCAGCAGAGAACACCTGATCGCCCCTGGTCATTCAGCTCCTGCCCTCCCTGCCAAACCTGCCTACAATGTTGTTAAATGGGGCTATTTGTGGTGGTGGCCTCTATAAACTGGACTAGACTATCAATCTTTCCTTCCATGGGCCAGTGGAAAAGGCATGATAAATCTAGGCTGAATTTCAACAGGAGATACAGGACTGAGAGATGTGTTTCTTTAAAGAGACAGCCACTTAAATCTGATATGTTTAGGAATTCTCCCTCATGTGGAATACTCCTTAATTTTCTGTTGATCCCTAACACCAGTGGTCACAACACCTCATAAATAAGGCTTTCAAGAAAATGATAGGTCAGTTCATTGCTTCAGAAGCTTTGTATTCCTGACTCATGCGCTTCAGGATGTTTTTGCCCCTGTGTCTAAACTTCACAGAGCCTCCAGAAAATTGCCAACACCCCTATGAAGTTAGCTATAAATGCAGTCATAATCAATTGTACACTCAGACCTACACATGCACTGCTGGAAGGGATTAAGCACCTGCTCTTCAATGGCAACTTCACAGGGCCCAGCTTCAATGTAAACCTTCCTGTAAAATAATGTCCCAAGTCATTTCTTGGTCATGTATCCTAAAAGCAAAAATCAAACAGCATAACATTTATTTTTAAACTGTTTCCTCTATTAATCGATAACATCAGTCATAAACGTTGGCCTAGCCTACCCCGAGGCACGCAGATAAAACACTCACTGGGCACATTCCTTTGGGTGAAATTAAGGTATCATTGGGGTTTTTTTCCTAGCATCATATAACAGACAATAAGCAAGGGGCAGCCTCCTACACCTCAGAAGCAAAGCTGACACCAGCCCAAAAGCCTATGTTTTGCTATAAATATGCAAACAAATATAGGCTTGTAAATATATACAGTGACTAAAAGGTAAACAAGGTATTCGTTTAACTTCTGGCTTTTCATCCTTTGGGAAAGAAAAGGTCTAAACTACATTCAATCCACACTCCAAGGTTATAGAACTTGATGTCTTCGTTGGGGGAGGACGGAGCCTAAGCCAGGGAAAGATTGCGTGAGAGTATGATGAAGATGCTCTGTGTTCCTAAACTGCAGATGTACTCATTGCTCAAATTTCTTTGAGTTTATACCTACTCTCACTTTAGGAACCTCCAATTCACAACACGAGTCTCACCACTACACTTTAAAAAAAGCAAGAAAGAAAAAAAAAAAGGAGCTAAGACTGTAACATTTCAGTTCTCTTTGAAGCAAGATTTAACATGAGTGGAAGAATTGTACTGAAAAAAAAGGAGTCTGTCACAGTCCAGTACCTCACAGGCCACTGCAACAAGTTTGACAGCAGCCTCTATAGACTTGGCTTGCTTCTGGTTCACTGCACGTGAATACCACAGTCAATATCTGCTCACTCGACTAATACTGCTGACTACAGCACAAAGAACACTGGAATTTTGTCCAAGAAACCACAGGCTCAGAGCCTCTGAATGTGAACTATATTTAGAGCTTGCATTCTTTGAAGCTGATAACAGAATGAGATAATAGAAATTTCAAGCAGCAGAACTCAAGCACTGCAGCCATTCTATATCTTTTTGGTTAAATGTTAAATTAAGGTAATGATCCACGTGTTCTCAAGAGTTTTACCAAAGAATATTTTTCCTACTTGTTTTGTTAATGTTTTCCCACCACTTTTCAATCCTTCCCAGACTATTAGTAGCTCTTTTCATTAGTTCTAACTGCAGAGATCTAGAATTACTCAGTCTGTGATAAATGTAAGTGAAGATACTCACCCTATTACGTAAAGAGGACACATGCACACACACACACACAAACATGCACACTCGTATTGCACTTCTGCACACAGGGAGTGCCACAACAGCTTGAATCATGCCTAGTTATTCCTCAGTCCACAGAACATCGTTACACAGAGGAGCATCCCCAGGCATGGCTTTGCTGGCCATTCTTTTTGCTTCCATCCTCTCTTAATTCACGCTGGTTTGAAAGCCTGCCTTAGGGAACCACTTCTCACTGGCAGCCAAGAATTCATCTAAGGCCTTTTAACTGCCCAGACAGGGTAAAACCAGCCGAGTGGCAGTGGTGACGAGTGCTGATGGAAACCTTGGTGCTGATCAACCTTGGGACTGCTTCTCTGCAACACCGTAATCCATAAAAACATCCTAAAGAAG
Organism: Dendrocincla tyrannina; assembly: GCA_035047865.1. Lineage (NCBI taxonomy): Eukaryota > Metazoa > Chordata > Aves > Passeriformes > Dendrocolaptidae > Dendrocincla > Dendrocincla tyrannina. Next base: position 50,717,344 of record JAWWMP010000081.1, read on the forward strand.
CCCTTTCAGTGCACTGGGCTCCACCAGGCAAACCTGTGCCTCTGGGGTGGGGATGAGGCTGGTTTGGACCAGCAGAGGAGCTCTCCTGAGGACCATTCCCCTCCTTCCCTCCACCTGTGGTGCACCGGGGCGATACCCTGTGGGTTGTTGCTACTCCCAAGTGACCGTAGGATGAGAGGTGGTCAGCTTTAGGGCTGGGGGCTGCTGCCTTTCAAGTACTTTTCTTAACATTAAAAGAAAAAAAAAAAAAGGGAAAAAATTATCTGCAAGAAGTTTCTACCATGGATTTTCAACAAAACAAACCACTGTGTTTTACAAGCTTTTCCTTCTACATTAAGAGTCTCACCAAATTTTCCTCTTGTTTCCATTGCTGTAACTCCTCCAGACAGCCCAAAATCAAGCTGCCTGTAGGAAAAGAACAAAGGGCCTCTGTTAACGCAATATTTATCTGCTGCTTTTGTTTCTCCTTTATAAAACTGTAGTTCCTTGGCATTACAATTAGCTACTCCAGAGAAAATGATTATGTCACAAAGTATTATCCGCCACAGAAACAGATGAATGATGTGAACCAAATGTAATCTGGGGCGCTTAGAGGCAATTCTGTTGACTTTCATGTAAATGTGCTTGCTAAAAACCGGGATGAAATTTTAGCAGTGAACCCTTATTTGATCTAAATTTATTTTCCAGCAGAAATTAACTTTTAAATAAGATAGCTTTTTCTCAATGCTACTTTTTCTAGTAGGGAAAGAACAAGTCTGTGAGAAATAGAGAAGAGTTGAATTGACTGTGCAGAAACTTCAGGCTCCAGCTTACCTAAATAATTCGATGTAACTGAACTTCTGTAAACTAGTTACATTCAAAATATTTATCTATTTTACCCACATTTAAACCTCCCTTTTTTCTGTTTAAGTGTCTCTCAGAATCAAAATTTTAAGAGAAACACATAAGCTTTTTTTTTTCCTGCAATTCATTATATGCCACCTGTAATTTGCTTTCCAAACTTTTTGTAGTTTCAGGCAGTTTTTAGACACAGTCTGTTTCTGAAGCTACTCTGCAAGCTACAATCTGCAAGTCTTAAGGTAAATATTCCTAAACAAGAATGACCAGCTAAATAAAACACTGATTCACTGTTTTAAATGATGCTACACTATATACTGAGTGAGGGATCACAGTTCTGGTCTAGACACAACCTTCCTCCTCCCCAGTTTGCAAAAGGCCTGGCACTGAAGGAAAACCATCTGCTGAATAACCTTAAGGAGTCACCAGACCATGCTGATTCCTTCTCTGTAAAAATCCTCTGGGCTATTAGCAGCTGTTTATTCTTCATGCTTTCACTACCCGGGACAGGCTTCTCAGGGTGTTTCCCATTTAATAGAAGATTTCTCCCTCCTTACAGAAAATACTTTCATGGATGATTTTGGAAAGCTGTAACTACAGTCATCTTTTCACGTCCCAAGAGCTTTCCAGTCTTTCTTCTTCAATGGCTCCTGGCTAAACCATAAAACCGATTCCAAGCCCTAAAGTAATTAAAGCCAATTCAGTGAGTGATGTTTCTCATGCTGGGTGGGGCTCTCCTCCCCACCGTGAAAGGATCAATGAGTGCTCTGACAGGCTGACGGACTCCTTGCCAAGTCTACAGCTTAGAGGTACACTGAGGTAAAGCAGCAGGTAAAAGATTTCTGACATTTAAACACTGAGATTTATGAAAGAAATAAGAGCTGAGAAATGAAAGCAAAAGGAAAAATCAGAAGTCAGTGATGGGGCTGGGAAAACCTGAACATCTTTATCAAACTTGTGGCTAGCAGTTTGTACTGTGCCATGTGCATTAACCACTCTGAGACACTCCTGTCACTCCTTCACAGCGCCTGGAAATATCAGGATAGCTCACCTTCAAATGCTCTCCAACCCAAACCCGAAATGAAGCAGATTGGGAGCAACCTGTTAATGCAACTCCGTTACAGGATGGGAATAAATGGTTGGCCAAGAACGGCAGCTTCCTAAATCACTGCATTTAAATCCATCAGCTGGAGTTTGCCTCTGCCTCAGGAGCCTTTTGTTTAATTAATAAATAAAAACTCTCATCCTGACTAAGTCAGATTTTAAAAGTTCTGGAAGTATAAAATTATTTACAATTGTGCTGTCTTACAAATAGACAAGACATCCTTATTCTTCCTTGGCTCATTGCCTACAGCTTTCATTCCAACAAGGGCAACATCAACAAAGACATCAAGGAACTGGAAGAGTTAGCCAATAATGAATTTGTTATTTGGTTCTTGAGGAGTAAGAAAAATAGCACAGTCAGTGTATTAATTTCAAATAAACACCCTCATTAGCAGCGTGATTTTGAATCACTGCACACCAGCCAGAGAAGGCATCACACTCTAATGGGTGACCTAGCAAAAGCCAAGGACCAAAACATAGCTGAGCTACAGCTCCTGCTTTAGTACCATATTTTGGAAATCAATTTTGAAAATGCGGAAAGAGCTGGGCAAAACCAACAAACAAAAACAAAGAAAGGAGTGGGATTACTAAAGCCATACTTCTTTTGCTTTGTTTTAATCTTCTGATGTTTATCAAGTCATTTAACTTCCTAGTTCAAGGGAAAGCAGCAAAACTGAATTACAATTTACTGGTTGGAGTTTTTTTGTTTGTTGAGGGGTTTTTTAAACTAAGATTCATGCCTTGAATTGGATAAAAAATAATAATAAAAGGAAAACACAAGCTCTAGCTTCAATTTTGCTATTTGTAGGCTGCCAGTGAAGAACAACTGAAGTTTCATATATCTTCCCTGAAGTGTAAACCAGAGATGTCCTGTAGAAATTCCAGGATAACTACACAATCCTAACAAACAGGTTTTGGTAACATGAAGTGACACATTTCAGTACATATTCATAAGGGTTCGGGGTTATTATTGGGCTGTAATTGCAGTTGTTCTAACACCTAATAAGCCATGGCTGGAAAAACAAAGGCAGGTTAATTTGTGATTTCCTCTACTCATTCAGAGGCAAATTAAGTGTCAAACAGCTAATACAGAACATATTTCATTTTATGAGATTTTAATTTAATTCTGCACCATATCGTTGATGCCTTAATGTAGGGTGGTTTATCTAAGAGGAAGAGCAATTTATAAACCTCTTTCAATTGAAATCTTTAATGATAGGATACGATAGCATAATTACAGCAGTGCCTGCTAGTCCTACTATACATAAGCATCTGTCAGCAATTCCATCATAAACATAAACCCTTAATTTAAGGGTTTATAACTCAAATTATAAAAATTGGCTCCAGGCTGAAATTTGGGATACAACAGTTCTGACCATCAGCAATTATACTGTAAGAATTACACATCTAAATACTTATACCTTTTTCGAGCTACAAGTACGTAACAGCCCTGTAACACCTTTAAAATTCCTCCTTTCTTTTTTCATTTTCACTTGGACATTGTTCAAAATTGTGGCCAGACACTGCAGGTATCATTCAGGCAAGGCCCTCTTCACAATTCTCCTTCACTTGTTTTATACCTAAACTAAGTCCACTACAGCTTGACCAGTTCTGGAACATATTTCTAGGAGCTTGGATAACTGGAATCATGCCAACTTTTTGCCTTTTTTTTTCTTTTCTTTTTTTTTTCTTAAATTTATATTACATACACACAGTTGAGAATACTGTGAAGCTGAGGAGAAAAAGATGAATTCATTGATGAAGCTGGGGGTAAACATTTGCATCCTGACTGGTATTTTTGAAGCTTTGTTTTTTTTCAGAATTCTCAAATACCTTCTCAATGCAGTTCTTTTTTGTTTCTTTCTTTTTTTTTTAGTGGGTGCTAGGACAGCAGTTCAAGTAATGGCTCCAAACGATCTCAGGTGATCCTAAGTGAGATCATTCCTAAGTGATCCTCACACCAGGCTCAGTAAAACTTGCAAGCAAACCACTGGCTGCCTGGCTCATGTGGATATACATTGAAACATACTCCTGAAAACTGCAAATCATGACAAACCTTAACATCTAAAAATCAGCTGCTGGAGTCCAACCGAGTTATTTTATTTTTTTTGTTTAAGTTGCTTCATCACCTGTTTATATCTAATCACAGCGACCACAACAGCTCCAAGGGACCACTGTAGCTCATCATTCCAATGGTGACACAAACCAAATGAGCAGAAGAATTAACAGATGTTAATGGGAAAACAAACAGCCTGTATCGAGGAAATCGGGAGTTTAAAGCTTGGGCTGATATCAGAGGGTATTTCTAAAGCAGCTGTCTGAGGTCAGATCATACCACATCGAGATGTCCTCATCTCCAACAAGCCTCTGCAGGGCCCAGCTGAATCACCACATAACCAGGGAGCGGGGGTGCATGACACCTTTCCACAGAAGGAGCATTAATTTTGGGGTCAAAATGCCAAATAAGGTATGAAACAGGCATTTCCAACAACTTTTGGGGATGTTAGGGAAATACTGGAATTGACAGCAGTGTAGGCTGCTCGTCCTGATTTGCCACTGTCCCCCAAAGCAGGTTGCAGTGGTCTACCCACTCCAAAGCCCTGTCTGAGGACATGGGGTGTCCTGTTATGCACTGAGTTCACGGGACTGAGGCTCCAGAGAGGGCTCAGCCCAGCAAACACAGCCAGGCACAGGTTCCCTGAAGCCTCCTCAAAGGCTCAGGGGCTGTACCTGGGGCTTGGATGATGGTCCTGTGCTGATGCAGGGTAAAACCCTTCCTGGGGCTCCCTACCCCTACTCCCCACTCCCTTGAGAATGAGCAGGATTGTCCCCCCTGCTCCCAGAACCAGCCAGGCAGAATATTGACTGCACTGCAAAATCTGGGATGACCCTGTAATGACTCTCTCTGAGCCTGCTGCCTTCAGCTTGCAACAGTTTTTAGCAGCAAATTTAAGCATGTATTTGAGAATATTTTATGCTGTGGTTGATTGTGGTGTAAATGGTGATGCATCAGAGGAACCCTGAGGAATAAATCACACATTTCTGTACTCTCTCTTTCTATAAATACCCACTTTTCCTCTAATGCCCAAGAAGACTGCAACACAGATTTATTACTTACCTCCAGGCAAATTTGCTCTGAAATTACAATTCAGTAATAGAACACTGACCCAAAAAAACTGTTAGTAAAATATTGTGTGTGTACTTGGGCATGTAGTTAGGATTGTTAATATCAATTAATTCTGCTCACAGAGGAGGACTTGTTTTAAAACAACTTCATTTTTCTTCTGCATATATGTAATTACACAGCTGTAACTAATAGCCATAGCAAAGCAATCTGCCATCTAAACAACTAGCATTATTCTTCAAAGTATTACTTGTGCTTTTCTTCTTGTATTTTCTCACTCTGAGAGGTGATTAGTAGATATGATTAAATATATACATCAAGCCTTTTAGCAAAGTATCAAGCCTTGCTTTTCAGCTCCATTTTTAATGGTATATAGCAGTTTTCTGGACACAACAACTCTGCAATGCTGGTATCCATTTCCCCATATAGAGTAGGATAATATTTATTTCCACAGGATTTCACCACTACCACCCTTTTCTAATGCATGTTATCACTGGTATTCATTTCTTTTATCTTTGTGTAAACCATGTGCTCTATCACATTTGCCATTTTGTTTGGGTGACACTCCCATCAATCAACTGATTGCCTGTATGTACACACAACAGGGACTATGAAAATTTACCAAAAATTTCATTATGCTTCATAGCAGTCACTGGGAAAAAAACCCAACCTTTGGCATGAGAGGAAATTTTAGCTATGAAGAATACCAAGCTTAATACAGACATATTAAAATACATGTTTGTCTGGCTGTGTTTCACAGGGCTCAGCACTTTTTAATTTAGTATTTATAGAATGATATAACACAGAATAAATATCAGCAAAACACATAGGTAACCCCTGCCAGCCACCTATTATAACAGGAACTCCTCAAGCACCAATGTGGGTTTTGCTTCATGAACAAATAACCCTGATGCTTTTCCAAAGTAAAATCTCTCTCTCTGGCAAGCCTGGAAAAGTGTTCCAGGTGCCTGGTTTCAACCATGGCAAAGGTTCATGCACTTGTGAGTTCTTTGAGGCAGCAGAAGCGAGGGGAAACACTGGATACTCACACATGTAGAGGAGGGATGGGAGATGGTTCGTAATGGTAGCGTCCCTCATGATGTCTTGCATCAATTGGCACAGGAGGGTGGAATGCTGGAAAGAGGTGAGGTGGATCTGGAAAAAAGAAAACACCAAAAAAGCGAGATTTCCCATCTGAGCGTCTCCAATTGCTCTTTGAAAACAACATTCATAAAAACAGAACAGATATTGAAAAGCACGTGTTAGCAGTGCGACGACTTGCAGGTCCCAATCTCTTTCCCTGAAGCCATCAGACAGGTCTGTCTGAGAGGAGAGTTTGGTCCATAGTGTTTGCATGAATATGTATTTACTAATTTTAATATTCCCTTTTTATAGCTCAAATGGAAAGGGGCGTAAAAAGTCTTTAATAAATAATTGTGTGCCCGTATGTGAAGTGTCAGATCAAAAGGACCATCAAGGCTTTCATAAGCATTCCTGATTTATTTATTTTTTATTAAAACAAGGAAAAAAAAATCATCTCAGGATGAAAAGCCTAAGGAGAAAATACAATACAATAAAAAAGTATATCCTCATAGATGTACAGAGAACAACAGATGTTCCTACAGCAGAATGCCAAACTGAGAAATGTAAATAAAACTGGAGTAAATCAGACAAAAATGTTAGAAGGGAAAGGCTGTACTGGAGATGTTTAACTGCACCACACCAGCGGCCAAACCTGGAGGAATGTGCACGAGAACAGGGGGACTCGTTTCATACACAGCTCTTGAAAGGGGAGGATGCTTTCTTTGTCCCTGTGGCTGCAGAGCCAGGGGCTCACGGCTGCAGTGAGCTCCCCTGCCCCGTGTCCTCTGAGGCTTTCACAGGATGGGGGAGTTTGCAGCTGTCAGGACTCCTGTTCCCCGCTGTTTCCAGAGAGCCTCGGAGACCAGGCTGACAAAAGGGGGAATGTGCCTCTCTTGCCCCATGGGCTCTGCCTCCCTTCTGCAGCTGGATCCCTTCCCAGCCCCGGAGGGCACGATGCACACACATCACGGCTCTCCTCACCAGCCCGCCGGTGCGGTCTGTGCTCCCCAAAATGCTGTGTGCTCTTCGCCGCTGCCTCCCAAATGCTCAAAACACAAGCTGAGTACCTCCAGCGGCGTCAAACAAACTGGTCCTGCACAATTAGTACCCAGTTGCTGCTTTGGATGAAGTCATGTGTTTGTCTGACACCAAAAACTGAGAAGTGCAGATGTTAGGTTATGTCACAGATTTGCTAAAATACTTCTGAAAAGAAAGCAAACTTTCATTAGGCACTGGCAGTAAAACTGAGCCTACTTTAATTTTGCCCACTGACTCTTGAAGATACATTCTCTTTATATGCCCTGCCTTTTCTATTCAGCAAAATGTAAACCTCCTCTTAGATTATTTATGAAAGCAGTTCCCTGGTGCTGGCTAGAGATGGTTAAAACAAAGGATTTTTCCTCATGATGTTTGTAAAAAGTTGAGTTGGTTTACTATTATGTTTTGAGAGGAAAAAGCCTCATTGCCCTGAGGAAGTAAACTCAGGGAATTAAGGATGTAAATCGCACAATTTCTGAGGAAATATTCCCAGTATTTCAAGAAAACAGTCTGGAAACATCTAACACAGCCTGTCCAGTCTCATGGCTTGATTTTGTGAAACGACACCAGCACGTGATCAGTCACAGCACATTTCTGCCATGTCATGACTCAGGGCTTAGGCACTGTAAATTAAAAATAATTGTGGCTTATGATGTAAGCTGGGAACTCAAACTCACAGTAGCTTTCATTCTGGTTCTGCTGTACCAACTGGACCTTGGCATGCAATCGGTCACCAGCTTTATTCCTCATGCTGAGCGCTCATGGGCTTCAGTGGGAGTGAGAACTGGGTCACAGATGGCTAGGAACACACTGGCATGGTCCGAGGGGAGGTTGCTTGCTGCCACCTCCTGAAACACAGTCCTCACCATGTGCCAAGGTGAAGGGGGAAAGGGGCATGAGAAGTGTGGCTTAGCACATCCCCCTGCCTGCCCTCTTCCCTGCTTCTCTGGTATTTGATGACAGCAGTGTAAGCCAAAGGGAGGAGATCTAAAAGCAGATGTCTGGTGTTTTACCATACAAAGTCTGCCACCACTTTTTCAGCCAAAAAGGAAGTCACTCGTGACCTCATAGATGCACAGGCAAATCCTTCTCTGTCCTACCTGTCTCCAAAGAGTGCGCCTGGGGGGACAGAGAAGTCCACAATGATTTTGTTACCCACATCAATGTCAGAGAGGATGTGGTTCACCTGGCCAAAAGAAGCAATTGCACTCAGGATGCCAAGCTTCCTCCTTGTCCCACTGTTATCCAGCCTGAGCACCTGCCCGTGAAAATTAGTTCTAGTAATTAGGTAGTGAAACACCATTTGACCCTCCTGAATGTAAAATCTACCCTCCCCTATCTGGGAAATGGAAACTGGGTTTTAAACAACCCAAAAAGGGTGTTCTCCTTTGCGGGGCCTGTGCGGAGCGCCAACAAGTTGTATTTTCACATGGGCTATAAATCTCAGAGAACATCTTTCCGAGTCCTCTCACATTAAGCTCTTTTGTATATCTTGGTTGCATCTTGTTTGTAGTTTCCATCTGGGAAACAGCCGCACTCCATCACGGCACAGGGAGCTGTCTCCGTCAGCAGGAGCAGAGCTGCATATCAAACCCCAACATAATTACCCATCTCACCGTTTATTATTTACACATGAGCAATACAGCTGGTGAACATCATAACTCAAGTGTATGTGTAATAAGTTACTACACTGCAGCCATCTCCTGTTGCAACCCTTAAGAAAAACCACATGATGGCTTTTCCAAAGTCAGGCTAAAACTGCTGAAGCAGAATAAAGTGCCACTAAACCTGGCTCCCTCCTATTTATCATACAATTTCCTGACTGATGGTTCCACAAACCAGCTGCTAAGTGCTGTGTACTCTACTGTCAGCAGACTAACATGCTAAATGGGAGACAGGGAGAATAATGTACAGAACTGCCAGACTGGAGGTGTCAATTTTATGGATAGAATTCAAATTCTGCTGTGTCTGGGTCAGCCCTCAGCACAAAAGTAGCTGGGAAATTCTACATGCTTGGGGGCCCAAACCCACTCCACTTTGAAAAGCATTGAATATTTATATGGAAAGACTCTTAGATCAAACACAGAGCTGCCAAAGTACCCATCGTCCAGGGCTTCACTTGGAATTCGCTTGAAACTGCATAAAAATGTAATTGGTTGACATTTATTTATATGGAAATACATAATAAGGAGTTTACAAAGCAGTAACTGATGCTGTAGCCAGCTTCACATTGCCTTTTCATTTCCCATCCAGTAACTATTTCATTAAAGGCATGATCAGGATATTAAAGGCACTCCTGCCACAATTATTTATGCTGTAGGGTAGTAAAGAATGAGTGAGACTACTCAGGCTGGAATTGAATCTGAATGTTTCTGACTCCTGGTCATTTGTGGGAGATGTTCTACCTATCTAGAAAAGCAGGTGCAAAACTCAAGTGTAAAAGGCAGGATACCTGCTCTGACTGTGTTTTTACGTTTGTCATTTAAACTGTGAGGAACAAAACTCTGACCCTTAGGAAGGAGGAACACGACAAAATCTAACTTCCCATTCTCTTAGGGATACTATTTATTGTATTCTTTAAAATTCTGACTAACTATCACAGTGTTTGCCAGGCAGTTTTGTTACAGACATCCAAATGCACCCGTGAATTCCTGGACCAATTTCATCCTTGCAGAGACTCCTGGACGTAAGTGCACAGAACACAGGCAAACGTTGGCTGTCTATTTGCAGCCCTCAGCTCCAACTCAATAGAAGTACCTGATTCTGTGCTTAAATTTCATTATTTTCAGGAACTTGTAAGGACACGCCAAGACACTGGAAATACACTTGAACACATTCCTTAGGCTTTGCTGAATTTGGGAGCTGTTGCCGCCTTCTGAATTCTCCGCTGCCTACCACTGCAAGCCTCCTTCAGATGCTCTTCTGTCTCCTGCACAGCTGGCAGGGTCTCCTTAAAACAAAATGGGGGACACAATGGCCTGAAGTGCTACAAACTCATGAGTTTTATCACTGTGACATTTTCTGGAAAATACGTTCATTTACTCTGACTTCTTGTCGTGTAAAATGTGCCTTTTTATTTCTCCTTCAAGAACTGTTCTTGCCTTCTTATAGAAGTGAATAGGATCGTCTCTCTCAAATTACAATCATTCCCATACTGTGAAAAAGAAGAGGCCCATGCTTGTTCTCTGAAAATCAACAACCTAAGTCTCTGCTGGAGCATGAAGGTAAAGAAACTTGGAGAAAGGGCAGGTGTGTGTATGGTCCTTGCTGCTGAACAGCAAACCTGAGTTGAAGTCTGACCAGATGTAGCTGGCAGCAGCAATTCATAGTGGGACTTGGTGCAAAGGGGGACAATGCCAGCTGCCTCAAAGGTGCTGTGCAACCCCTTGAGACAATGGCAGAAGGGTTAGGCTGCTATGGAGCTTGCTAAAGTTCACGATAACTTTTCTGTACACTCTGTAGTCTCTCAAACAAGCCTTACTTACCTAGGGGATCGCTGCTGGGAAAGTTCAGCTGCAGTGATAATGCTGGTAAAAACACCCTGCCCTCAGCTAGCTGACTTGCTCAAGCACCCTGTGATTCCTGCCAAACCCTGGAGGGAGAAGGCTGCTGAAATGACAGGCTGCATTTTTCAGCACATCAAGAAAACCTTTGCTACCGTAGAAAACTTCTGTGCTGGCTCAAACCAGTGTGGCCCCAATGTCTGCACCTGTGTCGTGAGGTCAGGGCCAAGAAAACGGGGGACTCCAGCCCTGCACACGAAGCCCTTTCAATGTTTCAGCACATTTGTCCTCAGGACGATCAGCTCACCACATTACATGTCAGAGCTGAGCCAGGTGCAACACTCTCTCTCAGATATAACCTCATTTGGGGTGAAATCTCCTTCCCACTTTAAATCCATTACAGTCTTGATGCTGAACTCGGCAGTACCAAGCTTTCATATCAGATGTAACAGATATGGTATCAGGCAAAATACAGCCTCCCTGTTAATGTCTCTTCAATATGCCGAACAGTTTTGAAGAGTTTGCCAGCAAATTTCTACACTTCCTTTGGTTCACAAGCTGATCACCAGATGAGAATTTTCTAATATTCAGCTTTGCAGAGTCCCTAAGGCATCACTGTTTCTTCACATACATTTGCTTCAACTGATCTGAACTTAATGGTCTTGCCAGGTTTTATGGCAAGAAGCAGGTCCATAGTTGCCAAGCAAAGATCTTATTTTGGATCCTTATTTAATTACAGTTTGCATTAGAGCTCCATAATAGCACATGTTGTCTCTGAGGGTTTTTTTTTTAGTTCTCTTTCAGAAAGGGGTGATTTATGTTTTCTATGTATGCTTTAATCAGGAAGAAAGGCTGACGGAGCCACAACCACACGTTAATGCACACACTTAACTTGGTGCACTTTGAAGAGTCTCCCTGTGGTGGCTGGAGCTGCTGCTTCGAGCGTGGCTATCTGCCATGTGAAGCACTGCTATGTGAGGGCTGATCCACTGCTGTGCCACAGCCAGCTGTCTCAGAAGGCTTTCCCCTGGGTCTGTGTGCACGTGCACGCCCGAGCTTCCAGTGTGGCTTCCAGTCGTGCTGGCATGGACACGGCTAACTCGCTATCTGACCTCACAGAGAAGGGGATTTTAAAGAGGAAAAAGAAGAAGACGTGGTGAAGCTGGAAAAAAACCCAGGCAAATAAGTGTGCAAAGTCAAGAAATGGACAGAAGAGATTGAGGAAACAATAACTTTCAATGAGCGAGTCCTCTCTATTTCAGTGACACCAAATGTTAATTGTGACAACATACAGTAGATTGTACACATTGAGAGAAAAGACAATTTTCCATCAGATCACATCCCTTCCATGTGTCTGTGTATTAATGATCATCAGACCTCCTCTCCTTACCCTCTGTTTGTGCTCACAGGTTTTAAAAATAAACCACAGGAGTTCCAGGCCAAACCTCACAAACCAGAGCACAGCGCCAGCTCTGTGCCTCTTGTTAAGGCTGAAAAGGAATTTCTACCTTTGCAAAAGCAAAAATTAAGACTTTGGAACATCTTAGATTCCTGCCATCCGTTTTAATGCTTTTCGGTCTGTAAACTTAAACCTTGTGGGAACATGTTTTAGTGTTTTTAGTAGTTCCACAACAACCAGCATGCCAAACACTTGAAGGAAGAGCAGTTATCGTTGTGCTGTAATAAAAGTGGTTGGAAATTATTTCACCAGCTGGCACGGAGAGGTGTTTTAATATGCCAAATTTGTTGCAGGTATTGGCTAAATAACTGCTGGATGGATTTCAGGTTGAACACTTTATTATTCCTCCCCGTCATTGCAACTCTGCCTGAGGAGCAGGACTGCCTTCTGGAATATTAACTAAACTTCCTCAAGTCCATTCAACTGACTCCAGTGCTCCCTGCCATTTTCCCATCCAGAAAAAAAAAAAAGAAAGAAAACCCAACCCAAAAAAATGTAGTAAGAGACTTGTAGGGTAATAAATATATTGCACGTACAGAATACCTTGGACAGAAAAGTCTCCAGTTCTTTAAGAACATAATTTGTGATTCATCATGGCCCAGTGATTCACAAATGATTGTTTCCACTGGGATGGATGCACCAGTAAGTGAAGAAAGGACTCCTTGTGCTGCCCTGATGGTGCAGTCATGAACTTGTCATTAGAGTGGGGTGGGCACAGCCCTGCTGCCCCACAGCCCTCGTGGGACATACCCTTTCAGAGGAGGAAAGCCAAGGCACTCCACCAGCACAGTTTGCCCAAGAACAAAGAGCAGAGTGGTAGAAAGGCATCAGGAACATCCAGCCTTCCACCCAAAGAGCAATGGGCGCTTCATCCTAGAAGCAACCTTAGAAAACTTTCATGAAGAGGCCCATGCTTTCAGGGAAAGAGGAGGACGATGAGACATCTTAGCCTCATCATCCTGTTACTTGGAGGTATAATTGTTTCATCTCACACAGCTGCTTCTTGGTACAGCACAGCTCATCTTTTTCACGGCCTCTGGATAGCATGCAGCATTTCTTAACAAACTTAATAATGTGGTCTCTGCAAGAAAATGACAAATTGTCCTCTGCCGGGAAGCTGACAAAAGAAATCCCTCCCTCCCCTACCTCCAAAGGACTCTGCAGCTAAAAAATAATTCAGCTTCTGCCTTGCAACACACTCTCTGTTTTGCTGTTCCTCCCCCTAACTTCTCGTGCCACTGCAGCCTCCGCCACTTAAAAATCCACCCCTGGGAATTACGAGAACCAAAATGATCATCCAGGTTTAACTCTCAAGAACCCCAGACAAGCGGTTTCACCCAGCTGCTCTGGAATGCTTCCCACCCTTGATTACACATGTGTTTGAAGGATCACATCTTCAACATTTCCTCCTCTGCATGCAGTGAGTAACTGGATGCATAACCACAATATATATATATAAATAAATAATTTGTACCCATCTACCTGGCTCATACACAAACACAGCAAATTCCAGTGGCTGACAGTGAGCTCCAAAGTGGAAACTGAGGAAATGATTACAAGCAAAATAAATCCCAATCCACACTGAGGAGAGCTAAAGAAGAAATGCCACAGTGAGGCTCTCAGCCCTAAAGAACTGCTGAGCAGAGGTCTAACATGGCTTTCCTGAACAGGGGGAATGAGGTCCTGCCACACTTCAACTTAATTGTTCCCGACAGCTCAACACAGCTCAAGGAACACACCTGAATGCCCTGCTATCAGAGCTGCACATATTAACTCAGCAATGACAAATATCTGTGAGATGCCAAGGTAAATGTGGCTAAGGAGAGGCAACAGAAAGCTGGAAACCGGGGGAAAAAAAAAAATCTAGAAATATCCATGTATTGCTGCTGATTTGATGTGGGAGCAAATAAAGACAAGTTGGGCAATTCAACAAGCTTTGATGACATTCTTGGAAGTCTATAAAGAGTCAGTCTGCAAACATTATTTGTTTAAACAACACTTTTGAGGCTTGTGTGATCTTCTGTGTACCAGAATCCAAGTTTAAAAGCTAATTGAAAGGCCAAACCTCAAACAGCTGGGTATATCAGTACAGCATAGTGAAAATCACTGTAGCTAAACAGATTTCCATCAGCTGAAGGTCTGGCCCACAGGGTGAAAGACTTGGAAATAGGTTATACTTAGCAGCTTTGATGAGTATTTTATGGCATGATAGGAATTTGAGAGGAAAATGTATAATTAAATCAATTATGTCTATTTTTAGATATTAAAACAGTTCAGATTCTATGGGATGCACAATCAGATGAACACTCCGAGAGATTTCTTTTTCCCTGCTGTTCAACCTGATTTTTAAAAATTTCATCCAAATATTCGTAATTATTTAGCTTCTCTCTGTATAATCCTTAGCAATTACTCTCCTTCTGTGGTGTTTACACTCTTCAGGCTCTTGCAGATGAGCAGATAGTTAGTACATGTGCTGTCAGGCCACTTGGTAATATGCGCTTATTGCATCCTTTAATCTCTGTGTCCATATCCTGAATTAATCACGGTCACTTGTTTTTGCTCTCTGGGTTTCTTCTAGACGTGAGAGATACATGTTTGTCACCCCTGTACTCCTGGGCATCATGTAGGCTGACATGACACTGTTTAGGAGGAAGCAGCCTTATAATTTATAATACAAATAACATATTCCTGAAAATCCCTCTTTCCAGCAGGGGTATACGTTTCTTATACACAGTCTCAAATATGATTACTTTTCATTTTCCCACTACAAGACAGTGCCTTCATCACATGGCAGTGACCTCCCAGACCATTTCTAGGGTACTGCTGGTGAAATGGGCGCTGTTCAAGTCAAATATCAACCAGCCTTGGTTATTTCTTCTTGGCATTTTGAAATACTTGACTTTAAGCTGTTTTCTTTCTCCACATTCTCTCATCCTCCCTCTACTTCTTAGAGAGTTTCTCCCCTCTACTTCATTTTTATGCTGGTTACATTTTGTTTCAGATCTTTACTGAAGATGGAAAGTACCGTGAGTTCCCTTAATTTGCCCTATTGACATTTATCCTAAGTGCTCATTCCGCCTATTTTTGAGAATGTCATATTGTCGATATTCCGATCAATCTTAGTTACTTTTTACAAGCCAAGCTTTGAGGCAAATATTTTTAACAAGAAAAGGGCCATAGTTAAGTTGTGTCACTTCCCTGGGCCTCAGCCTGGTCACTGTTAGCATGGAGATATCCTTTCTGAGACACTCTGACCCCCTTTAGAGAAAAGTCCCAACAAGAGCTAGAATGACAGTATTTTACTCACTCCCCGTTATTTCTTTAATTCCTTAAAAAAAAAGTGGCTCAATTGCCTATCAGTGCTCATTCTTTACTAATCTTTCTTGGCTTTTGCTCATGATCTTTTATTAAGGTCAATTTTCTTTACAGACAACTTCTTTGTTTCCCCCCACTGGCACACAGGATGAGAGCATCAGCTTTAGATATAACTACGCTTTTTTGGAATTTTAGGATTTTTGTTAGCATTCCCCAATTCCTCTTCCCCACCAAAGGGCTTTCTCCTTAGGGGAGGGTATGGAAGTTCCTCATAAAGTCTTGTGAATACTTTCTCCTTCACCCCCTCTCTTGCTCTCTGCAGATACGGTGGCAGCACCAGGTCTGCACTTTTCTTGCTTTGGAAACTAAGTGCTGCTCACCCAAAGTGCCCAACCATTTACATCAACCACATGAAGCGAGCACCTCTGCCGAAAAATGGGACGAAGGGCACGCATGTCTGAGCAGGCTTATTTAAAAAACCAAATCAAAAATCAAGAGTTGACAGCATCAGCTTAATTAATGCTCATGGTCCTTAAGCAGAGCCCCAGCCTCTAACTGAGCTTTCTAGCACTACCAGAGTACAAGAGCACATCTTTCTCCAGCCTCCAGTCCAGGCAGACAAGGAGAAAAGTTACAAAATGTGCCTGTGCATAGCCATGTTCATCAGCATGGTGATTAAGGGACAAGACGGGAGAAAACGTAGAATTGGGTGGAGCACAAACCCAGAAATACAAGAGAAGTGGGGAAGGACTGTTCTGCACACCCAAGCAGGTAAGGAGGCACTCAAGGGGAGGCTGCATCCTAGAGAAGATGCCAGGGGTGCTACAAGGAGGCAAAAGGAGACAGAAGAGGGGGAAGATGAGCAAATGAAGGTGAGGTGCAGAGACCACCATTCCCTGCCACATGGCCAGGTGACACAGGAGGCTGTGGACACAGGAAATTGAAATGGCCTCCAGGGGCAAGTCACAGAAAAAAAGCGTAGTAAAGGTGTTGAAACTATCAATAAATTCCTTGACTGCAATTTTTGTGAAGTTGGCAGAGGACTAAAAGGAAAGGGGAGTCACCTGCCATGTTATTACATTAACCCCTGGACATCTGCTTTTGGTCATTGCTTGGAAAGGACACCTGGCAGGCCAGTCTGGCCCCTCAAACTCTGCACACTCCTGGCATGTTCCCCAAGGCTAAGGTGGCTTCAAACCCATTTTCCTGACACTTAGCCAGCACATCACCAAGGGCAGTGCCAGAGCTGCAGGATTTCAGCTCTGTGACATCCCCAGCCTGTAAAAGCCCACCTTTCAGCTCTATATATGCATTTTGCGCTGCATAAAAGAGGTGGCAATAAAAGTAACTTAAGACATCTGTCCCCTGTCCACTGAGAGGCAGTCCTCCCTTCCATGTTTCTGTGCAAAGTTCAGATGCAATCAGGCTGTAGGGAAATGAGGGACTTCATTTCCCCTTCAGCAGAAGAAGAGGAGACAGTTTTCCCTAGTCCCACCCTCTGGCAATCTTGGAGCTTTTCCAATGCTTTAAGCATCAGTTTCCCGCCAGTGAAGTGTTTGATGCTCTGCTAAATGCACTGGCACTAAGAGTGGTATAGTAAACCTCCATATGGAAAAGCCATTTGACACAAAGGTTGGAGGTCAAAAGTTTAAATGTTCATGACAGAGACCACAACAGTCGTTTTCTGGTCAATAACATCAAAGGACTTGCCAGCTCTTAATGCTACTATTGTCGCTTGTTTGGATCCTATTGACATTCTAGCATATTTATTGCACTCCGGGAGTATAAGGACTTTTTGTTTGTTTTAATCTCTATGCTGAGCCCAAGGAGTCTGAAGTGTTGTGACTCCCCTCGCTCCTCCCGAGGAGAATGAGCAGAGAAACAATGCCAGAGGATGTGGCATTGTAGTCCCAACCAACTCGGCGCTTTCTTCCCCGCCAAAAAATATAAATGATGGATGGAAACATATGGTCTCTATTGGACAGGAGTGGAAATCTCTGCTCCTGCACTCCCCACATGACCGGTTTGAATTGTTTTGTGTTATGGCAGGGGGTGAAAAGCATTCCCCACCATCGAGGTCTCCGTTTTGCCAGTCATTGTTGAGACATGCCGTGCTGCGGCCGACTCACCCTCCCACTAGACCCAAATGTGGCGGAGCAGGGAACAGCAGTGAGGTTCTCTGAGGCGAATTGTAGGGCCTTAACCACAAAGAGTATCACTTCACCCGGCCCTCCTTCGCTCTCTGAACCTCTGCTTGCAGTTAGGCAGCCACTTACTACCAGAGCTCTGCAGAGCATGTTCCAGGCATTGTATCACCATCAATACCTCATGCCTTGCCAGGAGCAGGATCCGAGTTCATTTGTTCCTACCTTCCTCAGATTCCTGTTCCCCTCTCCACAATGAGGATTAGCAGTTTAAGTTATGTTGCTGACCTCCATCTGGCTAGGCAGAAACAGATGTCTGCACACTTGGGCACGATCTTATTTCAAAGTGGGGACTCTGGGTTACTAATGACGTTATAGAGGCAATAGCATATGTTGGCTCTCAACAGTCCATTGTCTAATTGGGATGGTTTTAATCAAATATGAATGTACCCAAGTTTTCGCAGCTAATGAATAAATCCCCCTTTTAAATAACGACAGCAACTTTGAGCTCTCCATCCAGGCGGCATCCTGAGGAATGCCTGCATGAGCAGCAGCCACCACTGAAGGCCCTGAGAGAGGCTGCAGCAACATCTGCCACAGCTCAGCTCGTTGTTTAAACAGCTCCTAACTGCCCTTCCCAGAGGTAAGCTGCAGCCAAATTGTTTTCCTTCATTTCACAAACCAGATATGCACGGCTTATGTGAACAGCCCAGAAGTTTACTTTAGTCTCTGTTTAAATACCTTCTACCACATATTTCAAACAAACAGTTCACTTCATTAGAAAGGCAAACAGCGTAGCCGCAGAATACGAGCACTTGAGGAGAAGCACACCAGGCAGAGAAACCCTCTGCCCCTGTGTAAACACCGCCTGCTCTGCAGCTCCAGGCAGCATCCGCTGCATCGCCACTTCAAAAGCCTTTGCACAAATACTTCACACGACTGTTTGTAAGTAAATGATAACCCTGGAGAGATTATCTGCAGGGCTGAGAGCCCCGATGACTATCACTACCGCTGCACAGGCAAAGAAAGGAAAGACAAAATGCTTGCTGCCAGCCTTGGGTGAGTTATGAAACCATAATAATCTCAGTGGCAAACCAGGAACATCAACTAAACCTGTTAAACTGGAAAGGCAGTGCTGCTTTGGTAGCCTGCTTTGGTGCATTTGGCCCCACAAAGGGCAGTAAGTTTTACCCTTAGCAATGAAAAGGTTAATGCATCTCCATCGTGTTTTAACTGAGCGAGTAAATTGGCACAGGTCAGAGAGCTGTACAAAAGGGTAAGAAAGCTGCACAGCCAACAAATCACCAGATAAAGCACTAAGCTAGTTCCTTCTGGACAAAACACACACGGCGATTCACATGCCTTGGGAGCACACAACATACTTTTATATGCCAGAAACAGGTACGGAAGATGAAGGAAATTAAAAAGAACACAGGACACAGGAGAGGCAATGAAAGGCAGCCTGTGCTAGGTGGCTGCTGTCACCTGCCCTCACCTCCACACAGCTCCTGGGATACTCACTGCTGAGCTGGGAATACACTTGCAAAAGAGAGACCTGCTTTGTGCTGAAGAATATCAATCAAAACACCATCATTTGCACGTTTGAGGGAAAGGACACAAGTCAGATCGATACAAGTAAGGGCACTTTCCACATGTCCATCACTACTGTCATCGTCAGAGTGATCAGAGCAGGGATGGCACCTCTGCATCAGTCATAAAGCACAGACCCATGCTATGCCCCAACCTTTAGCATAACTTTAAAAAAAATAAATTATCAGCTATTCACGTGCTCTTAAATCCCTTCTCTGACAAAGAGAAACAACCGAAAATCTAAATATCCTCCAGAAAGTTCATGAACAGGGACGGACTGCACCTGGCTGTAGGGTGAGGGTTCACAAGCTGTGAGAGTGCTGAAGTTATAACAACAATCCTATAAAGAGGAGAGCAACAGATAACATTTTTATCAGGGGGAATCAAGTCTTATCAAGTCCTAATGAAGGTTGGGACACCTCAGCAACCATAACTTTAACCTTGCAGTGACTCAAAACATCCTTGGCAGTTATTTTCATTTCAGGGTAAAATTAAGTCCCACTAAGTCAGACTGTTTTATCATTAATTCCAGCAGAGTCAGCATAGCCAGCTCTTGTGATTTTATCTTATTTTCCTTTGCAGTGTTTTGGGGTTTTTTTAAAGCTCCAGTATTTTCAGTCATGTCACCAAATAAGAATCTCAGCTTTCATTTAAGGAATTAAAAAAAAAAAAACCAAACCTCCAAAACCCCCAAAAAACGAAACCCCCACATATGTTTCCACCTATTATGGTTGCAGGGAAAAACTGGGAAATGAGAACACCCCCAGGTTTCATAATCTGTGGGCAAATAAAACCATCCAAGACACACATACACGAGCAGGTATGTAGGTACTAGAGCTTGCAGTTGGTATGGATGTGTTTTGCATGATCACATACACAGAGTTATTCTTTTGAACACCCGGGTACTTGAGATGGCCTGACAGAACATCTGCGTTACAAACGGTATCTACTGGCACTAAAATCCATGGGGTTTAACTGTGATGATCTTTCAAGTTGTTTGCAGAGGTTTTGGTCCATATCAGAATGGCTCATCACATGGCAATGATCTTTCTTTTTTGACTACATAGATGCTTCCCTTACACAGGGTACCTTTTGTGCTATCTATTAAGAGCTGAGAATTTTTCTACATTTTCCTTACATACCCAGATGACAGTCTTAAAGGATTGCTTTCTAAAAGACATGAGGTAGAAAGATCCCTTCTAAGAATTTTAGTGGAAAGGCTGAATTTAGGTTTAAAGTGGAAATGAAACCCTGTAAGTTTCTGCATGAATTACAGAAAATAACAGTCACAGCCAGCTCTTTGAGGGGATACGATAGTACAAGCAATAAATTTACTATTATTATTACAACTGATAACACAAGCTGAGCTAATGGAACTGAAATATCTTCTAAACCAGTTCTTGGAGAGCTGATAATACAAACCTTTAGGTGCCAGGAGTTGGGAATTTCCCAGCGTACCAAGCTGGTTGACTAACTGACACTAAAAATAGGACTCCAAACCCTGCTGCTCTTGTGGTTTATGTACAAACAATATGATGTTTTTTTCAAGCAGCTCTGATCCATTCAGAAGGGTGGAAAAAAGAATAAAAATTCATTTCTTTCAAGAAGTTTATGGCCTGAGGCGTTTCTAATACAAAAAGGGGAGAAACAATTTATTTTTATTATGCCATTCCCCAATCTTCAACTTAAAACAGACCACTTCTGCAGTTTTTTACAACATTCCAGCAAGTCCTCTGTTGCAGTTTTTTGTTCCCGAGCACGTACAGCTACTAGCTGAAAAAATGCATGCCTACTCAAACAGCACATGGTTTTTTGGGGGCTGGTGGTTCGAGGTGCTAGAGTTAATCTAGGCTCCATCTCAGGCACCAGCCAACAGACCAGACCACAGCTTTCCTTCCAAATCCAGGACAACCTCTTGCCACAAATGTCCAAGCTCCGCGGAAGAGTCAGTGCAGAGGTAAGGAAATCACACATCCTCTGACAGGCAAACACAGAGAGGAATCCTAGGAACACGGGGACAGCATCATTCCCATCTTTCTCAGCAAGTGTTACTTCTGCTCCTTTCTTTACTTGAGCAGTCTGCCATTAGTTTCATTTCATCTACTCGCACTGCAGCGATAAAAATCTCAGACTAAAGAGAACAACTCACGTAAGCATCTTATTTATGCACTTTTAAGAGTGACATACATAACAAGCACTCACTGAAGAAATCCAGGTCTCTATTTTAGCTCCATGAGAGATCACCATGGCTTGTCTTTTCCAAGTGTTTAACTTGGGGTGACATCTCTTTGGAAAAAATGACCTCTCACTTGATGCCCAAGCCCAGGGTCATCCTCAAGAGACTCTCAATCACGCTTGAGTTCAGCAGCCTTCTTGATAGAGGAATGTGAACAAGAGGGATCAACAATAGCCTGTGCTCCTAGATCCCTCTTGGTGACATATTCTCATTAGTCAAAACAAGATGGCAACCCTTCACTGATGTTTACAATAATGGTGGCACAAGCTGCCTTTCAGTGCAGATGAAGAGAACACAAGAAGGGGCTTGTTCCTTTCTCATGGGCAAGCACAATCAGGGCTATAAAGCAGCAACAAGTATGTTTGTCATTTTCTTTAGTTTACCAAAACGCATCTCCAAAACTAGCTGAACATTCCCAAACAGTTAAAGTAGGCAGGAGGTGGAAAGCTATTCATCATAGACATGCAGATTCATTTGCACATCATGGGTAGAACTTTGGGGGAACCAACAGAGGCAATCACCAATAAACTTTAACTGGGATGTAGTGAATGATCCTGTGATGAGCTATGGCAGAAGCTGAGACTACCAGCTTAGGCAGAGGTAGAAGGAGACCACCTTCTCCTTCACACCCAGGGCTGGACTGTTCCGCCAGAAATCTAAAGAGCTAATTCCTAAAGCACCCAGGCTATGAGTTCCATTTCATGTAGACATGGCACATAAATCCTCAGGACAAGATGTGCATGCCTTTCCTCCCCTCTCACCTGAAAGACTTTGGGAAGGTCAAAGTGAGGCAGCAACAACCAGGACTAAAAGGAGAGTCAACATCTGAGCACCAGGTAGACCCTCATGGGCAACTCAGGGAGGGCAGCCCCATCATGCCAGGCACATGCAGGGACTTCTTGGCCAGGTGGGAAAGCTGTTTTCAAGATGAAAAGCTCCCTTTGGCTGCCTGTGCTTCTGGCATTCATTCCTATTTGTATCTGATTACAGGTTTGGCATAGAATTTGCTTTTTGAAAAAAAAAAAAAAAAGGGAAAAAAAATTCAAGGCAGAGTTTCCTTTTCAGACACAGGCTTAGAGAGAAAACAAGAGCCTCACATTCCCTCCCCTCCCGAGCTGCACATAATGGGGTGGGGGTCAGGGGGTGCAGCAAACCCTCTGTAAGTAATCCCCAATTAAGTTCATTCTTAACTGAAGCACTTGGCTCAGGGACAGATGGCATTTCTCATGTGCACGTGAGCTCAGCAGAGAGAAATCCCTGGCTCGAAGCTGTGCGACTTGAGCAGAGGGAAACTCCTTCTCTGGCGCTGAGGTGGTGCGTGAGGAGGATTGTGAAGACCATGCTGAAAGGAGAGTTAAGGGGATGTGCATAACACCTGATTTGCACCAGTGGCCGACTGCGTGCTCTGAAAGACTGACATCAGGCTGACTGAGAACCCAGTTTACTTGCCTCACTTACACAAACCCAGAAAACCACACAGCAGACTTAGAATGTAATTACTTTTTGGGAGCCTGAGAGAGGCCTGGCAGAAGAAGAAATTTAACCAATTCAAAGCAGCCTTGTCAAGTGCTGCATTGTGTATTCAGTTCTTTAAGGAACGCATGTCTACCGGGACCAGGGACATTTGGTACACGTATAAAGCAGCCCACTGAGGCTTTGCCTGCATGCAAGAGTTGTGACCAGCATGTGCAGACATCAGAAAGCAGCAAAGCCCTCCTGAGGACTGCGAGCTGGGTCTCCCATGCACGAGCCACACAGTGACCTCTCAGCCCAGAAATGGCAAGTACAGCTAAGCTGTCTCAGGGACTACCCAATGCAGCCACAGAAAGAGGCCACAGCCTCCCTCCTCTGCCCCAGCAACACTCCTCTCCCACTCCCTCACCACAACCCCATGCCACTGCTGGTACAGCAGGGACAGTGGAGGGGAAGGAGAAGCCTGGACCCCCACGAGCAAAGCCATGCTTGCACTGTACCTGCCCAGTGTGGTTCACAAGGTCCCCCCCAAGAGCAAAGCTGTGGTGACACAAACCCTGCCACTGCAGTCACAGGCAGGGAGCCCAGAGCTGGGGTAGCCTGAATGCTGCCCACCATGCTTGGTGGCAGTCCCTGGGCTGGTGGGATGCTGGTGGACACGAGCACCAGCCACACCTCTGACTGCAGGGGATGTGCAGGCTCCCTGCTAACCCCCTGGCTTAAGGGATGTGGAAGAAGGCCAGCTGTGGCCAGCAGGATGCTCAAGTAATGCTCCAATTATGCTCCCAGGGTAGCAGTGAGCAGAGCCAGCACCTCGAGTGGGGCTCAGCTGGACGAGGCACTCTTCGACATATACGGACACATCCACCCTCCTGGAGAAGCTCATACCTTACCAGCTCCTTAGCAGACTGAAGGCTAAAGCAGGCCAGGGAGTTTCCAGCCCATCAAATAAAAGAGGTGTCTGCTGGGAAGAGCTTTTCCAGCCAATGTTCTCTATTTAATATCCTAGTGCCTCTTCATACGGTGTTAACCCCATCATGGAAATGAGGGAGGGGGTGGGAAAAAGGCGGGAGCGGATAAAAATCAGCCTTTGGACGTGATCCAAACCCCACATTCCCAAAGCTGCTGAGAATCACCATGGGGACAATTCAGTACACACTGTTTTTCATTTGACAGCTTCAGACTCAAACCCCCAGGCGCTGGCATGTGGGACTGTGCGTTTAAATCCTGCCCCTCTGCTCCAGCCACAGCACCTGGAGAGGCTGCAGCAGCCACAGGTATCACTTCTGCTGCCAAAGCACCGGGGGAAGAGGTGTTGGCAAAGCTCTGGCATATGGATGTGTGCAAGGGCTTTTAAACTCCTTTTCCCTCCCTCACTTGCTGGCAGCAGCCTGTGCCAGTGCAGAGACTTTGAAACCACAGAAAAGGACAGAGAAAAAGTTGAAGGAGAATCAGACACTAAAGTGACAACGAAAAAGAAAAAACAAAAACCCCAAACCAACAAGCCAGAGTCTGGCATAAATGCACTTTTTATGCTCTGTAAGGATAATTAGCAATACTGGGGGACCTCTGTGAGAAGGCCTCATAGAGCTCATTTGCTGCTGAAATAGGTACAAATCTGGCAGGCAGCAGCTGAAAAGAGGAGTAAGAAAGGAGAGGGGGAAAAGAGACCGGAGCTTGGCTCAGGGATGAAGAGAGAGAGGGAAGCTGGCCTCTCGCCAGGGTTTTTGTGAATGGGTGGGTGTGTAGTATCCATTTCCTCCCAGTTCCAGGGGGGAAAAAACAACAAGAGGGTAGGGAAATGCCTCGAATGATATGTTGTTTGGTCATGCTTCAAAAATGTGCAACTACTGTCACATAATTTGATATTTTCCTAGTATTATGGGTATTTTCTAGCAGCCTGATTTCTTTCTTAACAAAGGTGGTTTTCATTGTGTGCTGAGTGTATTTGACTTTTACACACTAAGTGTCTAGTCATAAAATTGCAAGCCCTTTAAGTGAAAAATTCTGAATTTATGAGTATAAAAGACTTTAATGTACCTTAACTGTCTTAACTTCTCATGCTGATTTCTGCCGAGCTAACATTTTCTTCCTCCAGCATAAAGGGACAGCAAGCAGTGTTGCAAGAGGTCTGAGACGATTTCACAGGTGCTGCAAAACCTGTATTTTCTCAAAAGTGCCTTTAAAGCACAACTATTGTACTGCAATGCTGGCAAGGCAAAGAGGAAAAGACCACCTGATGACGAACCCAGTAACTAAACCCACAAATGAAATTAGAGGTCTAGTTTGGTGAGGTTTGGGGTGTTGCTGCCTTTTCCCTGGGTGTATGAGCAAATCTTGTCCTTGTCTTTCATTGTTTGGATCTAGTTTTTCATTACAAACATATTAGTTATAAAGCATGTGAATAGCGTGGTAGAGATACTCTAAGCTGAATTAATCATGTAGCATTGAACAGCAATTTGAAAGTTAGCTGCAAAACAAAGCAAAAAACCTGGTCATACTGACACGAAACTCATAGAAGGGACCAAATCTAAGAAGAAGGAGTACACAATAATTAAAGGCAAAACTAAAAGAGTAGATCTTGAAATGAGACTCCTTAGAAGAGATTAAAATATATGACTCAGATTTTCTAAAGTTATAATTCCCTAAAGTCAACTTGCTTAAAAGGAGAGGGGAGAGGGCTGTTTGACTTCAAGAGGGATAAATTTTCACCTCCCATTTTCATTTATACTTATTACTTAGATACTCATCAACCCCAAACTTCACCATTCTTGACAGTTATTTTTTCAAACATTCTAATACAGGTTTTCAGAAAGGGGGGAGTTTACAATGCTTGTCCTTTAAAGCTCCAGTAAGAGAGTAAATAAAAGAATGGCATTTAATTCAGGGGTAAAACGAAAAATTAAATATAACTGGCCCTGCCAGCCCCCTTCCCCTCCCAAAATGAAAGCATTTTAGGTTTCTTCTAAACAGTAGAAAAGTTGCAGGACCTCAGCAATCATTTATATATTTTATATATCAAGAGTTTCATAAAGGAGCATCTAAATGAACAGCCCTCAGTAATCAGAGGTAGAACGGGGACTTCTGCCCACCAGCCACAACCCCCAGAGCAAGCCAACCTCTCTGAGATTGTTTCTGAGCCACAAAGAGCAAGCAGGGACCCCTGAAAGCAGAAACTGTTTGTAACTCCTCCCCAGATCAGTTCCACTGCAGGATTTAAGTAAGACCTCGAGGTCTGCCCATAAAAAAGAACAGGCTCCAGCCCTGGAAACCCTTGCAAAGCATTTTGAAGATGTAAAGTATAGGCTGTCACATAATAGAGCACAAGTATTAAATAATGATAACCATTTAACATTCCTGCAGAGCCTTTTGAGTCCACAACTTGTCACCTTGGGCTTGGCTGACAGAAGAGCAAAACAGCCACGCAAAGCAAACAAAGTTGTCCTTGCTTCTGTTCAATCTCTCTCTCAATTTTGAATTGCTTACAAAGTATTTCTTTTTCTTCCAGTATTTTACCCTCAGAAAGGTTGTGCATTCTGGTGCTGTCCTGCCACCTTGCATGAATCCAATTTTTATTCAAGTACAGACATAGAAAGAAGAAACTCCTTTTGGCAAGACTATTTAAAAAGAAATATATATCACACAAACCTTACACCAGACACCAACCTTTACCCCCCTCATTATGTTCCTCTTAATTCTTAGGCTTCATCTTTTTCCATTTCTTTCTCAATAAGTGCAAACCAAAGGAAAAAGGGAGCAACCAAAACACAGGCTAGGAGTGAATGCTCTGCAGAGCAAGACTCACACGTACACACACAGAGCAAGAGAAACAGGCAACAGAAGTATTCCCACACCAGGAAGCTGGTTATGACTTCCATGTGCAAACGATTAACCACAGGCAGGGCCACGGAAAAACACCCAGAGCATCATCAGATTCTTTCACAAAAAGAAAGGAGAGAAATACCTGCGGATTCTGGAGCATGGAGAGTGAAGACAAAACAAAGCAACACATCAAATAAAACCCATGGGGCACTGGAGAGACCCAAGCTGAAAGCAACTGAAAACTGCATGTGCATTACCAGGTGCATATGCAGTTTTCCTCTGCACGGTGGGGTCTGAATGTAGGAGATTGCTGTTTAAACTTGATCACCAGAATGAGGCACGTGAGAGATCTCTGCCCTAAATTTTGCTGCCTTATCCACTGCTAAATGAAACACTCATTGCAGCCAGGTGTTCCGAGTCAGGGTACCCATTAATCAGTATCTAAGCATGCTGCAGAGACACTGTATGAGAAGAGAAGGGAAAAGGTCTGACTGAAATAAAGTACAAAGTGAGCAGAAGCCAAGAAAAAACAAGTAGGGACAGAAGCAATCCAAGTTAGGGATAGCTGGAATAGACAGGAATAGACATTCCTTTTATCTGGTATCAGAAAGACGTTTCCAGTTCTGCTGGGAGACTTTTTATTAACTTCCCCTGTTTCTGGCTGATCTGTAACACAACTACATTAGGGGACACGGCATAATTTGTGGGAACCCCAAGCATGCTGTAAGTCACAGATCACATCAGCATGGTTCTACTACATTTTCTGGGGTTTATTCTTGATTACTGAAGAATTTGTACTCACACAATAGTACTGTTTTAAATACCTCTAAGACAAATTCCTCTTCCTGGGCACCTGATCCTGCTTCCAAAAACGTGTGTCCAGTGAGCTCATTGGAATAGCCCCAAGGCCAGGGAGGTTAATCTGTACAGATACACTGAAAGCCATTGACTAACCTATTGATGGTTTGTAGACCAACACTGCCATCAGTGAAAGACTTCAGTGGGTCATCAGCCCATATTTTTTAAGGGGAAGACATTTATACTAAAAGAGATTTTCCTGCACTTGCAATTAGAATTCTATTTCAGTTTACTAAAGCTTAATGTTTCTTTCAATTTCAGGAAAACAACAGAACTCATGAAGGAGCTGCATTTACATATAATAACAAATTTAAAAATAAATATGTACACGTTTATCTAGGAAAAATATATGTGTAAGGATCTAGCAAAGACTTTGTGCTTATTTTTAGCTGACATAATAGGTGGTTAATTCAGTGCAATAAAATCTATTATTAACTACTCAATGCTTAGTGAAGACAAAAGATCTGTACTGACTGCATTCCATTAATTTTTTCTATGCAGAAGTGACTGCTACCATGACTATTTTTTTTTATTATTATTTTGAAGTCAGATGGCATGAGATTTATTAGATTTACCTACAAGAACGTAAGAAAAGAGACTCGAAAACTTGCAAGCCCAAAGATTTCTAATGTCTTTTATTTACTAGTGGTGCTCACACAATTAAGCAGAGCAGATAAGACACAGGATACACTCAAAGTTTATCTGCCCTCTTTAGCAGAAACCCTAAGACTGCATAAATTAATAATTATTTAAAAAGAAATATATATCACACAAATAGGTGCAGGCCTATTCTCTCTCCAGCTTGCTTGCCATGAGCTCGAGTCAGAGCTTGGAGCTGAGGCAGGTCAGATATTGCAGCTCACACAAAGGACAAATCACATGGAGATGCTCCATTACTTTCCCCCAGATATGCAGGGTCTTCAAGATAAAAGGTTTTTCCTGAAGCTTTTTTGTTTCTTATTATTGTATAGGTTAAGATGGCCCAAACTGAGTTACAATGGTTTGCCCTGACAGAGAAGAAACACAGCGTGCCAAGTCAAATTCTCTGCATTACACCCCAAAACTGAGCAAGTCACCCCGTTCCCCACTGACAAGGTCTGGTTGTAATGAAGTCATTCCCCAGCCCAGCCCCGGTGGTGCACCTGTGATAAACAGCATGTATTTATATGCCTTTCCATGAGGTCAACAGAAATAACTCAAATAAAACTTTTATATTTATGAGCTTTGCTTTGGCACCTGGTTTTCATGTCAGCATTACGTGAGTATTAATAGGGCTGCAAAAGTCTACGACAGAATCATCCAGGCAACTGCACATGTTACAGGACCCATGAACATCAAGCAGCTAATGTACCAGTTTTGAGAAGAAAGCCTCCTCACTGACAACGAGTCACTCATGCTAATTGAAGTCCCACGCCTGGTTATGGTAAATGACAAACATCTCAGGATCTTACACGAGAAAGCTTCCCTTTGATACATCTGCAGGCTTGTCATGCTTTTTTGACTTGTTGTAAAATAAAGACATGGGACGGGAGGCTTTTGAGGCTCCAAAAACATGAAGAAAAATAATGGAACTCATTACTGAGCAGAGTTTTGACTTGTTTGAGGTCTGCATTTGCTAGTGAATGGAACAAATGATGCTACAGGGTGAAAGCTGCCAAGTTTCATTAGAGTACTTCTGTGAAAGTGTATGATCTCAGAGGCTATACATGTTAATTTACAGTCGAGTTTAGATTAAAGTGATGAATGTGGATCTAGTGTACATTTAAGCGCAATTTTAAAAGAAAACCAAGCTGGGGCCTTCCTGTTCAACATGCCACTGCATATTCTCCAGCGTAAAAGCGGAGCACCTCGAGCACTTGTTGCAGTCTCTACTGTCAGAACAACGCTGTATTTAATTAAATGTCCACTCTAACTGCAAAGTTCATTTCCTAACCCTGAGTTCAGCTATCAGAATACAAGGAGTTTGAACAGTATTTCATATCTGCTTGATGGGTAAAAGCTGTCAGAAGGTCCTGTCAAACATGAAACAGAGTAAAAGATTAATTTCCCAGTAAATTTAGTTGGGTCTTTTTTTTGTCTCTTTAGCTCAAGATGCTGGTTACCATTTAGCTGTGAGCAGCCCTGGCATTTATCTCTCCCAAAACCATTTTAGTGTTTTTCTCCTCTTCTTACACATGAAGGGTAAATGAGATGAGCATGGGTGCTGTGCACTTACACAGGAATGTGGCAAGTCCGTTCTTCAGTGAGGATGCATTTAGATGTTTTGGTTTGTCTCCCCACGTATAACACATGTCCAAACCACGGCTAAACTCACACAACTAGAAACTCCAGTTCTGTCATTAATGCCATAGAGCACAAAAGCAGGCTTCCTGCTTACAGAAGAAGTATGCCTCACATACTTCTTTGGAAAGCACTAGGTGATGTCAGGCCAGCTGGGAAACTATGAGAAACTATGCATTACTCACAAAAGGCAGAACCTCACAGAGAGCCCCCGAGTTAAAACCTCCCGGGCTGGTACCTCACCAGCAGAGCAGAGCAGTGGCAAGATGATGTTCTGGGGCACAAGCCGAGCCCCAGGTTTGCAGCAGCAGCTCCCCAAGCTGCACTGACACCTTTGCTGGCCCCAGCAGCAGCTGGCTGTGCTGCTGCAGCTGTGCTGATTTAGGGAGCTGCACAACTCCATGGCAAGTATCTGCATGCGTTCTGAGCTAAGTTCACTGTGCTTTTGGTTTTGTTTTGGTTTGTTGTTTTTTTTTAAATCAGGTCCATCTAAGCTGAAATGGGACATTGTGCTTGTAGAAACAGGACCTACCAGCATCTGCTGGCAGCTGGGCTGGTACAGGCACAGCTCCTCCTCAGTGCATGGCACGGGAACTGGGGAATGGATCCCACTTTCTGCCATGTGCCTGCAGGTCTGTTCACTTCAGCCAGAGGTGCAGGCAGGCACAAGCCCAAGGACCAGGAACTGTGCTCCACACAGAATACCGTCCCTGAAAATCTCCACCATTCTCCACCATGAGCTGCAGGAATATCTTTGTGCATTAGGTAAGGGCAAGACTTCGAACCATCTAATTAGCTGAAGAATGAGGTAATCAGCAGCAAGCTAACGTATAGAAAGTGGGAACATATTTTTAAATGTCAGGGGATATTTTGAATGATGAGAGCATGGCTCGTACATAAACAGCAAGGCATCAGAATGATACTCAAGTGGTATTTTCTTTCACACTGAAGCCTTCAAGTTAGAAACAAAGGCCAGTAAAATAAGAAGTTGTGTTTACTGGGTCCCTAGACTTGCCATCTAATACAGCTATTCATCAAAATACTGCATGCTTTTTGCATGACACACGTGTCTTGTTCAATCAATGGAAAGCTGCTAAAAATCTCCTAAATATCCTACTCTAAACAACGCTTTGCAGCTACAACCACAGCCTGATTTTGATTTATTGAATAATTTGACCAGAGAACACCTTAAGTCACAACAACATTAAATGCAATAACTTTTCATTCCTTTGCTGAACAGCGTATGAAATTAAACAAAATAAAAATTGACAGCACCAAGTTATCCCGAATCTATTCCAGATGGATTAAGTTCACTGTATGTATTAAGGGGAGATTTTAACTTAGGTTTGACATTGCATTTCACTGACTCCCCAAAACAAATCAAAAATAACCTAGGATGTGTTACCAATTCCATTTTAAATCTAAATATTTCTGATACTAATTATGGAGCAAAGGCAGAATGTTGAAGACATTTCAACTTTAACAGTCCTGCCATTCTGATTAAAAAATATCAGCTTTACATCTGCAAGAAATTTATAAAGTGGACTCTTTACAAATTGTTAGGGAGCAATTTGTGCACAGTTAGTTCTTTGTTTAATCGAGAAATCTGCCCAAACCCTGATTGTGTGCTTATTTCCCTAAGGCTGGGAGTGAAGGTTATTTCATTATGCCTTTTGGGAGCAGCAATCTATCTAATACGTTTCTGAATTATTCCAGACTGAGCCGAAGCTGAACATGAGAACAAAGCCCTGCTTCCACAGCAGAAAGACCAGCCTAACTCCCAGCTGGGAAGATTTAGGCAGAGATTTATAAGTACAAACACTGAAGAAATTTGCAAGTAATTGCATGTATTTGCTCTCTGTTGTGGTATGCAGTAAACTAATATTTATTAAAACATATCAGCACAGTACTGCTCATTACACCCTTCCTGGTCTCTTATTGCAAAGTTGTAGTGAGGGTTTTGTTTTGGTTTTTTTTCCTTTATTCTTTTCAGGGCAAGAGGGCTAGTGGGAGAGGGCAAGAAAATCAGGATCCTTGATTGATATCTGTAGGTTATCATGCACACAAACCCTGTCTCTGTAATTAAATACAATATTGTAATTGCTGCCAATGAACAGACAGGAAATACAGTACTCCCACCTGTTCTATTATAAAGAACAAGACATCTGGATACTCAGCCTTTACCATTCCCAACTTTTTGTGTTTCTTGCTACATGCAGAAAATACCCATTCATTTTATTAGCCCCCCCCCACCCTGCAGGTTCATGTTTTGAACCAATATTCAGTTGAATTTTTGCTGAGGTCTGAAATGTTGGTTCAGCAAGCTCTGGTAAAGTCTTACCAGGCTGGAGCACCAGTTACTTTGGAGATCCCTTCACCCAGCCCACAGGAATATCTCAGGAATATCTCACTATGTATCAACACATTTAATTGGTCCTGTGGGACCCTCATTTAACTCCAGCACAGGTGGGGTTTTTGGAAGGTCAGGATCCTCATTCGTGGTATCTACTCCTCCAAAAGTTTTATCAAAGCTCAAGTCTCTTTGAAAGCCAAAGGTTTCCAAAGGTTCCCTAACCAAGGGGTCACCTGGAGAAGTTCTAGCAATACCTGCTTTTGGAGAATGCCAGGAGTGCCCAGGTTTGTTCCATTCAGTGATGGCTCAAAACTGCCTGTTCCAAAGACAGCGTTTCAAAGCCTGTTTAAAGTCACTGCCTGACAGAAACCTACCTGGCTAATGCATCCTTTTCAACATTTCCAATTCAAAAGCAAAGAAAGGAGCAGCTGTGGACATAAATTTGACTCCTCATCAGGTAAGGGGACACAGATTCCCCATCTACCTAACCCTACAACATCATGACCTAAACTAAGGAGACTTTACAATTCTATTATATCACATCATCAAACTGAGTTTTGTTTTAAGAGGGCACATTCTCTGTTTTGTAAATTTCTTTGAAAGCAAATATTTCTGTTTAGCACTGAAAATGTCAAAAAACCATTTACCTGTACAGTTCTGTACAGAGTTTAAAAGGAAATGTTTATAACAGAGACTTTTGGTAAAAACTTAATAGCTAGTGACTTGTATTTGGGGTCTTCAAGAACAGATCATTAAAAAGCACTTAGCATAAAACATCAGTTTTAGTACTCTTTCATGCAAGATTTCTGGGTAGTTCTTAGGGCTTGACATTACAGCTACAAGAGCAGCACGTGGGGTGTTCAAAGCAATAGTCAGAATTTACCCTGTCTCCTTCTACTACAAAATGAAAATTTCAACTAGTAATTACTTGGGGCTGAGTTAATGTGGTTTAAAGATGATAAGAGTAATGTGCTTATTTACTGTGTGGGTAGTGTAAGATTTATGACAGCCTTAACTATTAATTTTCACCTTTATAAGTGCAGGGCTTGTATAAACTATGAGACAGGTTAATTTCACTGTTGTCATTTGATAACTGTAACTGGCTATTAAAATGAGTGGGTTTTTTAGGGAGTTTCCCCATGAGGTCCCTGCACTACCTTCTCTGTCCAAGAACTATTTTTTTTTGTCTTCTGTGGGGATATGCAAAGTTTCAGCATCGTTGCATGCAAATCCTTCATCAGGGACAACAATTAAGCCAATGCTCAACTTGAAGAGAGTTTTTCTAACAATCTTCAGTTTGTGGGATAATAGGACAAGAATAAACACCACAATGTGACAATATGCTTAAGAGTATTTCCTTTTATTTAAAAAAAAAAAATCCACAAAAACCCCACACCTTTTTACGCAAGTGGGGAAAAAACCTGAGCCCAGCATGTAAAGATCTAGGTGTGAGTAGAGCAGGCCAGGCTGATAATTGCTCCTCTGAGACCTGCTGCCTTCACTGCACACCTGACATCATCTGCCCTTTCATTAGGAAGCAAAATTAACCTCACAGCCCACTTTCACCTTGGTGACTGGCAAAATACACTGAAAAAGATACCCAGATTCGAGACTAGAAGTAAAGGTCAAGATTTTTATAAATCAGAACTCGATGCTAAGGTTTAAGAGTGATTACATTAGGGAAAATACTTCATTTTCAAATCACCAAGCCCCCAAGAGATTACAAAACAACTTCTGGGTGCTCAGCACTTCTGAAAATTCAGCCATTCACTTACATCATCACATCAAGCTGTAGCTTGACTCTGTGTAGTTCTTGAAGCAATATTTACAGCTTAAACAGTAATCATCTCATTACTGACCCAACCTCAGTTCTGAAGAAGCTTCACGTGAAAAAATAATGGCAAATAGCACTTTGGAAGAACATCTATAAAACGCAGGGTTAAAAATAGTTACCCAAATTGAAAACCAGGCTAGGAATAGACATTTCAATGCACTTTGAAAGCCTTTCTAGTTAATTAGTAAGGCATGAATGTAGCACATTAGACAAGGATTTTTATTTGTGGTTTTGCCACAAACTTCCTCGGAGATCTCCAACAATCTCAACCTCTCTGCCTCTCAGCTGCTGCAAATGGGAAATGGGTCTGCTTTAAGAGAAAAATAGCACTTCATACAGAACACATGGCATGGGACCTTTCTTAATGAATCCTGGAGTTTTGTTTCATTTTTTAAAAAAATAATTAATTAACAAGTGAGTCAATGATGAAAAAACGTTCTCCACTACTCACTGCTCTATATTGACTTTATGAAAAATCATGTTTAACAAGTCCTTTACTATCTGAGCCAGCTGCTTTCAGGAGCATGGAGAAACTCACTTCCCTTTTCCCCCACCAAAACTACACCTTGATAAAAACAGGGTATGTAACACGAAACAGCAAAACAGACAATAGACCAAAATACCAGAAAGGAATCACTTCTAATCAGGCTATTTTTACAAGCATTTCATCCGTGCTCTTGGTTTTAGACTACAGAATCTAACCCAAACCCCATCAGAGCTGCTTGAGTAACATTCTGATTCAGTATTCAGGTGCTTGATAGAGTACACAGGTCACAGTTATGTTGCCCTTCCCAAGATGGAAAGGTTTGCAGGACAGAGAGCACAGAAATAACCCAAATTTTGAAGATTTTTCTCTTAGTCTGGACAGAAGGCAGACCAATAAATCCCACGTGGCTCTGGCTTTGGGAGACAGGCCAGGGAGAAAATACATAAAGAGTTAGGAAAATAGATACTCCTGTGCATATTTAAGCAAGATGAAAGTAAGTCTAGAAGGTAAGGAAAAGTGTGTAAGATGACAAAAGAAAATAAGGAGAAAAGTTTGGATTACCTTGACAGAAAGAAAAGACCAAAGAGTTGTGCACAAGGAGGCTCTAAAGTCTCTGAAAGAAGACAATTTGAAAATCCCTCCAGTTTTTTGTTCCCACTTGAACTCTTTGTTAATATGATTTGAATCTATACTAAGTGTTTAACACAACACTTGGCAACTAAAAATCACTGAAATGACCTAGCAGAGGTGAATTCCTACAGCTCTCAGATCACATTGCATTTAACAGATTTCTCCTTCTTTCTTCTTGCAGGCAATTGCCACTGCCACTTCTGAAAGGAATTTATATGTGCTAACAGCAGCATTCAGCAGCTGTATGGCATCTGTGTATGCAAGTAAATAAATAAAATACTTAATACACACACTTCTATTGCTTTTTTTGAGTTTGCAGATTGTTAATTGTTTCTAAATAAAAGTAAAGACACTCTGGGGCAACCACCAGACTTAGTTTGAGCGACTCCTAGTCCATTCCACACTTGTTAGCCTGAGATCAATTTTGATTAAGAAAAGGAAAAAAGGCAAGATTCCACTGCTACTAATACAGAATGCAGAATTTACTACCATCGAAAAATTTCAAATAAGAAGCCCCAGAATTGCAAAAAAAAAAATTAATATATGTAATACAAATATATATATATTTTTACACATAGATAGGGAGAGGTTTGGGTAGCACCTGCTGCAGTAGCTTTATACAACGCCTTACAAACCCCTGCTTTTAGCCAATTATAACTTTCTGAAAACTTCTTTTTCAGGAGTTAAGTTTTCCATGATTGTTCTCCATTGGAGAATAATCAAATATCACATTTTTGGTTTATGTCAAAGCAGGGGGAAAAAAAAAACCAAACAAAAAAAGAAAAAGAACACCCAGATTTTCATTTTCATATATTGTTTTAGTCTCACAATGCAAGAATGGCTGAGCTTTACACCCTGAGCTCCCAGCATGGCTGACCCCCCACTGATTTTGAGGTACTTCTGTTATTTAGAAAACACTATTATTAGTAAATGTTCCCACGGTGTATATACAAACTTCCTTGACTCCAAGAAACATTATTTCTTACAACCTGGATAAAGACAAGCCCAGGAGTCAGCCTCAGTCCTTAGTTTCTGCTTCTCTCATCCTTTTGCCCTCTCAGAATTAGCTATTAGGGAAAAAAAAAAACCTATATTGGCAGAATTTAACAATCTTCACAAATACAGCAAAAATTAAGCATATGCACTACTTTTAAATTATGTGCAGTTTGAAATGTAAAAGTGAATGAAAGCCACAGGCATATTTATGGCTACAGTGGCACCCTACAGTTTTATACAGCCAGCATGAGCTAGGGGATCTATAATATTTTTATATATAAAGAAAACTAATCTGATATATATGTATATATCTATTACAAGCACATTTTAATACACCACATAACTTCCAAACAGAACACTGAGAAAACAACCCAGAAGGTTTGGGACTGTGCTGTTTTGCTTACAGTCCCCTTATAAAGTGAAATCACTGCATAACTAATGACAAGGTACTCTGTAGAAAACAATGCACAGCTCATTATTTTGCCCCAAATGGAGTCAACTTAGAGCTATTGCTTAGGTAGAAATGTTTTGGGGTTTGTTTTTTTTTAACTAAAACACTATTGCTTCTCATAATAATTTGAATTAGGGCCATGATGCTGTTTGATACAGGTGCAGAAGAGCTAAAATTAAGGACTTCTACTGTGACATAGAGATTAGTCCCTTAAGCTATTTATTACCCTCAGAGCAGTAACTTTACCTTCCCCTGTTGGGATCATTGATGCTGTTTCCATTTACCCAACATGAACTTTTGTCTCACCATCTGAAAGTTATGATTTTGTAACACTTAGTTCAATTAGGGAAACAGTGAATGAAACATGGAAAAAAGAACGCAGACTAACATTCCTTTCTTTGGCATCAGGGCTGGGTACCTGTTTCCCACCTTCAAGAGGCGGATCTGTAACAGAGTCACACAGAACAGTACCAAGAACAGACTGTATAAAGCAGCTGGAAGGCACTTGCTGCTGCATCCCCAAACCCAGGGCTGATCCCCACAGGAGACCTTGCTTCACTCTGCGTGCTGCAATTTCACCAGGAGCAGGCTTTGCCCCTCGAAAATGCCAAATGTATTTTCACAAACAAGCCCTTGCAGGTGCTGCTGTGTCTTTTTAATAAATTAATGTTGAAAAATTGCTCCATTCCCATACCATTGAACCCCAAGCAGAACGGCAGGAACGCAAAATCCACTAGTGCAGGCACGGGAATAGACCAGCAATATGATGATTTCTGAGGCTGGAGCCAAACATCCTCACTCCCCTCTTTTTAGAGGCAGAAAGGGGGGTGGGCACAAGAGAAGAAAAGAGAAAGAAAGGCTGCCAAAACCAGCAGGCTGAGTAGAGTAACCGGAAGTGTACAATTTAGTGCTAATGGTTCAGTGTCTGCAAAGGACTGCTCAAGCTGTGCTCAACAAAAACTCAGTAATAGCCAAAGAGGGAAGCAGGAGAAAAAGGCAAGATGTTTGGCTTTACTTTCTGTCAAATACTGTTAAATATGAGCCACTTAAAAATAAAAAAAAAAATTAAAAAAAATAAAAATAGAATGAAGGAATGCAATAATGCTTTGTACAGGTGGTACTGAGGTCCCTGGCTGCGCCTGCAGACAAAACCATTCCCGTGTAAACCTTAAAGAGGATTAATCCTCAAGGACCACTGTAATGAGACCTCAAAGGGCTGAACAACAGCAGCCTATCACGGAGGGAAGCAGTAGCCTGCTCCCAGAAGTCTTCTCTAGCAGAGTTACATCAAAGCAAACTGGGAGCAGATAGCAGGATTCTGCAAGAATCCCTTATCTCGGCGCTGGCGGATGCTTCTCCTCTGATTGTCTTGAACTGCCACCTGTCCCAGACATCTTTGAAGGCAACGCTAAGCCTGTGATGGATCTGACCTCCTTGAGCTGAGATTCTTTTATGTCTTTCTTCATTTTCTGCTCTGTTACATTCTTTCCCTGCAACGCACACTACATGAAACAAAGGGAGTTCTCACTCCTTGACTTACTGTCCCCAGCTATTTGAAAGCAAAAAAACAATGTTAAGGATTATACTTCACCCGCAATGTGGAGCTGTCCTCAGGAGACAAGCCTCTTATTTTTGAGAGTTATAACTAGATGGCTTTTACACGAAGGGACTTTACAATGAGGTTCAACGTTGCTGGGAGCCAAGATATGAAAGCTGCATATCAGAGATAGCTTAAAAAAACAAAAAGGTTCATAATACAGAAGTATATGAAAAACCACACTACAAAAATAAGCAGGAAAACAACCAGGAAGCAACAAGCCTCAGAGGAAACACCAAATTATTGTAGTATATGCATGCATCCCATGCTGCAACACCAATAGCCTTTAGTACCAGTGTCCACCATACTGTAACAGTGACAAAATCATCCTAGATTAAACGAAAATGAGCTGGTCTCTCCAAATAAACCAGCAGCTCTGCTACCTGGGACACGTGTATACACTGACTTGAAGTATGCACCCAGCTCACACAAAGGGGTATGGCTTCACCACAAATGTCACACAGCAGGATTTGTTTGTAAACAGTGATGGGCTGGCAACCACACTCCTGTGACTTGGGGGCAGGTACTTGCAGTAGGATCAGCCACTTGCAGAGCTGAAGAAAAGTTCGGGGGTTTTATTCTGGTAGCTACAAGCCACAATACAGAAGTCATCATGGTTCTAAAAAGGCTGGGCTGAGGAGGAATACTGCTACAGCTCCCACTTCTGGTTTCTCATCCTTGCACTTCATCAGTTCTGGACCAGTTTTTAAGTCCTTTTTTCTAAGTACATGGTAGTGTCAGAAGAACAAGGAGTAAAATATTGGTAGGCTGAAGAGGATTGCTGCCTGCCAGCAGCATCTCTCAGTTCCCTGCACTGGCAAAATCAAGGGGTGTCATTTGTTGCAGTTAGGTGGGACTTGTGGAAGTATTATGTAGCAGGATGGAAGCAGGAAGGGAAAGCACCTGTTTGTTGAAGCTCCGTGAGAAATCACAGCTGGAAGGATTCAACCAGCCATATAAATGGTGAGATTCTGAACCAAACAGCTGAGCTGGGCACAGTGAAAGACTGCAGCAAACCAGGAGCATATACATTGGGTCTGAATGTTAATTAAAAGAAGTCATTACATGGAAAACACTGAGCAGACCCAGGTGTTTCCTGGAGCCAAGACTTACTGGCACATGTTGCCAAATTAACATGGCCTAGAGGCACACTCAGAAGGAATTTGAAGATGACTCCTTTCCATCCATATGAGAATTCCCACAACACATTATCGTTCATCAGGACCACAGAGCAACACCGGGCTAAGCACCAGGCTAAGCACCAGGCTCCCATAAGTTCCCAGGCAGGAAACTACATCAGTCACCTCTCAGCAGCCAGCAGAGCACACCTTTTCAGACAAGTGTCTTCCTCAGAGAGCTGTGCTGATATTTTGAGTAGCTGTAACAAGCACTGTCCATGTCTGCAGCCCAGAGGCCACCCCCTTATGGTAACACATGTCAGCCTTGTGCTTTGCCAGCCTTCAGGCATGGCCTCAGCAGCAATGGGGCTGCACAGCCCTGGTCCAGCAGGACCCTGCACACCCAGGCAGCCCCACGTGTTAACACAACACAGGCAACACTCCCATGGGCTATCTACTAGAAAATTCCAGACAGGGAGAGGCTGGTCACCATGCAGAGGCACAGCATGCTTCAACCCACCTGTACAGACCACCCTTTCAGGGTGTACACACAGAACTAACATCTATGAGAGGAGCAACCACAGCAGCCCTTGTGCTCAACCCTGGTTTGTAATGCACAAAAGATGAATGGCACTACTAAACTTCAGACGTGTGATAATCCAACAACCAACTACTGACTTGGAAGAGATTGGCCATTTGCCCACAAGAGCCCAGAAACACTTTTACAGACCAGAATTCTGTGCTTCATTCAGGTTTTTAATTTCTTCTGTGGGAGCAGACAAAGCCAGATCAGGCATTTGGCCTTTATTTAAAGGGGTTTCTTCCAGTTTGCTTTATGTGATTAAATGAAAGAAAAAAAAAAAAAGAACTGAAAACTTGTAAGAGTGGAAATAAGCATAGACCATGACCATTGATAGTCTCATTCAAAGTAGGGGCATATATGAGCAGGCCATACATGAGGCTTTCCAAATCAATCATCCCAAACACCAGGCAGCTCAATAATTAGCCAACAACATATGATTAGTTCTCCTCTTTTCCCTCCTAGTTAAAAGAAAAAATTTCCTCTCCTATCTTAGTGGAAATTCATGTTTTTGATGCCTGGCACCAATTTTATTGTTAAAAGCACTGTAGATCCCTGGTGTTGATGCCAACTCAAGTATCATCCAGCATGAGGCACGGCTGTGGTGCCAACAGCTTGCTATCACTGTACCATGCTGGTCCACCCTGGTAAAGTGAGCAACCACTGTTTATACATAACACAGGCCGTGATCCAACTTTCATTCACCCAAGTAACCCAATCTCTTTTCAACAACAATGTCTAACAGAAGTCAAGGTGGAAGCTGGAAGCTTTCATCAGTTGTATCTGTAGGTAGATTGGCGAAAAAGAAACATACACATCAAATTCAGCACCTTTTCACACTAAGGAGTCTGACATGCTGGAATGAAATCTGTTTCAACACATTCTAGCTCATTAGTTATTTGCTTCAACACTTGGTATGGTGTTACACTCAGCTGTTACCATAATCAGCCACTTATTTGAAAGTATTTCCTATGCCATTACTTTTGGCTTGTTAC
The DNA here is from genome assembly GCA_035047865.1 of Dendrocincla tyrannina. Classification (NCBI taxonomy): domain Eukaryota; kingdom Metazoa; phylum Chordata; class Aves; order Passeriformes; family Dendrocolaptidae; genus Dendrocincla; species Dendrocincla tyrannina. The sequence continues at coordinate 50,758,251 of JAWWMP010000081.1, forward strand.
CACAGGCTGCTTCAACAGGGACTGTAGATAGAGGAATAACAACGTTCAGCTCCTCATTTGCAAAATGGTAACATGGATCCTTGGGAATTATGATTTTAAATTGCAACTGGCACAGAGAACAGGCAAGAGAAAAGGGTAGAATATAAGGCAGCCAGGGATTATTCCAAAGTTCACTGAAGCCGGCAGCTGTTGATTCATTGAATTCATTGGGTTCTGGATCAGCATCATTCAACTGTTTGGGAAAAATGATGGCTCAGGGAAGCACTGAAATGTGAAAAGGAAAATAAAAAATGGGGCACCGTCTCTACTACCTTATTCAGTGTGACACATGAAACAAGCAAAATTGAAATTAGAAAGCAACTCTGCTATCTGGGGAGCTATCTGTGCTGAACTCCAAAACCTGAAAGACAGTTATAAAACCCCAAAATCTAAAGAATATTTTGTAAGTGATAACTCTTATTTTTGAAAGGAACTATGAGGATGGTGTACAAACCTGTCCATACAAACATTCCCATGCACATATTGCCTTTCCTGCTGCTGTGTACCAGCCAGCACCCCACAAGCCAATGGCCACATGGCAATACAGCAGCTGTACTCTTTAAAACACAGCTATGAGGACATCAATTTTTAGGACAGTACTGTTTCCCCACACTTGGTGGTTGCTGTAAGCCATATTATCAAAAGTGAATAAAGGTAGCCCGTGTAACTCTGACTGAAGTGAGAGGAATTCCTGACATGATCTCCAGACTCAGATGTGACCCACTGAGCAAGCTCAAGAGCCCTAATTGTAAGTAATTTGAGCAGTGTTCTAATAAGAGTTTAGAGAGTACTGTGTAAACTACCCCGGCTAAGAGGTAAAGAGCCAGACTGAGAGGAAGCTAATTGGGTTGTTAGGTGTGAATAAAAGGAAGCAGAGGCTATGGCTAAGTGGCTCTCCTCCTAAGTACTGAGCTCAATCAATAGGAATAAACCTGTACCTGCTAGTGATCCTGAGAATGGTTCAGCAATCAAAGCATTTAAACTGTCTTAAAAGTAAAGGCTTGGACTCGAATAAGAGCATGGTACTGAGAGACTTCCATGGGACAAGCTTAAACTGCACCTTGATAACAGGGACCATGCTGCCTTTCAAAACCTCCCTTGACACCTCCATGGTCCATGCCATGCAGAGAGGAGGCTCATGGTGCCCCCACCCTGCCATTACTCCTTCTGCCCACCCTGAGGCACCCTCTGTGACACAACACCCTCCTTTAGTGCCACCCCAGCCCCAAGGGCAAGGAGGGGAGAGCAAGGAAAAATGGTGCACATCCAGACCTCAAGCATCCAGAACGCAAGGAAACCAGCACAAGGGGACCATAACAGAGGAGCACTCTAGACACGAGCTACTCTGTAATCTAATTAGTGCTACTTCTCTTAATTAAAGCTGGACAATGAGAGCAGAGATGGAGCAGAAAAATCCTGAACTTCTCTGTTTGTTGCCTACAACAGCTGAGGATTCTTCTGCCTAACACAGGCACATAGGCCCATCCTAGATCCCCAAGGTATTTATGATGTTCATACAGAGCTAGCAGATATGACACAGGATGCTGTCCAGGTTGGCAGACACCCTCACAGGCATGAAAATGGCACTCAAGTCCCAGTCTCCACCTAGACAACTGAATTCCCTCCAGCAACATTAACTATTGGCCGCCAATGCAAGAAAGCCCTCTCTCTGGCAATATGAAGTAATCCACAGTGGTTAAATATACGACCTGTACTCCCCAGCTCGGGAGAATCTGCTTCACTTCTTGACAAAAATCATGATTACTGAACCAGCAGCAGGTTCACACCTTCCCCATGCTTTGCCACAAAGACTGAAGTTGTTGCAGCCCCAAAGCTCCTTACGAACCCATCAAACACAAGATGGGTGAGGCTGAGTGCTGACTAACCTTTTCAAAGCTCTAAGCAGCAAAGCCAAAGGGGCTGCTTTTCAAACCTCATTCCCTTGGCCAAAACATGCACACAGGGCAAAGCACTCATAGAAAGCTGACTGACAGTAACCTCAGGCATTCCAGGATGCTTCAAAATCTGGAACAATCCATGCTCACCCTCTTTCGACCACTAGTTCTCTACATACCTCTCTTGCTTGGCTAGCTCCTTGCACTACACAGCTCAACAACAGTACAAAGATTACTCTGATACCTAACACGGAGACTAACTAGTGGTCTTGCCTGTTGACAGGCAGTAAGGAGCACAACAGTTACCTGGTTTGGCATTTTGTTTGTTGGTTTGAATTTTTGGGGGGAAAGGGGAAAGGTTTGATGGTTGTTTTTTGGTTTTTTTTCAGAGAACACAGCAATGGCAAGTACCATGCTCCTCACACACTGGCAGATCTCTACAAGGGAAGAGGAAACTTTGGCTTCTCAGTACTTTTCCCCACCTTCCAGCTGCTGATGGTATAGAAGCTACCTTGTAAGGACACAGGATCAGCCTAAACCCAGTACAGATCTTCAGTTTTAAAGGCATTGTGATAAATGTCTGTGTATCAAGAGATACACCAACTTTGAAGACACTTTCCATTCTCTCTTGATTTAGGGACAGCTGATCTGCCTTGATGTTCAAGAGATGGATTACATTATTTCTTGGCGTTTTCACCAGAGTTCTTAACTATGATTCTGTGGCTCTGAGCAACGTATTCTGTCTCCTTCCATGAAGGAAGTATACAACAAATACATAATGCAGAGCATCTAAAAAACCTTTCGCTGAAAAAACAAATTGAATCCATTAAAGAGGTGGTTTTACATTTGTCGTCTGTCTTTATCTTCCCTGTTCCTTGAAAAAAAAAACCAACAAAAAAACCACACCACACAGAAAACCTCACCCCACTGTCAAAAAAGGAAAGATTAATAGAATTTCTTTAATGTGATCATCAAGTAATTTTTAAAATTTTGAAGCCTAACAGAATTATACCGCCATAAAAGACCTCAAATAGTCTATTCTACCCTCCACACAAACAGGATCACCTTTTTTGGTATCATTGCCTACAGGTTACAGCTGAAATTAACTCAATTATAATGGCAGGAAAAGAGTCAACACATAGAGAGATATGTACTCACCTAAACTTGAAAACAAGACAAAGCAAAAAAAAACAACCCTAAAAGATTACCTTTCACTTTCTCAATCACACCACATTTCAGGCTTTCCAGATATTGGCAGTTCTGAGTCTGTCTCATGCTGAGGAGTGAAAAAAAATCCAGCAGGAAGGATATCTCTTCATGTAAATCCCTGGGTGCAATTGTTACTTCCAAGTGAGACCATCACACAGGGGCAGCAACTCCGGGGCTCTCAAGGGACACTGCTTATTTCACAGGAGGACTCCAGAGAAACCAGCAGGAGTACTCGTAATGAGCAGAATTTCCCAAACACAGCCCAGGAGGTGTGGGAGGCATCCTGGAGAAGGTATTTCAATTTATAAGCTGCTAAGCTTACAAGGTCTGCAGCACCTTCCTAAATTTCACACTGAAGTTGCCTCTGACCATAAGTTTGAATTTGAGAACCGTAATGGTTTTTTGTTGGAGGCTATTGAAAGATACTGTTACATTTTAGACTTTTAATCCCAAAAAGGTTTTTTTCAAATATTTAATTTGAAAATTTAATATTTAATTTTCTTAAAGACCTACACTTCAGTTGCTCATCTGACAGCAGTAATCTGACATTCACTTTTGTACTAGAGGATTTTTTTTTCCTGTGAGTTTTATTAAAAGCTTTGGATTGTACTTTTCCAATGACCCCTACTTGACAACATTTGGAAACCACCCCATAAATCACTGTCAGTAGAGAGTTTTGTTACTAGAACTTTTAAGCCTCCCCCTTCCAAAATGCTGCAGAAAGAGTTGCAGAAGTAGGACCCAGATTTTTCAGAGGTATTTAAGAGGCCAAACTCACTTTGCAATTGAAGAGCACTTACATGTACTTAAAGATCCTGGCCCTAAATCTCTACGAGGATTCTTCACTGATGGTCTTCTACCACTGTCCAACCAGGCTGGGGACAAACTCTTTATAAAAAGCTGGCTCAGGCTCCTGTCACCCTGAGACACTGGGAAACTAGGGGTGAGCTAAGAAGTGTGCCTGCTTTAGGACTATCCAAAAGTGCCAAAATGTGCCAGGCAGACGACAAGGGAGGCCACTGGTCCCCTCTCTGTAAACCAAGTGGGGAGACCCTTGCCATGAGCTCACCTGCTGGTGGTGACCTGTCCCACGACCACACATAGCTGGCCATTCATGGTGACTGCCATGGAAAGTCATTGCTTTCTAATTCTTGCATTTTAAGACAGTGTTTCCAGTTACCAGTTTGCATCTGTAGAAACAGAATCAATTCCCTTTTTTTTTTTTTTTCTCCCCCAACCCTCCCTCTTCCTTTCCTAAGGGGAGATGAAGGAAAGGGAATTCTTGACAACAGAAATTAAAATGCAGTAAAGGAACACGTGCACCTAGCGAACCAGCATTGTATTTTCCTTGCTGGGGTCTTTTGTTCATGTTGCAAATTGATTTTGAGATGACATTAACACTGGCTAATGTAACCCAGGCACTTATGCGAGGCCCAATCCTTACAAAGTCCAGGCACAGTCAGTGGGAACGGAGGGCAATCAATACCTTCAGAGGGCTAATCCTATGAAATGTGCAATAAGCAGTTCCCACTTCCCCAGATAGATACAGAAACTTCAAAACCAGCAAAATGAATCCCTGGTAAGGAGAGGGTAGGGGGGGAAAGAATAGTAAAAGATTAAAAAAAAAAAATAAAAGAAAGGAATGAGCTCCTATGCAACCTCTTTAAGATGAAGCAATTTGCCAGAAAGAGATTCCTGCCAGGGCCACACATTCCTGTATATATAAATTTTTAGATCAGAGCCAAGTGAACTGTCATTGCTTTTTACTTAAGATAATTCTTCAGGCTTTGCTAATTAGGTACTAACAATTCTGTCATATGAGCTGTGAAACCCAAGGAAGAATATCAACAGTATGTTTTAAATCAAAGTGTTTACATCAGGAATGATTCATTTTTTCCATGAGGAATGACTTGTGAGACAGGCAGTCTTAGCACTGCCATAAATCTGCATGAAAATTAAAATTGGGGAAGAGAATGACTGTTGCTATCCCCATCTCGCCTGCCTCAGCCCCACCTCTAGAGACAGAATTTACATTAACAAGGGGCTCCAGCTACCTCTGGAATTAGTGTTGGAGAAACACAGGGGTTTAAAACCATTCAAGAAACACTGCTATTAAGGTCAATAAGCCTGCCCTCCTCACTAAGGAAAGGTGCAACCCATGAAGGGAAACTCCAGCATTTCTGTCATCGCCCCTGTATCTTTTTAAAAGAACAAAAGTTTGTTTAAGAAATTAAACAAACTAGAACAACACCCCTCAATCCACTTTGCAAGCAGCATTTAAAGAGTGGTTACGAAATCCATAACAAGAAAGACAGTAAAGAAAAACTTTTGGTTTTCCCTTTTATCTCTCGGAGGACAGAAGGCTGTGAGCTGGGCAGGGAATGTGACTGCACTCACATTCCCAGGTGCTAAATGGTCGAGGGGCTCCCTGGCAGTGCAGAAGGGCCACCAGCTTCATAACATGTTTCATCCCAGCTGTTGGAAAAGCTGGTTCACTTGACACACAACCATTATCCCCACCCACACTCTGCAGGAGAGCGAACTCCCCCTCAAGGAGGCATTTATTCCACATTTATGGTAACTATTATTACCAACATTTACAGCATCAGTCATTTTAATTAGCAAAAAAACAAAATGAAATCAACAAATAAATCCTGCAATGCACAGAGACACACACACATATATTTACATGCAGAAATGCAAAGCGCTCAAGTTGTTTCTAATAAGTGCAGCTCCTGGAAGGGACATGCATTCCCCACACAATGACTTAAATGCTCTTTTTCTTTTCTTTTTTGCCTTAAAAATATACAGATGTCCTTCTTCCAAAAAATTATTTTCCCTTGTCCTGTGTTACAGGAAGCCTGCCTACACTTTCAAATACAAAGTGGCTATAAATAGAAGCACAAATTAGGCATCTTGAAAAGTCTGTATTTTCCAGCCACAGGGAAACTAAGAAATTACTATGAGTGTTTATGTATCCAACTATGTTGAATTAAAACAGTATTTTCTATCCATATGCCCAGCAAAACTGACAAGAAACTAAGAAAGCCTTGCCGGTTCTTTACCTGTTGCTACAGTGGGACTTGGGTATGTTTCCATTATTCAGCCTTCCTCATATGGACCACTAAAAGTGTCAGTCTGAATACAGTTGCCCCTTTGATGAAAGCATGTCGTACATATATAAATGATACAACCACTATGAAAATTTCAGTAAGACTGTCTGCTTTCCTATAAACCTAGCCAGACGTTTGTCTCTTTAGTTGTCTCTCTGTATCATAGCTGTTAAAGGTAAATAAAAGCATGATGGCTCTTTGTATGACATTAATAGCTTGAGGGACTTTATAACTCAGTGAATACAAATGCACTGCCCACTGCAGCAGCAGTAAAGCACGTCTGTCCATCTGATGTTTTCTGACTTAGATTTTTACTTTAAGATCATGCTGCTCATTTACAATTAACTCGTCTCCTGTTTCTCTACTGTTGTATGTTGGGTAACGTGTGGTGTTCTCTCAAATTTTGACATCAATATTTTCCTAGTGGTCCACACGGGCTAACTAGCTGGCATTAATGGTCACAACACAGACACTGTAGCTCCATTAAATCTTGACAACTCTTGTCAAAAGATGAATTTGAGACAATAAAACAAAATGCAAACTGCTCAGAGGCATCCTGATCGACCGGCTCCTTGTCTTCTGACTGAACCCTCAGTAGCACCAATAACACTTTGAACAAGATTTAAGAGGTGAGCTGGCAGCTGCTCAGTTGGTCAGAATGGAAATCACCACCACTAAATTCAGCATAAGGTTTGTGGTTTGTCGGGGGGTTGTTTCTGTCACACATTTCTCCTCTCCCCAGCTGTACTGCCTACACACTGAAAAGCCATTTTGCTCCCTCAGTAATGCTTGTTTGTTTGTTTTTAAGCTAGATTTGGGGGCTTGGTAGCCACAAGTACTCATGAGCAGCAGTGCATGCCTCACTTTCACACCCCTCTGGGCAGAGGAGTCTGCTGCTGGTGTGCTGCAGCACATCCTCCTCTTCGGGGACAGGAGTAACTCCCCCAGAGGGTTTCAGCAGGTCTCTACAAGGGAGAAGGTGTGCAAAACCCAAGTGCCTACACTGAAAAAGAGCTTTCAAAAGCTTAACTGCAAACTTTTCCCCGAAATGCTGATCTAAACTGCAAGGGCAACAAGTGTTCGTTTGCTCATAATGCCTCCATCCTTATTAACAATCAGGCTCTTTTCTTTTTTTCTTTTAAAGGAGGTTGGTGAGACTTCAGGTTGTGCAAGACATACTTTGATCTGCACCCTGATGAGTGAACATTCCCCTTTGCTGCTAACCCAACTAATGAAGGGATAAAATTAGCTTTTATCCCTGGCACTTTCTTTAGCAAAAAAACACACACTAATCAGCTGTCCTCACTAATCAGTCGTCTGGCTAACGACCTTTTGCCTTAAAACACTAAAATTTCTGAATGATGCTCAAAAAAAATAAAAGAAAAAGAACCAATGCAGACCGGCCTCTCTCTCTCTTTGTGGGTCTTAAGCCTATCATCTGGAATTGGAGACTGCAAGGTTAAATGGCAAACCTGTATCCTGACTGGGTGATAAATCTATAATCAAAAGGCACAAGCCTTGACACCTCAAGATGCAGTTCATTACTGCACAACTAAATTAATTTTTTCTCTCTTTTCTTTGTAAACTGGAAACAGATGAAAAAAAAATTGCTTAACTCCCTCGTATTTTGCCGGTGGAGAAATCCATTCCACATCTGTGTTCAAGTGTCAGTTAATTTCTTACTTTTTTATTAATGCCTGAGCAGGAATTCAGAAGTTGAAACCATTTGCCTTTTTACCTCCCCCTTACAACTTCAGGGAACTGTGGCTGGGAAAGAAAATTGCAAAACCACCCCATCAGCCTGCCTTCTCAAACACACTCGTGAGTGTCTAAAAAACCCTCCAAAACTAAACAAAAAACTCCTAAAGCGCAACAACAAGCCTTCCAATCCCCCAAATTCTCACTGTACGAGGCACAGCCCGTCCTCCTCTCCATACCCTATTTCAACGTTGTTTTAAAAGAGGGGTTTTTAGGGCCTGTTTCATTTTCCTCCTGTGCCTTCTTTAACGAGGCCCTTTTCCTTGGCGTATTGAGGAGGTGGAGCAAACACAGCCCTGGCTGGCTGAGGAGGATTAGCAACAGATGAGACGTCCCGAGGAAGTCGCTTTGCAGAGGGCTGCGGTGATTTCCAGCTGCAACCCAACTGCACCCCTGCTTTTCAACTTCAGGGACTAAAAAAAAAAATGGATTGCATTTACCACAAACACCCAACCCCAGACAAGGCAAGTTCCCCCCCCCCGGGGGGAGGACGACGCAAAGCGACAAATGAAGAAGTTACACGAAATTTGAGAGCTTTCCAACTTGGCGGCCGATACTCACGGTAATGAGGGTCCATGTAACCATTTCGGGGGTCCATGGTGAAGAGCGTCCCGCGGTACGGTACGGAAGGTTCGGGAAGGTGCGATATAGATCCATGGATCTCCTTCTTGATTAATGAGGCCCTTTCCTCGCTCGACGTGGAAGGCTCTTCACTGATCTTGCCGAGGCCTTGCCCACCCTGCGGCTGCATTGTGAGCGCGTTCCTTCTCTCTCTGTGATAGGTCTGCCCAGGACTTTCATCCTCTGCAAAAAAAAAAAAAAGAAAAGGAAAAAAACGAGGGAGAAGAAAGGGAGAAGAGGGAAGAAAAAAAGAGAGAGAGAGAGACGCACACTTTTAGCCCGTTTGTAGCAAAAACAATAAAGAAAAGTTCTCCCCCCGCCGCCCTCCTCCTCCTCCTCCTCCTCCTCCCGGTGTAAGTTTGTGGCAGGAGGTGGCCGTGTGGCCGTGAGCGATGGCACAGGGACGCTGGCAGGGCAGTAGATCACAGTCACCAGCGCTCCTACCATCAATCCCCTGGGACAGACACGGGCTTGCCGTGTCCCTGCCCCTGGGACGGCGAGGCTGGGAGCTCAGGCTCCCTGATGGGGAGCCCGGGGGGTGATTTGTGACACACAGAGGAGGAGATGAAGCCTAAATCACACCCAGCCACCCACCACTGCTCTGCAGCCCCGTGACAGGTCCAGAGGGGTCTGCTTGTGCGAGGAGCTGCAGCCTTGTGGGCAGGTTGGGAGGGAGCAGAAGTAATAAAACAGGTATAATTACTCCAGATACAGCCCCAGCAGCATCAGGCAGGCACAAAGGGGGCCACGTGCTCTGACAGTGTCACCATATCCCGCCACTGCCCTGTCACCTGGGCAGGGTAGTGGGGTACATTCCCCCTATCTCTTTCTCCCATATCCAACAAACCCACAAACCCTTAATCAACAAAGAGAAAGTAGAATAGGAGGGGAAATAATAATAACTAGGAGGGTCAAACCCCAGCCCTAGTTTGGAGTAAACCTCTAGGCCTGTGGTGCCTCTCGCAAAGGAGGATACTTCTGAATTAAAAAGATATAAAATATTATGACATGTTTATATCTTTCCAATACTGGAGAAACTGGTCAGTAAAGTGTTATGCTTTTAATTCTTCGCAGTATAGACTAGTTCAGCTGTTCCACAAAAATTGTTGCTAAGAGCTAGGAGCTCCCCATCCGAACATTATATAAATACAAGTCAGTATGCCATGAAGCAAGAAAGCAGTAAGTCTCCTCATTTGTAATTGGGAAGCCATAAATTCCAAACAAATGAGAGGTTATGTGCTTCTCATATATGTATGTGTGTATTCATACAGACAGATGTGTTTCCAGTGTGCTGTGTGGCTCCACCTGCCTTCCTTACTCCCATGTGAATTTGAACACCCAGGGACTACTCGCACCCTTGGAAAACCAGGCAAAATGGTCCTGTCCCTCAAAAGCCAGATGTGTATTCCCAGGGACACTTCCCCCAAGCCATGTGGCAGAGGGGCTTTGTTAAGGTGCCCAGGTCTCTAACGCAAGTGCTCTCCTTCAGTTGCATCATTGGTTTAAAACACAGGGAAGTTCCTCTATGCAAGCATGACTGATTGCTGGCTGAATCCTTGGCTGGTGCTCCTGCTCCAGGTACGGCCTCGCTCCATCAACCAAGCTGCTCTTGTGAGCATACACCAACACATCTTGAAGGAGGGCTGATAAAAAGGCTGAGTTTCAAAGCCGCCCTGCAGTTCTAGAAGTGACGAGGAATCTCAAATTATTAAACACTGAGCACGAAAATGGGAACTAGAAGAGGAAATGAAAACACCCTTAGGAAATAAAGCTAAAGGGCTGTTACCCTACAACCCACAAGCAAGGAAGGATGATTGGCACCAGCGCCAAGATTGCACTTCGGTTGTCAGAGGTTTTGAAGTCAGGGCTAAGTTTTCACTTGTCCCTTGCTCTGGTGTACTTGTTCACCCAGCAAGAGCACCAGCCAGCAATTCACCAGGTGACTATTTTCAGCAAGCCTATGTGCCTTTATACAAATCAGATTGGACACAGGCTCTGCCCATATAGATACCTGGAGCTGAATTTTGGCCATTATATGTATAAACCAGCTACACCAGTGCTTTCAAGGCATTGCTCACTAGTTTTCTCCCCCCTCCAGCAGCAGCAACACAAAACCCCAGCAAAGTAGCCTATTGAGCACTTAAATTATTTTTGTATCTCCAAGTATTACAGCAACCAGTGTCTGCTGACTTATCAGCATCTTCCAGGGGCAGAATTCTTTTTAGAGCGAGCAGTAATTCTCCATGCAGAGCATTTCCAGGGTTGGGTCTGAGGGGAAAGAGTTAATGGAAATAGACAACAACATTACAGAGTTTAAACCCTTTGCCCTTTTCTACTTTTTATTAATATGCACAGGCACCGGTCCCTGCTCTAGATTAGCAGGGTTTAAGGTTTCAACTTTTTACACTGAAGCTGGTTTTAGTTACAGAACTGCAAAAGGAAGCCTAAAACTTTAAAACTTATAGGAGGTTTTCAGAAACCTGCTTGTATAACTAAAAAATAAAATGTAAGTCACCCAAAAGTCATATTTTCCATCAGGTTTCTCTTGAGCCAGAGCCTTTTATGTTAAATTTCAACCTAGAGTGAACTTTCACTGATGAGATGTAAACTCCTATAAAAATAGGGGATTACATTCCATTTGAAATTCTGACAGACCCTTAAGCAGAGCAAGCTAACCTGTGCTGAAACAGTTCAGAGGGAAGAAAGCTAGGGTGATTTGTGGGGCTGTATAATCACTCTGATGATCAGATAGGATTTCAGTCCTTTTACTCTTCCATATAAAGATAATATTTGTTAAAACTGCCATCCTGGGATACAACAAGAAGCTGATGTCTGTCTGCAGGCTCCACTTTTATGCTTTCCTTCTCAAAACACGCATGTGTCATGAATCAAGGTACTAGTGACTGTTATGGAAAAGGCTGATTTTGCAAATTGCTGAATGAAATTCAAAACCTCCCTTCAGTAACTTAGAAACTAAAGGGAAAATATGGTGTGTTTTAATAAGCTTTCCCCTTTTTTGGTTATTTGCTGGGGGGAAGGGGGGGAAAGGCAAAAAATAAAAGCAGTATTTTTCCTTTTTCAACACCCATCTTTTTCCCTGCTATTTTCCTTCTGCATCACCCACCTTTTTCCCCGTTATGAAGTTATTACCACATGCTCTTACGAGTCAAACATTTCTGTACATTGCCTGCCATGCGAAAAAAACCCCTCAGAAGTATTTAACCAGACATATTTTTGCAATAACAAGGCACACTCCTTGGCCAAACACTTTGCTGAGCGTTCTCTTCGTGCTCCAGCACCACTGAGCTGCTTTGGGTGGGGGGCAGGTGAGACATTTGACAGCACCCACGCTCCAGGACACGAAGATCCCTGAGGTTTGCAGGAGCATCCCCAGCACAGAGTGGGAACCTCCTGTTGCAGCAACGCTGCCGAGCGGCTCTCACGGCAGGCGAGCCACTCCAGCGTGCCAAGAGGGGAGAGCTGTCTGATCTTGTTCTGCTTCAACTGAACCCTTCAATAAAAGTTTCGAGAGTAAGCGCCGGGGCAAGGCGCGCCAGGCCAAATTATTGACAGAAACACACTGCCCACCATGGCAACAAGTGGGATTCTATAGCAAAAATGTAAGCAAACAGCCCACTTCTCCGGCAGCATCTGCCAAAGGGGATTTACAGCCAAACACATGAGAGCTGGTCTGTTACTGCTCTGCTCAGGTTTTAGAAGTGGCCAGATTTAGGGGCAAAAGGAACATCTGATTTACTAAAATGTTGCAGGGACACGAATGCCAAAGTTCATCTCTACCTGCTTCCCACCAACTCCAGTATAATTCATGCCATCTTTTGCACGTGTAAGAGAGAAGAGTTAAACAAGAAAAGAAAAGGGGAAAAAAATAATCATGCCCCAAGAGCAATCTGCATAAGCTTCTTTTCCTTCATGTACACCCCTCCTCTGGCTTAACAAGCCAGCAGCCAGAGACACGCGTTAGAAGTGCCCAGTCTGGAATGATCACATTAATCCAGGATTCTCCCATCCACTGAGAAATACCTTATTTAGTCCTGCCATTCTGATCAGAAGCTGCTTTTATTAGAAGTGCTGGGCACTATGGAGCACCTCACTGAATCAATAAAGCTTTTTCAAAAAACTCACACTGGACAGCATCCTGAATAAATGCACTTTTAATGCTCAGCTAATTTACCCAGAAAGTTAAAAAAATTGAGGACAAACCAAAACCTAATGAAAAAAATCCATTAAACTTTCTTTCCCTGTTAAATTTGTTTGCCTTTTTTTTTTAATTGTCATGGACTTAGTAGACAAAGTAGAAGCTATTTTACTTCAAACCCCTTAAAGTCAGCAACTAAAAAAATAAAGTTGAAATCTTTTGGTACACCGCACAAAAGATCGGTCCCAACACACAACACCCTTCAGAGACACCCCTGCTTAAACAAGACGACACCAGCCCAGTTAAAGCTGTTTATGTATTAAGTTTCATCACCACATTTCTGCATGCAGCTTTCAGAGAGCATTACTATCTCCTGAGTGATCTGCCAACGCACTTCGGCTGGGTAAGAGAAAGGGCAAGGTACTTACAACTCAGTCCAAGAGACCCTGGCTGACGGTCCCTCTAAGCTCTTCTCTTCACCAAAATTCTCTGGCTACCAGGACATGGGCATTCCTCCCTCTTTTCCTCTCTCTCCCTTCCCCCCCCCCCATCTCCCTCCCTCTCTCTCAGAGGCAGTGCTTCTCCCATTAGAGGAATTAAAAGTGGTTGGTGCCATGCTAAATTTAACAAGCTCATTAGTATTCTTCCTGTGTGCTTCCTAGTGAACTCTCCCTATTCAAGCAGCTCTCTCTAGCTGAGGGGTCAGGCGGCTAATCATTAAATCAAACTAATGTCACCCTATCACAATCGGCCTAAGAGAAGGAGGGTTTATTATTTCAGTTTATGCTAAATAAACGGTTTTACAAATGGTCTCCAAGCAAGGTCAACAGCAGCTTCAATTACAAGACAAACTTAACAAGAGTTGCTATAAACCAAGTGCTCCATATTGACCTAAGCACAAGCTCGGCTCTGCATATTGCCACTAGCAGGATTGTACAGGAATGCATATTGTAAAATAAAGGAAAGGGTAATCTTTTCTTTGCCAGAATTTGTGACTGCACAGAGACTGCTCATTCACCTCTCCCCAACCAGATTGCTGCTCAGCTCAATTCACCCCACACAAAGGCTGAAGACCAGACCTCAATGGACCGAGTGAAACATGTTCAAAACTAGGCTCTCTATTGTGACTGAATTTCTTAACATCTTTTCAAAAAGCGGAGAATGCCTTGAGGCTAAAGGAAGAAACAGGCTAATGGTGAATTGGGAATACTGAGCAAATTTCAGAGCCCTTTCCTCCTAGCTTTTGAGGTTGAAAGCAAGCTCTTTCCTTTCAAGTTTCAAAGTCCTTTTTCCTCCCGCAGTGTCACAGAAGGATTTGAAAAGAAGGTAATTGTGCTCACAGTCCCCCTGATCAGAGCTTACGTCCTATTTCTGGTATTTCAGAATACTTCTTGCAATAATGGCGCATATAGCTCAATCCCTTAACCGTCCTGCACTCTGCAATTGCTCATTAAATGAACAATTGCTGGTATAAAATGCCTTTTATGTTCAAGGTCTGGATATAAGATAAGCATTCTAGTACTCTAAATTTGGTTTACTAAGGAAACTCTCCATCATTAAATTACAAAACTGAAGTCAGAATATCAGTCTTTCCCAGAAAAGTAGCATTTTAGGTTGCTGTGAGCCAGAAGGAAGGGGTAAGGTGGAATGTAAAAAAGAGTGACTATTTAGATTTCTTAATAGAACAGATACTTAAGTAAGAAAGCGATTTCCTTCATGTTTAGGAAAGTCTAAGTTTTTGGCACTTGATATTTGCTTCCTCAAAATGGTGCAAGAGAGCAATTGCCAGGCTCATTAGGACACCTGCATCTGCACCTTTCTGCACACACACGCTGGTCGCCGCTCTCTGGCCACCTCAAGAGCAAAGCAGGAGGAAAGAGGCCAGGAGGATTGTGCCTGCCTTTGCAAACAGTGCATGTTGTGACCGAAATTTTGTTTTGGGTGGGTACAGCAGTTTGAGTTGGGCACTCTTGGTGCCAGGTTTGTTATTTTCCTGCATTTGGAGCAACTGCACAAGAAGTACGCACTCTGGAAACACTAACACAGATATGAAGCACAATGCTCATAATTGGTTTTAAAAATAGACTCCAATCACACGAGAGGCTACAAAATCTGTTAGATAACAAGCACTGTACTGACTTTATTTGCAGTGCTTAAGCACACCTTGTACAAGACTTTTGTGCTTTTAAACGACATACATTATCTGAGCTCACCACTGAGAATGTATAGTTTCATATTCCCACCTGAAATGGGTTTTCAGCTTAGCTATTTTTGCATTATCATATGTATAGTATTTTCCAAGAACTGTTTTGTGGCCTTTGGAATAAGAACACAGCTCTTTTTTGGTTTTGTTGGGGTTTTTTGTTTGTTTGTTTTGAAAAACCTGTTATATTCTTTTGTTGTCATCTTTAACTTTCACTGGAAGCGAAAGGAGCTCTCAACGAAGCAGAGAAAGGACCCTACAACACCTAAATAATACTCCACACACAATCCCTTCTTTCCCTCCAACGAGACACACGCTCACTTTTGCTGCATCTACTGCACAACTCAGTTCAGCCCCTTGCTGAAAGTACAGAGGAAGGCAGGAGGCAGTGCATGGATAAAGTGCCTCTGACTTTGGAAACAGAGCCTGATCGTGCACTCCTCTGGGTCAGTGGCAGAGTTCCCACTGACCTGCAGGAGACAAGGCTGGACCTGTGCAGAGCCCAACACTAAACCAGCAACACATTGCAATCAAACATCACTCGCAGTCCTTTCCAACTGCGTGCCCAAAACTGATGGGGAACCCGAGAACGGTAGGAAGCAGCTTGAAAAACCCAGGTAAACTTTTTCCCTAAATCACAGAGAGCCTTGTTAGCAGCAATGTCTTAATCTCCATTTTTCGGTTAGCCAGATGAGTTTATACTGCTGGCTGCCTTCCCAGCTGCTCCCAACTAAAACCAACTGGCTGAAGTTGAACAGACCCACCGGATTTAACTGAGAGTCTGCATCTACAAACCCCAGCATCGGATCTATAGGGCAATGCTAAAAATCTCCAATGAGCTGACAAAATCCTCCTTAGGGAACAGAAGAGGCAGCTGCACACACAGCTAATTATACACAAAGGCACAAGGTGCTGTGGAAACCTCCTTGCCAGTCCCAGGACCCTCAATCTCAGCAAGCAGACGAGAAGGGCAGCAGGCAGGGCTGAGCTGCCTTACCCACCAACCTACATCTTGCTGATCATGCAGGACAGGAGGGAGAAAAAAAAAAAGGGAGTAACATTTGGGCATATGCCTGAAGTTACTGACCTGACACTTGAGCCATCCCACCGTCTTCAATGACTTCAGAACAAGCTGCTGAAGTCACTTGCTGTGAACCAGATCCCCGCAGTGTCCTGTTGGCCGAGTTCGCCTCGAGCTGCCCAGCTGAACCACCAGCTAGCTGAGATGTGGAGCTTGAACCCCCGCAATGCCCAGCCCCAGCCCCAGCCCGCGGGGCTGAGAGTCTCTGGGAAGCTAATGGAGGGGCTAATTCCCAGCCACTCGCAAGGTCAGCCTCCAAAGAAGTGGGAGCCTCCTCACTCCTAAACAACCCCTCTCCCAAAGCCCGTTTCCACGCAGGCTTTAAAATAACAAAAACAAACAATTTAAATCAAAACAGCTGAAAGCCATTTTCTCCCTTCCCAAGTTCAGGGCTACGTGTTCCTCCCATGGCAGACAGTGGGTTATTGCGGTGACACTTAACACCGCTGGCGAGCGCAGCACTCTGCTCTAGGTGTTAGTGACGACATCGGTGGCGGCGGCAGAAACATTAAACCCCGTGCCTAGGTAAAGAGCAGGTGCTGGGCTTTTCAGTTTACCTTCACGGGGGCCTACGAGGCCCAAATTCTGCTGGCTTTGCTCACAGATTCAGCAGAACTACTCGTGCAAGTAGAGCCATGTCCAGCAGCAGAAATGCTCCAGCCATTGGGCACAAATAGGCTGTGCCTGGAAAAGGTGTTGGAGGTGTTTGCTGGCGCTGGAAATGCTGTATCATTAGCTGGATGAGAAAGGGGCTCTGAATAGTACAAGTGCTTTGTAGTTCCAGTGGACAAGGGAAAAAGAAAGCCATAATGCAGAAGTAGAAGACATTTGAAGGTGCAATTAACTGGCAAAATTAACATGCAGCGTGTGATTTCTCCTTTTAAATTTGAAGAAGCAGAAGGCAGGCAAAAGCATTTCCCTTTCCTGGTATAGTCAATTTTATGTTTTGATTTTGCTACTTGAGCATTGAGAAAACTCACATGAGAAGAAGAAATCTCTACAAAAACCAACCTTACTTTATCATTTCTCCTTTGAAAAAAATGTTCTACCTTACAAAATTCAGCAGAGATGGCAAATTACTGTGTGACAGTCCAAGCAAACTACGACATTTCCTCAAAGGCTGCTGATCAGGGCTAAAACTCCAGCTTTGTGCTTCCAGAATCTCTCCAGGATCCTTGCCCTTCTCCAACATCTAGCCTCTTCAAAGAGCCAAGAGACTCAAAAATAACTTAAAGAAAATGGCAGACACGAGGATCTGACTATTGGCCACCATTTCTCAGAAGGAAAAATCTCCTCAGCCTATTGCAAAACTCTCAAAAGAATCCTGATTTGAAAACACTATGAAGTTCCTTCCATTAGCCAGTTATTTGACTGTTAGTCACTGCTTACTTTGAGCAGGCTAATTAGTTACATCAAAGGCACTACAATAAATTCCCAGGAGGGTTTTGGGGGGGATACATTTCTCAACCATCTAATAGCACGTTTATGCCTATCTGAGGGTAACTGCCTCGTTTCACTCAGACACTGGGGGACATGTTCTGTGCTGTCACTTTCTACCAAGCCAGCAGCAACATCAGGCCTTAAAGCTGTTTCCAGCCTCGTATAAATTTGATTAGCCATGCTTAAAAGCCACGAAAGAGTGAAAGAGGAGTTATAAACCCTTTGGTGCAAAATATTCCTTCGCAACATCTTCAGCTCAGACACCTTGACCTTGACAGAATTTAAAAGAACTTCCTTGTAGTGTTGCATACGAACAGAATTGATATTTCTTCCCTTTTTCCTTGGGTGGGTTCAAACTGCTAAATGAAATCATTAGCAAATGGCTAAGCTGTTTGCAAGAACCCAGGCAACCCTCCAGTTCAGATGGCAGATATCACCTATTTAGTTGCGAAATTTACTTATTGCTGCCTCCTTTTGCACAGTTGCAGAAAGAGGCAGTGTTTCCACCACATCCCTGTACCTCTGACCTCAGAGGCGCACCAGCTGTTGACAAATATGTTATGGGTTACTCTGCCCTGGTTTACAGTGGCTGCAAACTCAGCTGTGGACAAGGATTTCATCAGGGCAAAATCTGAATGCCCTTGAATTCATCCCCCTGTGCAGATGTGTATTTCCATATCCACAAGTCATCCCAAAGTCAGCTCCACCTTACGTTCCATAAAATCCAACCAATTGCATAGGGGGCTCTGCATATGGGCAGCTTGGATACCTGAACACAGAAATGGGACTTCTCACATTCCTCACCAGTAGTCTAAGTAATTCAGAAGAATCCTGCAAAATAAATGTAAGGTTTACAGCAAAGGATGTTTTCAAACAAAGCAAAAAAATGGCCCAGAAAACTCTCTACCCCTGTACACCAATTGATCTGATGCTTCGAATGATCTTTTGGACATCAGTGCATTAGTTTAAAACAGCAGAACTACTAATCCACAGATATTGTGAAATATTCCTTTTATCAGCGCTGCTTCTTCACCAGGACTATGGTATTCTGAGAACCTCGAACCTGACACAACCTCTAAGTGTTAAAGGTCAGAGGCTGTCTTCCTGCCTGGAGACATTCCTTACAATACAAAAAGCTCTCCTTAAGCCCTGAGAAGTTCTTGACCTTCACAAAGACCACCTTTGCTGTTTTCCCCCCCACCTTTGCTCAGTCTTCTCAGTTTTCTCCACCAAAGAGGATGCACAAGCCCTGGCAGAGGTGCACCCTGCCATACTACCTCACATAGTTACTGACCCCACATCCCAGCCATCAAAAATACTGCCACCAGCCACGGTGGGCAAGGAGGGATGGGGATTGGAAAGCCTGGAAGGGATGGACAGAACAAATTCTTCATGCCATGACCTCTACTCCCCTCACCCAGGGGAAAGAATCCTCTTCAAAGCTTTGGAGAGAAGGCTTGTGGTACATGGAGTTGGAGAATTATGACAACTGACTACTGCTCTCTGGCTTCCTTGCCACTGCCTCTCTCCCCCCTTCTTCACTTCCCCTGCCCTGGCCAGGGTTTCTGGCAGGATCCTCCAGCCTTGGGAAGAGGCAAGAAAGCCCGAGACACATCAGCTTTGTGCAGGCTTCTCAACACAACCCACAGGAGGAGGAACTGCTTGCCAACCAGATTGCTTTTCTCTTGAGTTCTGGGGATGACCAAAACTGATTTTCAGATTTCACTTTTTTGATTATTTCTGCATTTGTCTTGCTAACCTTAATGCTGGATAACAGATTTTGAAAGACAGTGGAATACTGGCAGCAAGCTTTTACCTATCAGCCACAAACAGGTACTTAAGTGCTTGTAACTATCTTAGACACTGTTATATATTTCCATTTATCATTAAGCAGTGGATACCTGAGATCATTAAGATAGCCAAGTTAGGAAAACACTCCTATGTTCAGCAAGAAAGCATCAGAACAATTTAAAACAGCAGTCTCTTCCTGCTACACTAGCCATGGCAGCTCAAAAAGAGCATTCTTAAATTGTTAATCATGTTCTGCTGGCTTCATCTATGCACAATCTGGCAAAAGGAGATTTCAATGTTTACTTATTATTTTTTCCTTCTTCTTCTTGGCTACCTTGATTTTCAGGCAACATTCATTTCAGGGAAAAATAAACTGAGTTTCATTCCCCTCCAAAAAAAAACATTAAATAAACATGATTTGTATGGAAAGGAGGTGGGAAAAGGAATCACCTGCAAAATTCACTTGGCTATATACGAAGCAAAATAGACCAAAAAAAAACAGTCTCTGCATAATGCCCAGGAGTATAGTGACTTCTGTGAGATGCAGAGGAATGCAAAACTGCAGTCAGTGAAGAAGGAGCCATTCCAATCCAGAAAGTATTCCAACAAGAGAGTTACCAAGTTTTACTGCTGTTTAGGGGGGGGTTATTATTTTTAAAAAACAAAGTAGGACTGCCTCTCAAACATAGCACTAAGAATTCCAACTATTTCTAAGCATACCAGGCATGACAGAATCAAAACTGGGAAACATCGTCCTCCACTTCTGCTAATATTTTGTGGGAGAAAAAGGTCCAGCACTTACACTGAACAAAAGTGAGGCAAAAAGAAACAAAACCAATTTCAGAAAGGGTGCTTCCTCTTGAAAAAAAAACCAGAACACTGTTTTTAAAGGAAAACAGAATTTCCCCAAGCACTTCAAACACGACTGTCACGAGGGACTGAACTTCCAAGATCCTGCCCAGGTAGAACTGTTGTGGGAGAGGGAGAACTCATAGAGACCTCTGGACCTGAAGATCTTTCTGCTCCTCAGGTCTCATCCTGGTGTTCCATAAGCCACTTCACTTCTCACAACTTTGTCTTCCTCACTCACCGAATGCATAAACCCCTGATAACTTGTTTCCTGAGAGAAAAAGGATTTTTATATAGCAAATAAGCACAGTATGATTGAAGGATTCAAGGGCTGTTTTATTTGTGTACAGAAACGTCCACTTAGATTTGAAGGCAGAATATGTTGAACAGTCAGCCCAAAGCTGCCCTACAAATCACCCTGTATGTTAAATGTTCCAATTCTGAAAAACAGAGTGTGCCTCCCATTTCTGTTACGTAAAATGGTTGTCTACAACTTGCACAACTTGTCCACAAATACATAACTGCTGATTCAGAACTATTAACCATGTCCCTCTGAAGGGAAGGGGAAAAAAACCCTAACAAACAAAAAACCACATGAAATCAGAAGAAAACAAACAAATCAACCTTTAAGGTGTTATTGCCCAGAATTCCAAATGCCTACTCCAACCAGCCCCACTGCTATTCTAGCAGCAGCAGACAAATCTCATCCCAAACACACTGCTTCCTCCTCTTCATAACATAACTATCTTAACTGCTGAATGATGGCTTTTAATAAGCTTCATCAAAATATGAATAATAGCAGTGGTCTTGATTTCCCAGCATCCCTACAGGTTGCTAAAGGGCAGAAGCAGCTTTTTTCCAAGTAGCAGCCACATTCTTTCTTCCCCAGTGCAGGACAGGAGGTCCATCTTGCAGGCACCAAGAAGAATTCATTTTTTTTAACTTTATTGAGAAACCATAACCTCTTGGAACTATAATACAGATATCTCTCACATCATACTCCCAACTTCATCATGTTAAGAACAATACCTTTATGCTAATCTCATTGTTCATACCAGTTTTACCACAAGTCTTTTAAACATGGATACCAGAAGACAATCTGTATTTGAAATATCTTTAGATACTTCTACAGTTATTCCTGACAATGTTGTCAACCACTTGTTTTATTAACATACCCTCCTTGCAGAGGATATGAGATTTAACACATTTGTCCTATTAAATTCAATTAGCCTCTTTAGATGCACCAGAGTTGTAACATCAAAACCAGCTAGCTGTAAGGAAGAAATTCCCGTTGGAAAATGTTGTTTTTTCATGGCAAAAAGACTGACAGTCCACAGCCATCTCACAGCAGAATACATATTGGGCTTGCTTGTTGCATCTCCTTTCTAAAGACTAGAAAAGAATCTTTTCCAGAGCAGTAAAGGTTACCACTGTCAGCTGCACTGCACTACATACTTCCCTCTCTTTCGGGTCTTATCTTCAAAAATCACGGAAACAAAGATGTAAACTTGGACATTAAAGAGTGTTAACATCAAAGTACACGCACTACTTTTGATATTAACCAAAGCCCTGAACCAGCAATCTAACTGGCACAAATCAGGGGTGTCTATGTAATTTCAGAAACAGCTCAGCTGAGATCTCTGCCATGGCCTGCATTTGCTTTTTCAAAGCACAGAATCCCTGTATGTTTTTACAACTACCTGCCATTCAAGAAAGCAGCAGGAATCCAAATTCACTTCTTGGCATCTTCACCATTTATCTGACCACTTTTCTGAACTCAAGAAGCTTTCTATTTCTTTCTTTTCCTTCGACAGATTTTAAAAATTTTAACATCTCTGTGCAGAGCAATTTCTTTGCATTGAAACAAATCATGGCCTGGATAAAATCCCTGCCCTTTGGTTTATGGAAAAATTACTGTATATCTCAATTCAACTGAAAAAAAAAAGAATACAAAAGTGCATAAAGAAATTATGTAAACAGATGCCAATAATAAACTTGCATATCATCTCACCTATACCCCCCAATCCTCCTGCATCCCATCTATCATCATATATATCACTCTTACGGGTCTGCATATCCCAACAGAGCTTCAAATTCTGTCATCAAAGAAGAGGATGTTACAAAAGGTAGTGAACACACTCAGTTGAGCAACCTCCTGCAAAAAAGGCAGTGCAAAACATGCAAGTAGATGCCTGGACAACACTTTGAATGTTAACTTTCCCTTACTCTTTAACTCACCAGCTTAGATCATCCTGAAGCCTACACGAGACTCTCAAAACCTGTTACCCCAGAGTATGTCATCCAAATTTAGCCAGGGCAACACATCATGGCTTCAACTAGTGCAGCATATGCATCACAAGTTATAAATATAAACTTTGGGGTAAATGAAAAGAAAGAAAACAGGGGGAAAAAAGCTCAAATTTGGATTCCTAGCCTTTTTGGTACCTCTTTAGTGTTTTACATTACGAGGACAAAACCCAGGATCCAGGATGTGATGCAACACACTGTCCTGCATAACTGTACTCAGGAACGGTTCTCCTCCCAAACTACACCCTTCTTTTGCCTCATTTCTGAGGGAAACAAGGCTGAATAATATCCAGGTATCTATTCTACGTATCTTTCAAGCCAGCTGATTGGATTAAGCCATTTTTGAACAGTTTCTATATTAGATTTCTAGCAAAACAATAAGCAGAAGCCAGGTGGAAGTGATGCTGTATTACCAAGCCTCTCCCAGCAAGGTTGCAGAGTGATTTCTCTCCATCATACAAGAAAATATTAGGGGGCAAGGTGCAATAAAGCACCCCACCAGAAAAAACTGATGAGAGCCAGCATCTTACTAGACACCAAAGAATCGAGGCGGAAAGCCATGCCCTGGAGGCAATTTCCAGGAAGAACCATTTCTACACCAAGCAGCTTTGCATTTTGAGCAGAGCTGCTGATTAGGGATGTGACTTGGAGTGAGTTTCCAGGATAAATCCTAAAACAAATCACCACCAGAATGCAACAGAATCACAAGTGGTTCTGTGGACTTCAGCAGTACATGGATGGCTCAGACTTGCAAGTTATGATACACAGAAATACCTTCATATACACAATGGGTTTGTTGACCACTCCTGAAACTTTATGCAGGCATGAAGATGGAGACTGTTTTGCCAGGCTGACCATAAATTCTGTCAGAAACTGAAAAAAACTACACATGTGCAGCCTTAATGAAGAACAATTAGAAGTGTGGCCCAGGTGAGATCGTGGTCATCTTCATAGACGAGGATCATGGTTGTAGAAATGTCAGACCTGTGTATCAGAAAGCTGGGTTTGCTGGCAAAAAGGCTTTCTCCTCAAGCCTCCTCTCCTCAACTCCTTGACAAGACTGCTCTTCAGTTCAGTGGGAGCAGGAAAAAAATGGCAGAGTGGGCCCAAAGGAAGCTTATTAATTGCACCTTAAACCAATAAAATACCTATAGTCCATCAAGCTGCCTTGTTGCTGAGGGGTCAGCAATTAAAATTTTAATGGAATGCAAGCAGGTTTCTAAATCATTAGGCAACAGAACACAGTGTTAACAATATGGCTGAACAGAGGGATAGGGGAAAAATATGAAGCTTAATTACTTAGGACTCTGTCCTGGAGCTATTCATCTGTGGAGCACCAGTCACAAAAGTCCCTTATACCCCTGCAACTTCCTACTCTGTAGCAGCAGGCCATTAATTTTTCCTCCCTTTTCCCAAACTGCAGCGTTTCACTTGTAAGGACTCGAGAGTAGGTAAGCATTTTTGCCACAAGTGTGAAACACAACTAACATGCACTGCCTAGGGAGCATTACACATCTCTGCACACACAGAGCTGTTAGAACACGAGTAACACGACAAGGAAAAGGGCATTGGGAAGTAACATCAAGCCCACAAGAGAAAGGAATGGCAAAAATAAGGTTGCCTGTGCAGCACCAGTTACAAGCTCACATTGACTACCATCTGCTTCAAGATGCCAAATTTTTTTTGCAGGACCCCAGCTTCATCCAGCATGAAGTGACTCTTGTCCATGGAGTGGCCAGCTTGTGTTTAATAAGCAGTTTGTCACTCCCTGGTTCTCATCTTGGAGTTCAACGTGTGGCCCCTCTGCTCCATGGACTGTTCTTCATTGAAGCCCAGCTCTGCAGACAGAATTATTAATTTCCTCCTGGGCTTTCCCGGGCACTCATCACAATATCCGAGTGCTTCATTAATATTAACAAAACGTATTTTACAACAGTTCTGCAAGGTGAAGAGATGGTGTTATCCCCTACCAGCACTACCCATTTAGTGTCCCTAGTTTTATGTGCATAGTCTAGAGAGCTTGAGGACCCATTTTTGGAGTATTTAGCATCATTTCTACTTTATACGTGTGTTTATACATGTATAAACATGTTTATATATGTGTTTTCAATCATTATCTATGCCTGCGTTTGTTAGCATGCAGAAATGCTTGCCTTTTTGAAAATCAGATGCAAGTCACATACCAAGAAAAAAGGAAAACTATCTATATTGGTGGTGTTGAGTTGCTCCGAGTAATCAGAGTTCTAGGTTTGATGCAATTAATGACACCTCAAAAGTTCCTACATATTTGCACTTGTGTGGTTAAAGTATACAAAGAGGTGGTGGTGTTGTGACTGCAATTTCCTCACTTTTGGGGCCATTTATAAAAAGTCACTCTACTATATTTTATTATCTAAATGGTGATGAGAGAGAGAGAGAAATATTACAGTCATATTCCTGTTTCTTCAGGCCCCCACACTAGGAAGGGATGAATGCATGGGATCATATAACTCAAGACTGCATTATAATGGAGAGACACAGAGAATTCCACACTGGCATTGCTGATTTTGTGATATAAGC
The DNA here is from genome assembly GCA_035047865.1 of Dendrocincla tyrannina. Classification (NCBI taxonomy): domain Eukaryota; kingdom Metazoa; phylum Chordata; class Aves; order Passeriformes; family Dendrocolaptidae; genus Dendrocincla; species Dendrocincla tyrannina. The sequence continues at coordinate 50,783,272 of JAWWMP010000081.1, forward strand.
AATATTCCTTTGATTTAATTACCTGCATGTAGCTTCATGGAGTATAAAAAAAAGGCAACAAAGGACAAAGCAAAATGGGAACCTGAATATGGGCAGCCGTCAGAAAGGGGTGCTTTTAGTTCAACCCACTGACCCTCTGAAAGCAAACAAAACACCTTGCAACCTCAGTCAATTATCATTTCCCAAGATATTCAGGGCAGAAGATGACAGACAGCATGTCAGGGGTTCACAGACAGTTGCTGATAAGAGTAAATTTTGCATGTTGGATCCCACCCCAGTCTTTAAAGAGTAGGTTTGCTCCAGTGAGAGCAAAACTGCTGCTTCTTTCACTGAAATGTACTTTTTCTGTTCCGTCTTTCACCTTGTTATTTTCAAAATGCTGCCTCTTCTCCACTACTGTCTCCTCCTCCCAGTCCTATTTGCTATTCCAACCCTGCACTCCACAAACCTCTCATCTCAGACCCATTCTCTCCAGCCAATATCTGTTAGCCATGAAATCTAAGCTCTTTGTCCTATTCCTTGTGGGAAGAATCTCCTTGCTCAGTTGTTCCCATCTTCTCTCTCCATCTGTCTTTTTCTTAATCTTCAGTCATGCATGCCACTCATTGTGCCCCATTCCTGATGATTCCCTGGTTTTGCCTCTGGGTTCCCTGTCCGATCTCAGCACACTCAGCCTGGGCTCCTCTCTTCAGTTTCTTTTTATGGAATCTTTTCTCCCTCGCCCCTTTCTCCCTTCTGACAGGGCTCCCACTCTCCAACCCACATTCAATTAAACAGAAACTTTCCCCCATCGCTCTCAGCATCAAACCCTGAACTAGCACAGGAAAACTGGCGGGGGTGTCTTTCACATGATATTCAGAACAGTGGGGATCCTGTAAGATCTTCTTGAGTTTCCTCTTCCTTTTCCCTTTACGCTGTTAGCATTGCCTTTTCTTTGATACAGCTGGCTCATAACAGTGGCAGATGAAGAACACAGCCCTCAGGTCCACTTGCATGCTTTGCAGGAAGAGGAGAGATAATACCTGAGGAGTAATTATCCCTGCAACTCTCACAGTTGCAGTTAAGTCTACGGAGGATGAGAGATGCCAGTTCCTACAATCAGAGCCATAAAGTAGGATCCACCTCACCCAGCTCTAGTTGTCTAGACTCCTTTTATTGCTGAGCTGAGAAATAACAGCTCCAGGCTGTGATTCAGCCTACCTCAGAATGGAAGGACTCATCCTTTGGACATACATCACTGACTATAGATCGCCCAGATGATTAATGCCAGTTAAATATCTACCCTTCAGAAAGATAAAGGTAGATAAGATGAATCCACTATGCAACTTTTAGAAATACAGAGAATGCAAAGAGGTTTTTTCATAGCTTTCTGTTGAAGGTGCTGTTTTGCCATCCACTAATAATAAATGCATCCAATTTTCAATTTACTTCTGCAACTGTTTGGTCTGATTTAATCTTTCAGTAACAAAAGCACCCAAACTGAACCTAACAAATTGATTCTCTATTTCATTACAGCAACCAGTACTGCAGGGGAACTTGAAGAGCAGTGAAGAATTCTCACTTTCAAATGATTCATTTAATCTTCAGTGAAAAAACTGAAGTCTCAGTGATCTCTGCAGTTGCCTGGGACAGACCTGATCACCTTCCCTCACTGGTTAGACAAAGAAGCCAAGCCAAACAGTATCAAAACTGGAACAGCCACACTGAACCAACAGCCAAACAATATGACTCATCTTGATTGCTATATAGACTAATATTTCTTAATGAGGAGCTATCAGCAATGATCACAAAGGTAAGATAGCACATCTAAATCAACACAGCCAAATTTTTCTAAAGTCTAGAGGAGAACACCAAACACTTTCAGCCTTATACCCTGTAAGGCATTTGATGAGATAGGTAGATGGCCCCATTCCAAAAGAAGTTCTCAGGGTCAGATGTGACACTTCAGAGACACCTCACTAAAGACATCTGAGTGCCTGAGATAGAAAAGTATTGAATGCTGACAGGACCAACTACATCAGTGGATCGTTCAGAAACTTTCAGCTTGGGCATCTGAAGGTCAAGGTGTAAAACTACATGGACTGCATCATCACTAAGCAATTGCAGTCATGATTTACTGATTATTCTGTCTTTAGCAACTGAAGTTCCAAAATATGTGTGTCCTAGTGAACAACTGGTACCAGTCTGTGCCTGCACAGACCTCTGGAGATGCAAGAGAGCAGGATTTCCATAAGTGTTGTGCAGGCAGTCCCTCTGTGACTGCCTCCATCTGTGTGCTGTATCTGTTTTGACTGTTCAGACTGTAAACTCTCCACAGCAGGAGCTGTCTGTTATCAGATATATATCCACAACTGAGCAAAGTGAGGCCTCTTGGAATGGCTCCTTCAAAAGCACCACAAAAATGTTTTGGGTTTTTTTCAGGCTACACAATTTGAGTCTCTCACAGGACTACTGGAAAGCCTGTATTCAAGCATCAGTTATCCAATGTGCATATAGCTGTCTACCTTTTCCAAAAAATGGTGTACTACCCATTCAGTGTAAACATGGCGAGGTTTCTGTCATAGTTGAGTCTCACAAAGCAAGTGCAAGAAATTTTCCCTTTGCTGACATGTTTAACTGGCATCACTGATGCTTTACAAAGAAATCTCTTGAATGCAACACTCAGAATATTCAGCCTTCCCTTCCAATTTCCATTTGTATGTACTTTTCTTCACCAGGTGCTTTGCTTGGACAACAGAAGATTGTGAATTTTCAAGTCATTCCCTCTACCTCCATCACTGTTACCTTCAGTAATGACTGGGAAACATCACTTGAGCTGGGGCTGTCTGGTACCACTGATGTGATCACATGGAGAAGAAAAAGCTCATGTACCCTATCTTGCTTTTTTTTTAAACCCACAATCCAGTGAAGATTGATGAACTGTACAGTACAATTAATTGTCACTGTTCCCAGATGAGTTATTAAAGCTGTGGAGTAATTAAATCACATCTCGTCTTTCTTCTTACACAGTCAGGACAATCTCCCGTGTTAGAGAAACAAGGGTGGAAATAAGAGGGGGAAACTCTACATTGCTTTACTTGCAGAGCTTGACTTAAGACAGCTTTGGAGCAGCCCATTGGTGGGAGACAAAATCATCCAAGCACTGTTGCAAGTGTGGGTGTTTGTAAATAAGGCTAAGGATAACCTTAATAATTCAAGAAAAATTCTCCAGCACTTGTGCTTAGCTGCTATACATTTACGTTTCATCTTTTGAGTTTTAACTTGCATTGTCAAAATGTTTAATTTTAAACTTGGGGGAGGCTGCATTTACCACTGAGGGATAATAAGTTTTAAAACGCTGTTACCATCTCTTAACACAAACCAATCTGGAGAGAAAATCGACCACAGAACAAAATTGGGACAAGGGAATTGTTAACACAAAAATACTTCTCCCCTCAGCTCAACAAAGAGATCACAGAACAGCTCTTTACTCAAACCAGATTTTAGATGCTTCCTTCCGTGCACAGTGCATATGGCTTGGATCTATTTTTCCTTTAAAACAGAGCTACATTTCTTCCTGTTAGTAAACATACCAAGGCTTCTATGAGAACTAACAACAACAAAACTCCTCTTGCTTTTAATGTAGATTGAACACTGGTTCCCTATATAGGAAATAATTTCTCTGGCCATATGCATAAGCTGAGTGGCTCTGTAAGAGCTAACAGGTAAAAACACAGCCTTACATAAAAATTCATTCACTTTTACACCACCAGCATTTGAGGAGCCCTGTGTCTATCTCAAAAGTGCTTAAACAAAGACTGAATTTAACTTGACAAGAATACCTGCGCTACCTCTTCCCCTTCAAGCTTGCTTTCCCACCTTTCTCCTTATTCCACTTTTTTCTTTTATTCACCACCCCTTTCATTCTTGCCTTTTTACCTTAACAAAAAGTCACTGCTGAGTAAAATATAAAACGCTGGCATGCAAAGGGATAATTCCTTCCCACTGCCCTATCACCCCTCCCTCTGCCATCCTGAAAGCAATACAGTCCCTCAGAAAGAGAAGTTGATAGTCATTTTAAGCAGAGCCAACAAATGAACTATCACAGGTTTTCATGCTTCACGCTGCACATACAACACGGCACCGTCCACCCACTCCAGCAACTGGCTCCTATGGATTTAATTTCCCTCCCAACCTCCTCGGTTTGCTCCCAAATACAGTAGGGAATTTGACCGCACATGTAAGTGGGAATGCAAAAGTCCAGATTGCTAGTAATGCTATTTGCCCATTTGGCACACAGAGGGTGGCAAAAAAGGCAAGGAATCTGCATAGAAAAATGTGTAAAAACCTGATTCAGCAGCTACATCTTGCTAATATTAATGATAAATCCAGCTGGCAGAAACCCAGTAGCAAATGAGAGCATAACTGAGATGTAGAGAGATAACAGGATCTGGGGGCAGCTTATGCAAATATAGGCAAAAAAAAAGCTCTCTGCTGTATGAACTGAGCACTGGGGGTAGGGTGGTGCACAGCAAAGAGGAAATCCCAGCTAATCCCGTGTGCTCCCCAGCTCTGGCCAGGGCACTGACTTCCACCAGCAGCACAAGCCTGCAGTGGAAGACGAGAAGGGTGCTGGAGAAGACGAGCCTATAAAGGAGATGATGTTGACATGCTCTACAAATCAGCTTCAAAAACTATGCACACAAGAGGAAAAGATGCCACAGTGATGGCATCCAGCATTATCTTGGTGACAACTGGACACAGTGCACCGAGCTTGGAAACAGCCAAAACACCAGCTACAAGTCAGTAATTCTGAACAAAAAGTTTTGATGTGTCCGCTAGACTAGTTAGTTGATACTAATTGGGCTCTGCTAAGAGCAGAGCAAGAAGAGGCTGTACCGTGGGGCTACGGACAGCAGTCATTTATCAACTCCTAACACAGCCCTTCGTTATCACAGCTTGGCATCAATACTGCACTCTGAAAAGTACTGTGCTCTGAAAGACTCCTACTCTGGTGTTTTCACAGTTGCCACTATGCCCATCACAATGACTTTCTCTGAAGCATCCAACTTTCCCAGCAAAAGGCACATACTAAATAATGACAAGCCTGAAGCTCGCTCATTAACAGCCTTTTTTGTCTGTCCTTCCATCCAAAATAAGAACACGCAGTTTGTTGTTCCAACCTTTGTCCATACCTTCTCTTCCCATGGTCAAGCTGCCCAGACATCATTGCACACAGAAGGATCACAAGAGCATCCTTGTTTTCATGGGCACCATACCTCTCCTGACGGAATTACCAACCAAACAAGGGGGGTTTTTCCCTCTCAAAACTGATACAAGTAAACAAGGTTACTGTCTTAGCAGGCTTGCACACAACTGCATATCACAGATGTTAACACTGTTGACATTTTACTTCCAGCATTTACATCAGAGGTCTTCCCATATAATAAGTACATTTCTTTCCAAACAGATGACCACACTCCAATAGATGTAGTGGCAACCAGAGCAACTGAGCTGTGTCTACACACCACTTGGAAGGGCCCTGGCTAAGCCACTTGTGCTTTTCTTGAACTCATTGCTAGAAATATCTGGCCAGCTACCCCCGAGGTCTTTAGCAGGAGGCAGAGTGCAAGCAGAGCAGTGACAATGTGCATTGGGATGCCTCACTGCAAGAAACTGCCCAAATCAGACACACAAGGATGGTTCCAGCAGCCCATCAAAATCAAGGCATGACTGTCCAGTAAGAGAAAACGGATCTGAGCACTTCTTAAGCTTCTTAGTAAGAAGTTGTAACTTAGCAAGAGAGAAGGGAGGCAGGGTTCAAGAGAGCGCTTCTTTAAAGCCCCTGACAGTTATCCCTCATTAGCAGAGACAAACATTTCTTGAAATCAAAACGAGAAAATTTGAGGCTAAAGGAAGAGCAAGTTCGGTGTCACAGTATCCAGAAGGACATCACTTTGAAGTGCTGCTTCTTTGAAGTGCGAGGAGTAACTGCAGAAATGTGAGATTCTTGTGAATGAAATTAAGCAACAAGGAAAAAATTCAAAATACTCCTAACATTCCTGAAGCTTGCCAATAAGCAAGAAACCACAGCTAGGCTAGACTAAGCTAAGCATACTCCCACTCAGGATACTGCACTATCTGCACCAACATGAGAGCAATTGAGGACGTGTTTTAACAGATATTACCCCAAAAATTACCCCTTCTTTTGCCTCTATGTCCTTTCAATTCTCAGGATGGAGAGAAAAGCAAAACAGCAAACTAGAGAACACGATTTCACTCTGTCATGCCAGCTGCCAGGATCAGCTTTTTGGGACAATAAATCACCTAGTTATGGATACAAAAAATTCACTTATTAGTGAAGCTCACTTTAATGGTGAGAGATAAAGATCCATCCTTTCTATAGCAAAGCCTCAGCACTGAGGATCCCTCAAACAGCAGCAAGACATTCTGCAAGACCTTTAGGGTTTTTTCCCAGTAAGACAGGGACAGTCAGCTCCAGGGACACCCTAGAAGGACATGGGCAACCTCAGCCAGCTCCCAGAGCCCCGGGTTTGGAGCAGTGCCCACCAAGGCAGAGAGATGATGCTCTGGAGTGGCAGAGCTGGAAGCACAGCCCAGCAGCTGCAGTTTGTCAGAACCCCACCCAAAACACTTATCCTGTTCAAACTGCTAGAGCCCGTGCTGGCAACAGCTCTTCCTCTCATCTGCAGCATTAAAAATTGTTGTTGAACTAAGTCCCACACCTTCTGGCAACCTCAGTCCAAACGATCAGTGTTTACTCTGCTTGCCTGTGTTTACTCAGTGTTTACTCTGTTTAAGATCGGTGTTCACTCTGTGTAACCCCGTGTGTTTCTCTGACACACACTCGCTTGAGGGACTGGGTCAATATTAGTTCAGAGCACTCCACATTTGATGCCAACCGCTCTTGCATCCATTTTTATCAAGTCAGATGGAGTTGTTGTATCCAAAACCAAATGTTTTGTTTTATACCTTTCCTGTACAAATCGTTGAAGGCTTTGAACTGTTAAGCATCTGGCAAAAGTTGATTATGCACCATTAAATCTCTTCTTGCACGGGAGCATAGGTGGGTTCAGGGCAGCCATTAACATATGCCATGGTAAAACAGCACCATCCAGTAATATCTCCATTTGCAAAAACATCTTAAACATTGAAAAACACAAAGAAAAGGCATATCTTTCTGTTCAATGTTGTACCTCTTCATTTAACATCTGTGTTGTTATTCTTCCACTTAAAGAACTTTGCCACCTTCTTGGGTGAAGATAAAACAGGCAGCCTGCACCCTTCAAAGTGCAAGTTTTCAGCAAGTTTTGTGTTTAACACACTAAGCACCATCTAGATGGCAGACAAAGAATGTATATTTGATTTATCCAGCCAAAGAGTTGCCTCAGAGCATTAAAAAATCCCCAAAGTACTCACATCCCCAGAAATCATTCAAGTGAAAAGAAAATACAGCAGGGTGCCTCAAACTTCTTATGGGGTTGCTCACAAATTAGTCATTAGATTGGCTTAGAATCTAACACTTTTAATATTTACATAAAATATCCTTACAGCAACTACAAAAAAATTACCTGTCCAAAAAAGAACACTTAAGTTGCCACAAACACACCAGTATGACTTTTTCCACAACATTCCAAGTTCCTAGAGGACAGTGAATAATCCCTCACCTTCTACAGACTTCAGCATGAAGAAATCACTAGCATCTGTATTCAAATGGTGTGAGTACAAATGGGCAGCACACACCGTGCAAACAATAACTATAATTCTGTCTACACAAGTTAACAGAATGTTATAAAATACAGTGTTAAAGGATTTCAAAGGATTCCACAGAAGTCTTCACCTCCCTTGCTTCTCAAAGATATATTAACAAGCACAAGTAGCCAAATATCAAATCCTTCGCTAGCAACTCATATTGTCACACAAAGATAATTTCTCCCTTTTTTGCAATGAAAACTAAAGACTGTTCTTCCCTGCACTCACCTCACCCAGAGGGTAGCTGTGGGAAGAACTTGAAATTTAAAAATAAAGAGAATGGGGTTTTCCTCTATTTCTTGAATTTATGATCAGTCTTGGCAAGCTGAAAGAGGAAGCACGATCCTGTCTCTGAAACTAGCCCAAACACTACACCATGACCTCTCCAAAAATACTCCAGTTTCAGTGTGGAGAAACTGTTTCCATGCTTTGTTCTGAATGCCAGACGAAGGGCTGACCTTTTTACTGCGAGGTTATATGATTCCTAGAAATGTGGCAACACAGAAATCAGAGAGGACTTTCTCTTGCAGCTCTGTACCACAGAATAAAACCCGTTCAGGCAGATGTACATTTTAGTTAATTACATTGTGTTCATCATCATATTCAAGGAATCTGATGGTAACAGCTGATGAACCATGACACATTTGCTCTGTACCATTTCTGTTCACAAACCACACGGAACCCATCACTGCCACCAGCCCTGCTCAGCAGCACCAAGCTCAGTCATTTTGGCTCTCACAGAGCCCTTTGTAGTGCTGTGACTGCAGACCCCTCCTGCCATCCTCACACATCACTAAGATGACCTGCTCAACAGGTCACATTCCTACCTGGGATCTTCAGAACTAACACCTTTTCTGCTGGCTTAGCCCAAACCTGCTGCAGAATGAGAGGAAAGCTGCTCAACACCTGGACCTGGGCTTAAGGGGAATGCTTGTTTTAGTTGGGGAATATTTCTGTTGGCTTTTCCAGATTCTCACAGGCAGGATGCTTTGGGAATTACCAACTTCCCAGTCAGCTTCATCTGGAAAATAGCAGCCAATTAGCACATCAAAACAAATGGCAGTGACAACGGAGCAGCAGGCAGAGTACAGGAGAGGGAACTTACAATTATGAAATAATCTCTCATTGCACCTCTAAACACTTCTGTGCACTTGCCAAACTCTGTGGCATCTTTACCACACATCAGAATGTAGACCCTTCACAGTAGTGAGAGCGAAACCTCCGCACTGCTGACCAGTATCCACAGGACTAATAAAGCCTTACAAGCCTTGGCAGAACTTTATTTAAGAAATCTACTTATTTTAAAATCAACATTTGGCATTGAAGTAAACGTTTATAAAAAAGAGAAATAGTTTTCTTGGGCACAGGCACTATCAATAAGTGAACATAAAACACCAACACATGCTGTTTGCTTACTGCCAACCTTGCAACAGTGAAATCTGTATCACATTCACTCCTAAAGCCAGTTTGAATGCCTACAGCTTGTAAACATCACCATCATGTGTCTGTGAAGAACTGCAGTGCCAGTATGTGCAACCATTTCCACGATGTGACTCACAGGTTTTTCTGTGTTTTGTGGATGTTGGCATATCTTGAGGGCATGCCCAGTCTAGTGTGGTGCCTGTTTTTCATTAAATAGGAACACTTTTTAGAACAATAAATATAGCTTTTCATCAGAGCCCTGAGGCATCCATTCATCGCGTTATCTTGTCCCAAACAATTTTTGAAGACACATATAATAAGAGTTCTCATTTAGCCGATTGCATTAAGGAATGAGGGGTGGTGAATGAACTGAAATAAAATCTGATATACATACTTCTACCTTTTTTTTAACGTACTAGCAATGTTGCCTATTTAATTTTCTCCATCCTGCAGTGACTGGGGTCACTTCATTAACTCAGTGTTCAGGATTGTCACTGGAAACTAAAATGTCATCATATAGGTAGCAGAAACAGGGAAACTTTGACAGATCTCTAACCAACCTGAAGAAAACTAGAGTTCCCATTTCCATAAATAAGACAAAGCTGAAGAGCAGCTCTAGAAAGCTCTAGGAACAGAGAAGGCAGTAAATTCTGCTCCAGTCACATCAAGCAGTGAATGAAGCATGAAAAACAGGTACTGCTGAAATGAAGTAAGGTTATGCTGCCAAAGCAGCACCCAAGATGGAAAGCAGGCTGAAAGATGGAAGGAAAATCCTGCAGGACAATTTCACAGCAAAAGGAACTGTGAGGAGGGTTGCAGTGAAGGCAGGGAAGGAGACAAAGCAGACATTGGACTCAGAAGTGCAGGAGAGCCTTAAATGGGGTTAACTCAAGAAACAGGTAGGAAAATTAAAGAGAATGGAGAGAAAAAAATCAAAGTGAGAATACAAAAAAAAAATAGAGACCAAACAAGAGGTGTAAACAACAGGAACTGGCAAAGAGAAATACTTAGCAAGGAGATCAGAAGACCAGGGCAAAAGGGTAACTTGAGAAATCTGAGAGAGGAAAGGAAGAAACCCGAGGTACAGGCAGGAGAAGAAACAGAAACGGCCAGCCTTGCCACAGCATACACAAACAGGATCCCAGTTCCAAATTCTGGCAAATTCAGCAACTTTTTGTGTTGCTTTTCCACTCTCTTCCACTTATGCAGCCTTAAGTCCCCTCCCTGCAGCAGGGCATCATCCTGCACTACTAACAGCTCCTGTCATGCTCTGCTGGGCAACTCCACCAGGAATTCTGCCACCAAGAAGCCAGTGCCAGTGGATTTCTGCTGGTTTTGTAAATCATGCTGTATTTCCATGTTTACCACTACACATTACACCACTCATCACTTGTAGACTTAGGATAATGAGAACCCTGGCGACTCTCAAAATACCTGCAAACTGAGGTTTCCTGTCGTGAGAGTCATTGGTTGGGGCCTGCCTGAATATTGCCATAAAAAAAAAAATAAAACCTGTGGGAGAAGTTATTTTTGTTTCAGATTTGTTTGGCTTCCTTAAGGAAAAAAAAATTCTCCAGGTCACTCCCAATGCATGAGGTTGCTTCAGCAGAAAGTCTGCGTTTCAGCTCAAGGGTGATCTCATCATCTCCTCCAACTTAAAAACATTCATACAGACTATTTTTCTAACTCTCACCATCCTAACCAAAACACGTGACATCACTCTTTATATAGGTGTAAAAATGCCGTCTCTCTTTTTCACACACAGTATTGAATTACTTCATTAATCAGGAGGAAACTCTGAGTTTAAGGAGCAGGAAGAGCAGGGCTAGAAGCTGGGGTTTCGTATGTTAAACCAACAGTATGTTGGTTTGTCATAAAATTGCCTTATTTTTCTTCAGACACAGGTCTCTCTTGTATGTTTCTACATACTTGGGTATTTTCTGTTTGTTTCTCTCTATCCTCAGTTCTGTTATTGTGTTGTCTTTTTTATTTTGCTTGTGATTTACCACAGATATCCTTTCCCAAACAAATGCTCACATGCTCATTTTATTTGCTTTTCATTTTGAACGCATGTCTGTCCTTCCTCCACCCACTTGCTCTCTTTCTCCCAGTTATCTATCACTTATTTTTAGCTTTGTTTTGGCTGGTTTACCTTCTATCTAACGCCATTCTAAAAAAGTATTTCTCCCTCCTTTTTTTTAATTTTCTTTTTTTTTTTAATGCAATGTCATTTCCCTTACCCTGTAGGGAAATCTTCTTGCTTCTTAACCTACCATTTTCCACCACTTCACATTCTATTTTCCAACATCCCATAGCCCGGTGTTTCCAGTCCAGGACTGATCCATGCCTTCACCAGGGTGCAAAGCACGGGCAAGGAAAGATGAACCAAAGCTGGGAACAAATAAATGCAGCCTTGACTCAAATTCCCACAGTGGAAACGGGGCTGATGCCCCCACCAGCTGGTGGGAGCCCATTCCCTTTCCCGAGACAGAGGAGCAAAGTCACGCAAGCCTGTGAGTTCTTGCTACCTTTGCTATCCTAGGAGAGCATTGGACCTGCCTCCTGCACCACTCTTACCCCAGAGCAGCTGCTCCCCCCAGTTCTCCTCCCTTGCCCCGACAGCAGGAGCATCTCCCTGCCCCGAGCAAGGCCAGTTGGATCCAGGCTGCCGCCTCCACCCGCCCCTGCAGCTGCAATACCTGCTAGCACAGAGACAGCACACCATGGAGGCAAAAGGCCTGGGAGGGGAGAGCAGCAGGAGCTCTGCGCGGTCTTTCATGGGGATGCAGCCTGCGTACCACCCCCTGCATCCCTCTCCTCCCCTCCCAGGCAGCAGGGAGCGAGAGCCTGGAGAGATCCTCCCTCCCCTAGGCAGCCAGTGGAAGCCACTGCAAACTGTTTTATTGTCCTGACTCCTCTCTTCCTCCTCTTGCAAGGGTGGGTAAGGAAAGGAAAAAGATCTCCTTTTTCTAGTGAAGCAGTGTGCTACCTGGCTTCAGAGTAAAAGCAAAGTCCTCCAGAAAGCACAGCAACAGGGCCTCATGCCCATCAGGGTACCATCTTAAACATCTACCCCAAACAACCCTCTGTATGTCAAACTCTTCCCAAACAACAGACGATACACGATCCTCCCTTTACAGTGGAAAGTAACATGCCCTGAAAGAATAAAGCCCCAAGTCACACAGCAAGTTCGTCAGACTCAGACTGCAACTGGTTTGGTCCCCAGCCATAAGAGACTGCTTAATATTTAACAGGGATTTTTTTAAGAAGATCTGGCTAGTGTAAGAGCCCCTTTTCTTTCTCGGAAGCAATTAAGGAACAGCATCTACCGGCTCTGTAAAGCTGTGCTCAGTGGCTGAAAGCCCTGGCAGAGCTGATTGCGGACAGAGCAAATCACAGTTGCTATTTAAAAAGTTAAAGATCCCACCTCATGCTCAGATAGTCCCAGGGAAGACCTCAGAAAGCACTCCCAAAGTGCTATGAACTATACACTGAAAACTTGTTTCCACTCTCACTCCAAACCAACCTAAACCACGAGGAGCCATTCAGGGAAGCAACGCCAGCATAAAAACAATCCCGGGCTCTGAAGGAGCACTGCCCTGGGAGAGGAGTTTCCCCCTCGCCTGGGCTGGCTTATAATCAATGAGTGTCATTGTTCTCGCTGCTCACTTGTGACTTCAGTGACTCTTATCTCATGAAGTTTCATGAGAAAAATTACCCTCTGTATAATAAAGCCTTCCCAGGGCGTATTATCACTGATAGAGATGCTAAGACAACCTTAGCCAGTCTCTCCTGGCACCCAAGCTGACCCTTCCTGTGCTCCAGCACAGTGGCTCTTACCATACCTTGGTATAAGAGCACTGCCTCCTTAATTTCAGCTTTCACAGGCTTACTCGTTTGATTTCAAGTCTGAAGACCAAGACTCCTTATATACATATATATTTATAAGAAAAAATCATTTAAAATTATTTGTCACTGACAAATGAAGCTGTAGCTGCACTGTAAGAAACGAGACAGAAATTTAGCCCATGCTTCCAGTAAAATTCTCACTGAAATGGAGCAAGGAACACCATCTCCTGCTCACAGACCACTGGAGCACATATTCTTCCAAAATCCTAGGACTCATCAGGACAAAATGAAATCTGGAACCTACAAAGCAATGGGCTGTTCAGTCTCTTCATTCCATACCAAAGTGATTTTTGGGGGGGACATGGAGTCCACATATACAACAGTCAGAGACTTGTTTTTCCTGGTGCTCTGGTGATTCCTGCAGAACTAGAAGAGACTAGCAAAACCAAAAAAATTAGAAAATGTTTATACCAGTGTCCTGCTAAATACAAAACTGAAACACATGGCATTTTTTTGGTGTTGTCAGTTTAATATAGTGATACCATGACTCAACTGAACATGGCTTGGCTTTCCAAAACTGAATATTTTTATACAACCATCCCCACAGGAGGTACCCTTGAATATTTCAGGGTGTTACACACCAAATATAATGACCAATCCTCCTTTTGATTTCAAACATTCAGCTTGGTTTGCATTTGTTTCCACGTCCCAGGATCAACAGGCTGTTTGCACTGACACAGCTTTGCTTGTGCTGCAGAAAACTCACCACTTTCTGTGAAGGCAGAGTTTAGACAACACAAAGTGCAATCCCCCACTAAATTCCTGCCAATGCATAAATACTGTACAATCTTCCTTGCTTCTCTCATCCTCACAGTCCAAATGTGTCCTTTACACTGCACTGAAAGCAGATCCTTTGCCCTTAATCCCACATTTCCATTCTGTGACAGTGACTCCTGCCCTCTTTTATTATCATATTCCTTTAAAAAATGAAAATGATACACACAAGACATCACTTTATATCAAGGAAGACTGTTCCTGCTTTATGAAGTCTGAGGTTTTGTGGAATTCAGTTCAAATCTGTCTAATGTTACACTACCCCTATAATTTTGGCTTTTATCAGACCAACATGATCAAATTAGTAAAAAAAAAAATCCAGAAAGAGCAATATATCAATAAGAATAATAAGAAAATAATTAGCAGTCATAGTTAAATATTACTTCTGTAAAACAAGAACTTATCTTGGAACAAACTACTACTACTGAGAATTACTGCAATCAGTGGAAATATAAACCCAGATTTCCAATAATATCACAAATTTTCTTACCAAAGAAGGTTAACTAGAGAGAGCTAATATTGTTTTCCACTCAGAAACACAGGACAAATTGGGAAGGGACCGATCTTGGACATTAACTTCATTCAGTCACCCAAGTACTACCCTTCCCTTGCTAGCAGTCTACTAGGAACATAACCAAGTCAGGTTATCAGCAAAGGAATGCACAGATCAGCTCTTCAAATACTAAATAAAATATTTCCTTACAACTCTGATGGTGTGGGGATTTAAAAAAAAAAATTAAAAGGAAAGAGGAGAGGGAAAGGGAGAGAGGGAGAGAGTCTGTGTGTCTGTGTAAGGAATGTGAGCTCAATATACAACAGCACCAAATATTTTATCTTCCAACCAACTTGCTACAAAAGAGTCCTGATTAACATTTCATTGCAAAAGATGCACCACTACACTAAAGGCCTTAAAAATCTGCATTTAAATGGAATAAAAAAAAATGTTATTCAAAAGCATCCTCTAGACATTCCCTTTTAAAAGCAGTAGGTTAAAGGTTTGATTCATATAGACTTTTAAAAGGTTATACGTTGCCTTTGTCACATCACAGTTTCACCATGTAGTTTCACCTCAGCTTCACATTTATGAACTGGATGAAGACAATACCATTTCTGAAGTGCAAATCCAGACTTTTTCATTTTTTGTCTGTTAAAAATTCTCTTTGGTACATATAAATGCTAACATCTAGCCTTTGAGGTGTTATTTTTTTTTTTTTTTTTACCTATTTCCCAGAAAAACTAACATATGCTACAGGTTTTAATTTTATTTTACAGAAAACCCCACATGAAAGCACTTGGCTGGAGTATTTATTAGATTCATCTGTTATCATTTTGTTACACGATCCTCAAAGATATAAAAATATACTCATGGTTATGCAAAAGAGCTTGGCTGGTGCACCACGACTGCAGTATGGACTGGCTGTTCTTTACTGGACCCTCTACCACAAATGAAAAATTACCTTTACCACATTTCAGTGTGTTTGCACAAGCAATGTTGTTTGTATTACCTAAGGTCTCTGCTGTGCATTACCTATAGGCTAAGAATTCTCACTCCATGTAAAACTCAGCTAAGCTCAGTGCAAGCACTGAAGTTAAAACTCAATACTTGCTCATCAGTTGTCCCACAGCTCCATGGCAGCCACTCTCCATGGGATGCCAAACTGGAGGCCCATCCTCCCATCTAACCCCCAGTGTTTGCACAGGGAACTGGGGAGAGAAACACCGAGCCACAGGAGAGAAGCCAACCCTTAATAAATGCAAAACACACCACAACCTAAATATGTTAGTGTAAATGTTGAACAACTCCTAATTATTTATAATCAGCAGTCATTAAGAGTCATGCTTTTCCCCCTTGATTCCTTCAGTAGAGAGGAGGCAAGCGTGAAAAATAGGTTAGCAGCCTTCCCGTGGGCCAGTTGCTCCTGCTCTCACAGGGATTCAGCCAAAGCCCATTAGGAAGGTACTGACCTCAATAAGCTGTGGATCAGGCCCTGAATGCCACAGAAGTCTGTAGCTTCCAGGAAGGTTATGCTTGCCCTGCCTTTATAGGGAGAGGGAGAAGATATGAGAAGCCTTACACTACACCATCTTTCCCAGAAGACTTTGAAACCTCCCACGAGATGCAGTCAGAGGTTAAATAGTGCACAACCTCCCTCCTTACCTCCCACAGGCTTGCAAAGTGGGGGCCACCTTCTGCAGAAAGCAAAGGAGGGAGGAGCAATGCAATTAGGCAAAAACTCCAAAGGATGCCAGGTGTGCCCAGCATTGCTGTGATGCTGCACCTCTGCACCTGCAGCTTTCCTGCTCCCACCCTTCCCAGAGAACCTGGCTGCAGAAGTGTGCACAGGTGGGACCTCCAAAGGAAATGATGCTCTAATACCAAAAAATAAAATGGTAAAGCATTCTTCAGCATTCAGACAAAACAATATTCCAATTGGCTTACGTATCCTACCTGGTATCAGAGCTTTGTTATCTTCAGTGCAGCCCACCATTTTTTCTGCTGGGAGGGTCTCCTACTCAGATCAAATGTAGACTATATGCAAACCCTACTAATTAAGAGAGCTCCAGGATTCATTAACCAAATTTTCTGCCCCATCATCCTCACCCAACAAAATAAAACTTCAAACCAGAATTTCAGTGAATGCCAATTGGCATCCCTTGAAGTTGTTGAAGATCCTAAAGGAGAAACTCTTGGCAAGCTGTTTGTGAAACATCAGAGAGTCACAGGGCAACAGTCTGTAAATAGACGGTCTGGAAAGTTGTACAGAGCTGCTGAAAAACACAAGAATCTTGTGCTTCCTGCTACTGACCACAAGCTCATAATCACAAATGTCTAAAACTCCAGGAATCTGCACTATAGGATACTTGATGACATAGCAAATAACTCTTTCATTGATGCAGCAGTAGCAGCTCTCAGAAACAGCTCTGGCATTTAGCCCCTGAGAAGGAAATATTGACTTGACAGCGACTCCCAGAGCATATGCAAAAGCTACACAAATTGTTGCTCCCACCAGGGCAGGCTCACACGTTCAGAATGACACCTGCCACTTTATTCTAAACCGTTGAACCTTGCAAATCACGAGAGAGAAATCTCCTCTGGCGACTGCGATGAAGAGAAGCCAAGAGACTCTTCTAATTTCACCCAAGCCATTACTCTGTCCTTAGACAGGCATTTTACGTGTGACATCCTCGTCCTGCCAACACACACACAGATAAGTGACTCCAGGTCAGCAGCCTGTGCAACACCCACCGGTATCCAAACCCATTTGACATTATGTGGATCTAGGATTTTTAGGTCAGGTTCTTCAAACAATCACTGTTTCAAGATAATTTTACGGCAAAAGGTTGGATTAGTGACAGTTTGGAAAGCGCTACCCGATGAAATTTCCTCCACTTCAGCTTAATGGGCTTTGGGCAAGGAACAAAAGTGACTTCTCAAAGAAAGGAATGGACCCCACCAGTTAGGCAGAGAGCCAGGAATTAAGGTAACATAGATTATTACTGCACAACCCTCTGAGGTGACCTGTCACCGCAGCCCAGTGACCACTGCCATCATCCAGGCTGCTCCACCGTAGGTGTTGCTCTGTCAGGAGAGCAGCTCTGCTCTGCCTGGGAGGACCTTCATGCTAAATGATTCTATGAATCATAAACACCCTAACAGGTTTCTCTTTATTCTGAAATGCACCGAAGGATGTGTTGTCCTTGTCACACCAAGCCTCAGAGCATTCCAACCCACAACAAGCACTGTACAATGCACATAACTAGCATCATCAGGCTTGGTATGCAATTGCAAGGGTTTTATTGCCAAGCTGAGGGCAATTCTTGACATAACATTAGGCCAGCAGATAATGAAGCTAGATTGCTACCCGCTGTTACAGCCTTCTGAGAGCATGGCTTCATGATTCTGCATGAAGCAACCCAAACAGAAGAATGAGGTGGCAAATTGAAACACATGTAGGTGCACCCAACATGTCCTCATTGGCAGGTTCCAGTAGGAAATGTACATGTGCATTCATAAGAGAAAGGATCTGCCTCCACAAGAAGACACTTCCCAGTGGCACCACCACGACAAAGACTAGAAGGTCCAGTCTGCAGTGCTTAGAGATTCAAACCCTCTCATGTGCCCCAATGGTAAATTTACAATACTGGCCTCAAAAGGGTGAAACTCTCACAGATTTCCATTTGACATCAACAGCTATCCAACAGAATAAGGACAAGACCTCGAATCCCATCTTAACTGCAGCACAGCCAAGAGCTGAACATATATCTGCAGAGATAAAATACCAGTATATAAACAAACTGGGATGGTTTGCTTCTTGAAACCCAGCAAGGCAGACTAATAAGGCAATCACACATCCTTAATTATGCTGGCTCCAAAACAAGTTTAACTGTCTTTTAGGCCATTCCAAAAACATGGCAATTGCAAAATAATTTATAACTCAACCATAACTGCTTATCATGAGTAATGTACATTGCATGTTATTTTCAGCTGATAGCAAAGCAAGCACCCTGATTTGGCAAAGGTTCCTAATGACTGTCTTTCATTAACCTCACAAAGAGAGAAACAGCCATCATCATCATCACCACCACCACCACTCATCCACTTCTGGCATCCCAGAGCTAAAGGAAACATAGGGATATTCATCCTGATATAACACATTACAAAATAGTCTTCCCCAGAGAACACAGGCACGTTTATATCAGCAGCAGTGAAACTGGGCAGCTTCCCAGCAAATTCACCCAACAGCCTGCAGTCCCCCATTTCAAGGTAGCTGGAAAGCTGAGCTCTGAATAAAAAAATCTGATCCACATCCCATGCATTGTAACAAAGAATAGGAAAGAACAGACTCCTGTGGGTGTTTGCTAATTTTTATTTCCTAAAACACTGAAACATAGAACATCCTGCTCCCTTCCCCTGCCTTCATGGGCCCTTTAAGATGCTCAAAAGCACCTCCAGCACTGAAACAAAAAGAAATACATGTTTGTGGATAGGTCTTTTGAGTGTTCAAAAAAAAGTTGTATCAAATACCAAATTAAAAAAAAAAGGTTAAAAAATTATAAAGGTAAAAACAAAGTTTAATGAAAGCACTGTATATTCTAAGCAGAATTCCTTGTCCCCTTCTGTCTCTCCCTTTCAATTCCATTCCCTGAAATCCACTGGGATCACAAGGTGGGAGTCACATGAGCCAACTTCACACTTTCTCCTGATCTCCTAAGAGAAAGTTTAGCTTGAATGGACCTGTCTAGAAGGGACCACTTAAAAAAGTCATGTCACTGTTTGCAACGTTTCTTTTTATTGCACATTTTTATTTTTATGCCTCGTTTTTCAGGTTGGAGACTGATTGTGCCCAAACTCCAGAAGAAGAAAAGGAAAGTGTATAACCTGAAGGGACAGAAAGCTGGGGAACAGATTTTCAGCGAGATCACTTCATACCTCTTCATGGCTTGTGTTTAATTAACATTCACCTAACTTCAAGGACTCTTTACATTTTGAATAATTAACTGTAGCTAAGTTCTGGATGCTCCCCCTTTCAACCACAACTTGATAATATCCACACTGCTGCCCTCTACAACTCCTCCAGCAGACCTTAGGAAAAGCAGTTTTGCTGCTCTCTTTATTGCTATAACAAAATATAAGCCCAACATAATGAAGGATTTTCCTCAGATGTTCCTTTCCTGGGGTGGGGTTGTGTCTTCACCTCCCAGAGAAGTGAAGAGCCTACACATCTCAGAAGGCAAAGGAAACCAAGCACATTTTACCTGGCCAAATGAAAACACAAAAGCAGCAGCCCAAATTGTGTTCAGACACTCAAACAAAAAGCTCCTGTTGCTCTCCCTTCGTGTTTAATGGTAACATTTTTTTTTGCCGTAATTAATACAATGCTTTTCTCAGATTCATCAATTACAAAAATCAAGTTATTCTGTACAAGGTATTTTACACCTACCTGTAAGATCTCACACCCCTGAAGTTCAAGTGCTGATCCCATGAATAACTATGACCTCTAACAGTGCTAAAATACTGATTTTTCACAAGTTCACAGTTCAACATGACAACCAAAAAATCCACCTGAAACCTGCTTAAATGAAAGCATCATAAAGGAGCACAGAGCTTGCTTTTTCCTTCCTTCCCTTCTTCCTTCTCCTTTAGGCTTTCTTTCTTATTCTTTCTTTCTTTTTCTTTCTTCTTCTTTTCTTTCTCCCTTTCCTCCTTCCTTTCTTCCTCTTTCTCTCTTTAAACACCTGGTGGAATTTTTGCTATCTTTGCTCAAGGTTCTTATTCACTTATGGACATAATTATTATTTTTTAGGAGTAGGCTTATTTTTAGCATCTGTTTGAGCCTTGAAGATAAACGCAGCAATAGATCACAGTCCCTTGAAATATTTTTATTACTTGAGATATTTTGGTATCCTTAATACTAAGGTTATTTCTCAGATGAATTAAAAAAATACTTCTTGGCACCAAAGAAAATGTATGCAAGGCTTTAATTCTGATTTAAGTTGGATGGTTGAAGAAAAACCTCTTTGGGAATTTAAACAGCAAAACAAACCTACCTTCCCCTATCCCCTGAGCAATCAAAAGAAAGCGTTCAAAGCTGAGAAACAGGACTTTTAAAATTGTTTCCACTCTTGTATATGCAACATTAACCTCTGCTATGTCAGCAAATAAAATGGTGTCTTGGAACGGGTATTTTAAGCTCAGGGTGACTGTCAGAAGAAGACACTGATTTCACACCAAATTGAAAACATAAAATAAACCCTACTATTAATAATTTTTTTTTCAACCAATACTTGTGAAACGTGGCACTGACTTAGGTTGGGACTAATGGTGGAAATGAATTTGGGGGAAATGCCCTGAGGGATTCCAGACCCGTGCTTTTTTTGGCAGAGGCACTGTGACCCTGTACCTGACCTGGTGATACCTTGGAAGATGCTAAACCCATTCACTCAGCCAAATGTCTCTGAAGAACAATTATCATTCGCACCTTCAGAAGAGAGGTTTAAAGTAATGGTCAGAAAGCAGTCACAAGTCTGCCATTTCTCTAAGCAAAACTGTGCTGTTCTCAATGTTGCTGAAAAGAAACCCGTGAGAGGCTGTGATCCTTTATGAAGGCCTGGAAAAGACCTGTAAAAAACAGAAGGGTTTTGCAGCAGTTTGGGACTGACTATTTATAAATGTCTATTAAAATAAAGGATTCCCATTCTCCTTCCATAGAATTCAGTGGCAGTTGACTTCATGACAGAAGCAAAGCCTGTATTTTATCAAATCTCCAAAACCTGGTGTGGTTTCCACATGGAATGATTCTATTACAACTGCATGAGAACTAAGGCATCCTTGTTTTTCCCTTTCTTTCTGATCATACAGAAAAGCCTTCAAATACAAGATTTGTCAAAGAAAGCACATTTCCAGGATCAGGCCCTGAGACAGCTCCATGGGAAGTTATCTCCAGTTTCAGAGATGGGATAAGTCAGTGACCGAGGGCATCAGGAGCCCAGACATCCCACTGAAGGGAACCAACTGAAAGACAATGGCTTGAATAAGGAGACTGGAAAGAGACACCTAAGACTGAATATTTAAACCCTGGATTGGTTAAAGCTGCGAAAAATCCCTTCAGTATTTCAGTGAGCTGCAGATTGGGACTTTAAATGAAATAAAGCTCAGTTTACCACTAAAGAACAATCTGAAATTATGACTACAAACACACCTTACAAACACAACCTTTTATGGGCTTAATTTTGTCTCATCCCTTTCTCACTGTGGATCCTGCCAGTCATAGTGCCTGTTTGGAAGGGATGCATGTGTCTGACCTGCAGGATTATGGGCAGCTTGGTCAGGAACCCTGAGGGTAAGGAAAGCGTGGGCTCCTCACCAGGGACACCCCTGCAGCTCACAGAAGCTCGAACCACCAGCAAGTGAAGCAAAACAGCCGAGGTGGGGAGAGCATCCCAAAGCTCCCTCTGACCTCCAAACAGCCGAGGTGGGGAGAGCATCCCAAAGCTCCCTCTGACCTCCAAACAGCCGAGGTGGGGAGAGCATCCCAAAG
>JAWWMP010000081.1:50805267-50831150 GCA_035047865.1 Dendrocincla tyrannina
CTCCCTCTGACCTCCAGCACGTGCAACCCCCTGCCACAGGTCTCCTCCTGGCTGGGAGAAGCTGAGGATTCCCAGACGCTTCCAGTGGGAAAATCCATGGAGTTGAGAAGGAAACATAACATGTGGCACAGCCACATCCTGAGCAAACCCACCCCGCACCTCAGCACTGAAACCATCCCAGGCTTAAGGGCTGCTGAGCACCCTGGGGAGCCTCCAGCCACTGGCAGGGTCCAGCCTCCCCCCTCCCTCTCCCCAGCAGGAATAAAAATTCAAAAATAAAGGCAGGAAGACGGTTTATGAGGAGCATTTTATCTGAGTTAAAGTTGGAACGGGCTGTAAACTCCCACAGGACATCTAGGTTTACACACTTCAGATGAGACTGTAAATTGAATATTAAACACACATTTTTATCAAATCATATTTCTCCCAGAGAAGGCTGAGGACTGCCTGTTTATTATTTTAATCTGATTCACTATGTTTACAAGGGGTAGGAAAGCTGGTTATATCAGCCACTCCATCTTTTTAGTTCTATTCGAATGACTTTGATTTTGTTTTTCTAACACTGCTAAGAAAACTATAACGCAAGAAAAAAATAAAATCTATAATCTGTGGGAAAGCACTCTGAAATCCATCAACCAAGTTGTATCCATAATTGCTTCCCTGGCTTATCAAAAAAAGGCTCATTTGCATTATCTGTTATCTTGAGATGATACCCATCCTGGTCTATAAACAGAGTTATCAATCCCGTTCAGAGGCCAGTCCACAAATTGAAGCTTTCTATAGAAGGAATTAGCTATAAACAAGCCCGAGGCAATTTTCTTTGACAGCCAATGGTAAACCATAGGAAGTAACTTCAATAGTGATTTACAGTTCTTCTCTGGTTTCCATCCAACTTTTCCTTCTTGTGCTTCTGTTCCATCCAAAAAGGAATTTTTCAGATGTTCTAATTTACCATTCAAGATGCAATCAATCCCAACTCTAGGTGTGTCTAATCCAATTTTTACGGTATGTTCATGGGCCAGCACCAGAGAAAAAGAACTCTCTTTTTATTTTCTTTCAATTGCCTCTGCTGCAATCACAAGACTTGTCATCTCCTGGTGTGAAATGCACAACAGCAGAAGAGAGAGAGAAAGAGATTTCAGAGAGGGAGAGAGAGAGAGGGGGGGGGAAAAAGAGCCAACCTACTAAAAAGAAAAGGGGAAAAGAGATACACCAAAAATAACTTTGACATTTTTGAATAATCCTACGTAATGAAAACTTCCATTTAACAGAATAATTTATTAACTCCAGCTTTTTAAAGCCCGTGTGGAGGTTTCGAGCTCCTCATTCAAATCACAATGTGCTGGTAGAAGCTGGATACTTAGGCATGGGCTCCAGGTTCACGCCACCCACCCTTCTCATCCACACCACAGAGAAGTCAGATCCAAGCCCCACGCTGCTTGTCGTGCACACCACTCTATGTACAAGAGCAAACCCCATTGTCTGACCTCCCACACCACTGAGGATCAGAGGACTCTCCCCTTCTACAAATGAAAGATCTTCCCTCCTAACAGCTTAACGTACATTTTGGCTAGCTCTGAACTTCTGGGGAAAAAAACCTGAAGATTTAAAGTATTTATTTTTCAATCTCTAGTTGAAAAAACATCTCTAAGCCACTGACACGCACAGTGGATCTTAACTTGCACCCCAGGCATGGAAAAGAAATAACAAGCAGGGGCACGATTCCTCTCTGGGTAAACTACAGCAAAAGAAGGTAAAGCAGCCAAAAACCCCATGTGAGAGAGACCTATATGGACTTAAATCCATGGGAGAAGCTGCAGAAGAGCAGAGAATGATGCCCAGAAATTTAGCAATTAATAAATAGTCCCTGTATCAACACACACCAACAAAAACTGTTTCCTTTTGCATGAAAGTAAAGCACGTTCATATCAGACCTCGAAGCCTGTACACTGTCCTTTTCCTTTTCTCTGTGTATGCTTATACCTGTGGGACATATATGTGTGTGTACAGACACATATATATGTGGGCAGGGGTTATTTTTCCCCTGACTGAAAGGCACCCTAAAGGGTAGGCACTAATGGATTCGAGGCGATAAGGCAAAGGCGGACACGCAAACTGCTCCAGAACTTCTGTTCCTAATCAATCACCAGAGATCAGTGACATCATTCAAGCCTTTGATCAGAGCTCCCCTTTCAAGCTTAGAAAGGCGGATAGATTGACCCACGCCAGCGGAGGGACTGGAGAAACACCTAGGATACAATTCACAGTGAAAGATGAGAAGTCACCAGCATCCCTCTTCAGCAAAACCATCCCTTTCCCACCTTTCTCAGGGAACACAGCCTGCATTCCAGAGCAGCCAAGCACAAACAACAGATTTGTCTCGTTCCGCAATAATTAGAAAACAGCCAGGGAAACAACACATCACAAAAGCCTCTCAGGTTTTATTTTTGAAGCCTGCACGTACACGTACATTTCATCCTAAGCAGGCGGTTTATTCCATTTGCTTGCATTTAAAAATCCTCTCAAATCCATTAATACAACAACAACAAATAAAAACCAAAAACAAACAAAAAGCCCAAACAAAAACCAAACAAAAAAAAAGGGGGGGGGAGAAAGAAAAAAAAAAATAGGGAACTCATTTTTCCAGAATGCCTGAGCTTCAAGAACTGGCATCTATTTTTCGGGAAGAAATAATTTTCAGGAGAGCCAGCATCTCGGCAAGCATTCCCTAAATTTAGCACCAGCCTTTGTCCACATCAGGGCATTCAGGGAGTTCGGATCACTAATCCCACTTCAGCTAAAATTGAGCTCCATTGTTTCTCCTTTCACCGGAGTTTCCATGGCACTTACTAGGACTTAAGTGTTATTTACTTAGTGCAGTTTGTTAAAAACAAAAAACAATAAGTCTTAACGTGAGCATCAGGTTTGCTTTTTCTTTTTTTTTTTCCTTTTTACTTTCAATAAGCTCAAGATGCAGTCACAGCATTTCACAGCCTCGGAGAAGTCTTCCATCTAAAAAATCTTCACGAAAAGCAAAGTTGAACAGAGACCTGAAAACATTCCCTTCATTGTTCTGGCTTGATTTTCCCCCCGCCTGTATTTTTTAAAAATCTAATTGAGCTTCCCGAACAGCAGCAAAAATGTAGTTTATTATCTCCCTCATCAGGTGATCAATGATTTCATTAATAAGACAGATAACAAAACTGTCATATCATCGACACAGTTATGAAAGATGATCCTGGCTTCTTGCTCCATTTTCCAAGGTCTGGGATTCTCTGTGGCAGCTCTGAGTCCATTCAATATTTTCCACAGACAGAGAAAAGTGAAAATCCATTTTGAAACCAATTTCAATTAGGATCCAGAAGCTGTTATCACAGGTGTCGCAGAATGGGCCCGTAAGTGGAAATGTCGCCTATCCATTCTGAAATGAAACCTTATCAGGGGCCACGAAGATGGCTGAGGACAGCCTATCTGTAAATTACTTTTCGTCCTGTGTTAACTCAACCCTACTCCTGTCATATGGAATTCTTTCCAGCCCCTCGTAATAATCTAATGACTAACTAGGCGCTGTACCAAAACGCCTTTCCTTCTGCCCGGGCTTCCCCCTCCGCGCGGCCGGGGCTGCAAATGCAAATAACCGGAGGCGCGCTCCGTAATATCATTTAAAGCTCTCCCAGTTTATTACGGGCAAGTAACGGGCTTGCATTCTGAAGCCTGTCTCCACCCATTGCATTCCTGGTGATTTTTCAATTGCAAACTCCAAGGCCCAGTTATTTCATTAATTCAGCACCCAAGTAGTGAGGCTTTTCTCTCACATCTTTCAGGCTCCTTTTAGCAAATTATCCCATGACGGAGGATTTATTCAGTCAAAGACCTCGGACTTTGAGAGGCAACAAAAGAATCAAGAGACTTTCTGGTCCACCTGCCTGGCGAATGATGAGGCAGGGTAAAGCCTCCCCTAGAGAAACCAATCAAACCATTGTGTGGCACAGTCAGACCTTTTCAACTGTCAAGCCAGGAGAGCAGGAAAAGAGATGAAAGAACTCAGGATGAAGCTACCATTTACAGAACCATGTGGGAATGGTCTCCGAAGATTTAATAATTGGGATGGAACTCAACTTTCTGAAAACGAAAAGAAAGAAAGAAAAGAAAAAGAAAAAAATAAGAAAGGGAAAGAAAAGAGAGAGAAGAAAAAGGAGAGAAAGAAGGAAAGAAAAGAGAGAGACCAGGAGGAGGGGAAAACACTACTGGTCAGGCCCAGAAGGAACTCTTCCACACACAAAATCCTCTCTTGTTATGTATGAACCCCTAGGCTGGAAAAGAAGAGAAAGGCGAGCACAGGAGAGGGACACAGAGAGAGCAAGAGAGAGAGTGCACGGCCTGCAATAGTGACTTTAGTTTCAGCAATTCATCATCCCATCTTAGGAAAGGTCCATCAGTACAAACCTGGTTTATATGGAGAACAAAAAAATCCCCTTAGTGTGGGACATCTAGGTGCATTTTCAAGCTCTTGCACGCGTGGGACTTAAGTTTCCACTTGGCTGCACGTGGAACATGAATGAAAAGTCGTACTAAATGAACAGAAACCAGCATATTTTAAGTGGTTGGCATGTGCAAAGAATGTGCACACACAGCTCCTGCGTAGCACGACTCCAGCTGACTGAAGGCACAGGATGAGGACTTGCTTTTTGCTAATTTGACCCCTAAGGCCTTAAAAGCCAAATTTTAAAATCATCTGCACAAAAGCCAAGTATTTCCTGTGTACTTCTCTTTTCCAAAGTGCCTCTGCACACTTCAAGTACATATTCATCAGTAGGTCCAGATCACATTTACAAGCAAATCTTTTTTTCTGAGTTGCCAGCCTTATGAACAAAACTAGAATCTGCAAATTAAATTGTGACCACTTTCAGTATGCATCAAAGGCAAAGGCTTTTAATGGGAAATAAGATAATAACACGGCACTAAAACTCCATCTCATTCCCTCTAAGTTGGGATGGCAAAAGAATGCAACTCCCTCCCCTTCCACTCTCACCCCAAAATAATGAGATATGGCTTGGAAAGAATACAGACAATGTAGCTTTAATATCGTACCTTCTTTACATAATCACACACGGCACCCTTAGCTCACTTCTCCCACTTATTGGCGTATGTATTTAGTAATAATTTCTTTGTAAGCAGAAGCTGAGGTTTTGATTCTGCTGGAAAAGAAATTTAAAAAAAGGGCGGGGGGGTGAGTAAATAGAAACATACGGAGCAGGGGTATAATCAAATGCAACACTGATGCCTGATTATTTCCTTTTAACTGAAGACAGATACGAAATAGAAAACATCTAGAAAAGATGAATGCCATTTGAAAACCTGTTAAGTAATTTAATTACTTCGACTGCGTTAATTGACACAGTTCGGAATGTAAAGCCAAACACTGTGCCTGCCAGAGGGGCTGCCTAGCTTTAAGTCAATTAGAAGGATTTTTCAAAATTCTTTTTATTTACTTTAAGAAGATGATCTGCTCTGCAGAGCTCCTTCACTTGCAGATTCTCTTGTTTTTGGGATCCAGGAGCTTTCTGTCTTAATTCCTTAAGTGGCCTCCCAACCCTCCCGGCTCCCACGTGTTTGTGAACACCCCTTTCCAGCACTGGGAGGGAGAGCCCATCACCTGGAGCAGCAGAGCTGCTGCCATACAGCCCCCCTGCTTTGGTGGCACGCAGTGGCAAGGGCATTTTAGGAGGCCCTTTCTCTTTTAGGGCATCTTCCCCTGAGACCAACACCTAGGAGCAGTGAGAGAGCCCTTTTCTGGAAAGCCAACAATATCTCTGAGGTTTCAGCTGCCAGCAGCCTTTTTCCTTCTGAAAAAAAAAAAGATCAAACCTCCTGGTTGCTTCCTCCTCCCTGACACTGTGGGCTGTAATGGCTGAATTTGTTGAGGTCTGATTGATAATGGAACTCCTCCAAAGCACCAGATCCAGAGCATGGTAGTCATCATACTACAGAGACACATTTAAACCTTTCTATTCTCATCACTTCTTACTCTATTTCAAAACCCAGGTACAATTGTAACACGATTGCTTGGGTAGTTTGGGGTTGGGTCTTTTTTTTGTTGTTTGTTTGTTTTTCAGGGAAAAAAAAAAAACCCTCCCCAGTGTATAATTTCCTAAATTTAACCTCCACCTCGTCCAGGTGGCAAGCTTCTGCTGCTAACTAATGTTTTCTCCTGATTCCACCGCGTGTTATCCAGCAGGATGTTAAGTCATTACTTACTGATTACAGTGATTGCAGGGATAAGCCACTCAATCATCTCTTTCTGGAACTTGCAAAGGGATACAGGAGGATTGACATTTAATATCCCTTATGCTATTAACCACTGCAGGGAGGGGAGAGAAGGGGGGAAAAAAAAGAGGGAAATCTCAGCAGAATTAATGAAGCAATACTGCATTGCACTTACAGACATGCCTGGGTGCAGAGTGGGGCAAGGGTAGGGCTGGCTCGCTGAGGAACAACACCAGAAAACAGTGTCAGGCAGAATGAGTTATTACAGTCTACACTAAACCATAACTTGGTGACTGAAATTTTATTAGTAAGCATAAAGGACCATGAGTGCATTACTCCAAAAGAACACATATTTAATCAGTTGCTCACATCAGATTACAATATACCCAGACATGCAGTCCCCACTGAATTACAGCCTCCAATGCCTTCATTTCTAGGCATTAGGGGAGCCTATTCTCCCCGAGGATAAGTCCCTTCCTTTAAGTTCATCCTCTTACAACCTGGTCTCAAATATTAGAACAAAAAGGTACACAAAATCTTACAAGTTCAGGTCTTTGCCCTAATTTTTCTGGACTAGCACACGTGACCCTTGACTTTCATGCTGCTGTGTACCCCTGACCTATACAAATTATCTGCAGTATTTGCCTTGTTGAAAAACAAAACCCTCAGAAAGACACATACATTGAGGTTACCATTTCCAATATCTAATACTGCAGGGTGTTGTTTACTCCTTGACATGAAAATGAGAAGTGAAGAGGGTCCCCCAGCCCCCTGTGACTTCAGCGGAAGAGGATGGCATCTCCTGACCACTTTGTACAATCAGGTCTCATATAATCAATTCAGGACTCAATTTACAAGTCACTAAAAGAGTACAGGCAATGCTTTTTGATACCTAACAACCTCTTTTGAACCCTGACCTCTCACCAGGACCCTGAGCACATCAGTCCAACGAGGGGGCCAAGAATGGTGGGTATTACGATTAACACCTATTTTATGGTGAGGCTTGAAAGCAAACAGCAGGACAAGTAAGCAACCAAAAGTTTAAACAGGAAATGTGATTCTTATAAGGTTGCAGACTGCTGAATACTTCCCTCAGTCAATCCTAAAAGAACTCCTAGGAAGAGGTGGGGGGGGAAGTAAAACAGGAGACCTAGATGAAGCTGGCTCTTCTTCTGAAAGAATCAAAGTGGACGCATGAACTTCCTCTCATTTATTCATCTATCAAGCTTGGTTTTAAGTTACATCATCATTAAGATAATAATTTCTGCTTTCTATCACTTTAAGGTATGTTCTCAATAACTATCTGATTCTGATAAAGGTAGTCAAGTCCACAACCTACATACGTTTATAATTAGCTTTTTTTTAAGGCAGAGTAATAGGTTAATAAGAAATATCAGATTACACTGGAACAAGCTCATAGGTCAAAAACTAGACAAAACACATCAAACTGAAAATAAGTGCTTGCCTGTCAGGCACTGAAGGAGTTCCTATACAATAACTGCATTGTTTTAATGCAACATTAAAAACATCAGTTTAGAGCCAAAATGTCCAAAAGAGGAAAGCATTTTAGTCACCAACAAAATTCACGAGCCAAACAGTAAATAAAGCAGGGTTGAACACAGCATTACAATTTCCTATCCGTGAAGTGCAGCTTTGCCTTGCAAAAGTATCGATTCAGTCCTCCCAGAAATCTCCTGTACTTTTTAGAAATTAAAGCAAAAAATTGATCATATCCACGGTACAGATGAAGTGCAAAAAAACAAATGGCATCGAGCTGAGGGCTGTGTTAGGTCAGCATGGCTTTTTTTGGTCCACACCTCTCAGGAAGTAGTCTATCAATAAATCTGTGGTGCAGAGGCAAAGCAGCCAGGCTGGTACAGCATTAAAGCCACAGCCTAATGGTGAGCATTGCAAACACCCACATTAGTAGGGCAAACAGAGAGGGTCCTGTGGCTAAAGCAAGGCATTTGCTCGAGTCCACTGGACTGGAGATCCCCACTTCACTGCTGGGATGGGATGAGAAGGGTTTAGCTCCCTGTGCCGGGGTGTGGGAGGGTCACTGAGCTCCTGCAACTCTTACCCGAGCATTCACCTCTGGGATTTCCTTTTTATCCCAGAATTCTGGCAAGGCAGGTTCCTGACCTGCAGCACCAGGTGAAGGCTCTCCAAGGGGAGCACAGAACTAATCTAAGTGAGTTGATCAATGGATACCGCTCTTCAGAAAGCCACTCTTTGCAGCTTGATAGACACCTGTGTGTACATGCAGCAACTTTCAGGACGACCTAAATCCAAGCTCTGACATGGCAGGGGACAGGGTCTTACTGCTTGGTCTCCAGAAAAGTGGCAGGGATGCACAAGTGAGAAGGCAAGGCTGGAGAACCATGGCAGCAAGGTGGTCCAGTACACTGGCCTTGTTACTCCAATGTAATACCAGTGGCACAGTCATCACAGAAATACTATCTGTTTTTGTTATTGCCTTGCCAAAACAGACCAGTCTGAGGCTACCAAGTCCCACAGGACCCAAAAGTAAGCTTACTTTATACCCTAACACAAACTTTTTATTCACTCGGCCTTTTGTGAATTAACATCTCCATTAGCAGTGCTCTTTAGCAGTTTTTGTCCCCTGGGTATTAGCTTAGCAGCAAATATATTAGTCAAACAGAGGAGTGAAAGGGACAATTTGCAAAGAAATGTATACTATTAAACTGAAGGCAGTTTGGTTGAGATACACAAAATGAAGCACAAAGAAGGAAAAAACAAATCAAAAGCTTGTAAAAATGATTCAAAACAAAGCAAAAGTGGTCCCACTGGGTATCAGAGCGCACCAAAGATTTTTCCTAGTTCTTTCAAATTATGTTTGGGTTGTGTTTTTTTCACTTTTTTTGATCACACGTATTTTAAAAGAAGTTTTAATTTGCCCCAGCACTAAGACCTTCCACATATGTTTCGTCCTGGAGCACACTTTAATGGCTTAGTTATAAATCCCTAAAATTAGGGGCTTGTAATGGAAATGCTGGCAGGCCCTTATCTAACACACTGCTAGCATCTCAGCAATACAGTCAGAGTTTGTAGTGAGCAGAAATCTTTGGTATTAAGTACTGAGAGGAACTCAGCAGAACGTGTAAACTGTGGGCCATGCCAAAGGGCACCCCCAAGTCTGAGCCCCAGAACCTGCTCTGTGTAATTAAGGTTAAAATGTAAGCTCCCCTTCCAGGTCACCTTTCCCACTTTCTTTCCCTTGCACCTATCAGTTTACACCAGGCTCTTCAATAAACAGGCTGCACATCATAGGAATTAAAAGTTTTCCACCCTCAATACCCATTTTAACATAAATCCAGCTCCTGGCTGTGTCACTTGCTTTTAGGAGCTGCTGAAATAGTAGTATTTTCTTTATTTCTTCATGGTTGTAAGCTTTGCATAAAAACCATAACCAGAAGCTTTCAATCTGTTTACGACCCAAGTTCTGACTCCTTCAGAAGGCAGCAAAGCTTCTGAGGAAATACTAGTTTGCACATCACACCTCAGACAGGTGTCACTCAAGCACAAGTTACCCTGGAAACTTTGTTAATTCAGGAGTTGTCCAGAAGGACGGAAGCCCTGATATTAGACATGATTAGGAGGTGACATTGGTATGATAGGCAGATGCTGCTCTGCAATGACATCAGTCTTCTGACAAGAACAGCAAGGATCATTCTGCCCTTTTGTTATTTTTAAGGGCACCTTACCTTGTTAAACAGAGCATTCAAATGCAAATCACAACATTTAACAACACCACAGCCCTTTGCAAGTAAGAGGCACTGAATCAACAAAAGCTGCGTGTTTTGTAGGAGTGGTGTCTTATACCAATTGATGATGTTCCTGTAGTTATACTCATTCCAGTGTTAAAGAACAAAAGAGGCAAATGCGATGCAAGCTCCAGCTTTCATGCAAATTGTAACCAAAATTCATTATCATGACAATCACATCTGCAGAAAGCAAAACTTTTAAAACACTGCAACAGTAAAACTCCATTTTTAAGTTCCTAACGTTTAGGTATTAGTATTTGTTTTGGTAAATATTTCACGGAGTCTCTACAGTAAGAGAAAATTTTTCATATCCAAGAAGGAATCGAATTTTTTATCCCTTTGAAGACCAATCTGCATCTCTGGAAAGTTGTTTGCTCTGTCATACATGAAGGAGATTGGAAACCCAAACCTTGGAGATTCTGGTGATTTCCCTAAACACGAAGACTGAGGAGACCAACACTTCCCCACTGAAAACAAAGTTAACTGTGATTACCTTGCCAAAAAGCAGCCTGGGGGCCCAGGATGTGTATTACATTAGCATCTCATTCCATTAACAGGAGACAATTCCGGTGACAAAACTTGGTAGTCATTCATTAGACTTTAAATCTTTCCAGCCCCTGGGAGTTTGATGCCCCTGAGGTGCAGTAACACCCCACACAGGTGAAGCAGCCAGTTAAGAACTAAAACTACAGTTAAAGTGCGAAAATTATTTGACCCCAGAGTAAATCAGTGTCAGAATCAGGCTAATTTTAGCCCTCTACATCGAAGTGTTTAATGATAACATTCAAGTGAGCCCGAACAGCCAGAGATACGTGCCAATATTGAGTTTGAGTACAAACCTCTGACACGTCAAAGAACATGCATGTGTGTTTAAGTGTGCATCTGTTTGAAAAGTTAGGCCAGTGTGGAAAATCCTATTATAAAGCAAAAAAAAAAAAAAAGAGAATTACAATGGGGAGCTCTTCAGCTAATGTGAACCACTGCAATTCTATTGACAGCAGTGGATCTGCGCTGACTTACACCAGCTGAGGACCTCATTTCATAAGCCTTAGAAAACTGATGCAACTTTTCCCATGGCTGCTAAGGAGTTTCTATACCCTTGTGGGGATCAGCTCCAACTGGCAGGTCGGCAGGTCCTGAGCTTGCCTTGAGTTTGAAGTCCAGTCAGACAGAAGGATACTGGGACAGGTGCCATCTAATTTTTACTGACCCACAGAGATTCCCCTCTAGCATGGCTGCATTTTCTGCTGTAGCCTAGTGGGAGACCCGTTTCATTGAGAAGGCAGAAACCTTTATTCAAGACACCAAAATGAGACTCTGACCTGGACCACAAGCCCAGATGAGCGAGCCTTAGGGAAGCAGAAAGTGAGAATAGAAAATGTTTTGCCAGGAATGCACTAGAACTACAAAATATACAGAAAGGTATTTTCTGTTTTCAGCTATTGCTGGACTGATTTGCCAAAAAACAGCAGTCAACCTGCAGCTATCCAAAATCCACAGGCCTAAACTTTGCCCACACCTCAAGCAATTTGCTTTCCTAAAAGCAAAGGGAGTTTTACACCAGTAGGGACCAATACACTCAGCCCTCTTACACTGAGCAACGAAAGGGCTGGGGCTGGGATTACACATTCTCAGGAGAGGCAGGGAATAAGTTAAATTGTCAAGTGAGATAGTCGCTGGGGAGAATTAAGAAAACTACTCCGGTTTTGCAAATCTACAAGCTGTATATTCACAACTGTGAAATGAATCCCCAGGAGGATACACCCTTAGCTTGAGGTTTTGTTCCTGGCCATTAAGGAACTTTGGGGAGGGGGGGACGGCCCTTTACAAGAAGCAAGTTTATTTGCACAAGAAGAGGGGGAAAAAAACCCCTTTGCCATTAATTTTGACAGAGCTACTCCTGCCTCTTTAGTAATAACTAATTATCTAACTAGTGTAAGATATTTCAATGGCCAAATGCAAAGCACTTCCAAGCCCTGCCGGGCTAATCTAGACAATTTCCAAAACG
The DNA here is from genome assembly GCA_035047865.1 of Dendrocincla tyrannina. Taxonomy (NCBI): domain Eukaryota; kingdom Metazoa; phylum Chordata; class Aves; order Passeriformes; family Dendrocolaptidae; genus Dendrocincla; species Dendrocincla tyrannina. Next base: position 50,817,328 of record JAWWMP010000081.1, read on the forward strand.
CCAAAACCAGGAACTTCCTATAATAAATAACTTAACACATTTACATCTCAAATTAGAACATCTGGAAGCAAAAGACTATGCCTGACTCCAAAACAGGCCTTATTGTATCCTACCCCTTTCCACCACCCCCCCCCTCCTTGCTCGTTTTCTTTAGCCTTTCCTTAAAACAAACCCTGATCCAGGTGCAAATGCTCAATTCACAAGGAATGCAGGGAACATAAAATTACTGTAGGTTTGGCTGCTAGTAAATCCCTGCTGTTACTCACCATTGGAAGTTGTGCTGGAGGCAACAGCTTTCTCACTGACATCTGTTCGACTGGAGCATTTCACGATGGAATTCTCCACTTTTTTCTTCTCCGCAGTGGTAGAGCTATGGGACTGCGCCTCCATGATGACTTCTCATTACTTCAGCTCTCCTTCCACTAATACCTGAAGGAAACAAGAGAGTCATAAACTTTAAAGGCTGTTCCAAAGCTTAGCCCAAGACTTTTCACACCTCTCACCTGAAGAAGAGCCTGCAGCACAAGTGAATTAGCAGTTCACAGGCCATTTCTGTATGCTCATCAAATTATGTTTGCATGCATGAATTCCGGAGGAATTTAAAGAAACACTAACACCAAAAATAAGGCATGTTTGCCTTTAAAGAGAATCAGCATGAAAAACCACTGGGCTGCTTGAGGGGTAAAGCCATTTTTTTTCAATCCTCTAGGGTTTTAATGGATCCAGGAGGGAAAAAAAGCTGGTATTTTTCTCTTATGTCCAGAGCACCTTGGAACAATGAAAGAAAAAAACCAAGACAGACTTTCATGTTGACTCTAGAAGCCAAATATTTAAATTTCAATGTTCATGCTATCCCAACACACTGCAGCGGGAATTATCCTGTCTATCTCTACACCTTGCCTTACTCATGTAAACATCTCTCACTTCGTTTGTTCAGAAATCTAACTCAAACAAAAGTGCATTGCAGCAACACCCTGAAAACCACAGGGAAAGGCAAATATTATTGCTGGTGGCAGATAATGAGATCGCTTTCTTTTGCATGAAAATGCTGGAAACAGCAAGCTCTGTAGAGATGTGTCTGGTTGTTTTGCCTTTCCCTAACCTGCAGATCGTTTCCCCTTATTCTCAGATCTTTTACATTCCTGCTATAAACCCAAGAAGCCCCCAAGCTTCTGAAAGGGTATCAGTGCTTGGGCACCAGTGCAGGAGTGACCCAGGACTGCCCCAGGACTGCCCCAGGACTGCAGGGATCTTGGGCTGGGAAGAGCACAAGCATTTCCAAGCACTGTTCTGCAGCTTAACTTGGTGCACACCCGTCTGTCCAAGAAAGCTTTACACAAATCACCAACATCCAGCGCACACCGTGCTTAGAAACAGCACTTTGGTGGTTTGAACATGAACCTATGCAACAAGAACTAAAAATAATGATAAATAGGGAGAGTGTTTTGTGCTCTGAGCAGCACTGCAGTCATTGGTGAGACGGGTCTGAAATAGAAGGAAGTCACACTGTTCTAGAATATAATGAAAAAGAAAGGCTTCAAAAAAAGCCACAAAGTAAAGCATAATGAAATGTAATTACATTAGCAACCTGTTTCCTCAAATCTGACAGTCAAAATAAAAAAAAAAAATTAAAATTAAAACAACCAAACAGAAAAAAAAAGGGGGGCTACAAAGCCAATTCATCACAAACATAGCTGTCTAGTAAACCTTCCCCTTCCCACCTTCCTAGTAGGAGTTCCTTTTAATAGTACAATAAAACACTCCAAAGCCTCATTGTTATACAGTAAGGATCAAAGAAGAGCCCAATCACTAAATGAATCATTATTTAGCGAGGCAGCACAGCCAGGGAACTGGGCTAGATATCAGACACTCTGCCACTGACCTACTGTCTAAGCTTTGGCAAGGCATTTTTCTTCCCTTGAGTTTCTTGCTTGCAAAAACCAGCAATAACAAAGCTCTGCCTGCCACAGTAGAGTAGTTCTATAACCACTTGTAAGATCTATCTGTGAAAGTGCTATAAATATTATTGCTTTCTGTGAAACAACTTCCTACCAGAACACTAAGGGGAAGGTCAGGTGGATTGAAATAGGTAGCAGGAGAGATCTAATCTAACAATACTCAACTTGCAACAGCCCCCATTTTTACCCAGCAACGCCCAAATTTCCTCGAGGAGAGATCTCCCACGAGCTTTGTAAACAGCACCTGTCCAAACTTCCCATATGCTTCCTCCCCTTTTCCCCTTGCACACTTCCTCCAGGAGCATCCACAGCTTTGGTCAGTTATCATGGGTAGCTTGCTTTTCAGCCCCTTGCATTCCTGCTCAACCATTCACACACTGAAAAGAACACGTTTGCCTTCTCTGTACAGCCCTGGCCACCTAAACACCAACACCTGCCTCTACATGAGTGAGTCCTTCACCACACACTCCTAACCCCTGACTAGGTCCCTGTGAGTTATTTAACATTCTCAAAAAAGAATAACTCTCTGTGCTGTCTCTGATGGAATTAGAAAAGCTACACACCTTCAGTTGTGGCTATTTTCCTTCTGTTTTGCCTTCTGAGGGCCAAAACTGCTATTCAGGCAGCATCTTCATTTACATGAAAGAGGGTGACTTTGAAAAATTGGAAGAGGAAGCTGCAGAACTTGTCCCCCATTTTGTTCGGTCCTTGGTTCGCAAGCGTGCTTCTTTTGGCTTAAAGTCATGAAAGGAAACAATTATACTCCCTGCTCCCTCCTCAGCTAGACAGGAAGAAGCCACATACCCTGCCTCCACTTCACAAAGCCAGTGGAGTGGCCTGAACCATTTGGGCAAAGGTCACCAAAACGATGACAGGTACCTGTAGAAGTTCCTCTGCCTCCTGCTACACAGGTGTCTGTGCTGATATGTGCAAGGAGCCCCCACTTACCTCTACCTCCTTCCCCTCTCCACCACGGCAGGGTTACAAACTGATCTTACCACTGCTCAGAAAAGGAAGGAGATGAAGGTGCTCTAAGGAGTTAAGAAAACATTGATCTCCTAAAAAGAGACCCATCTTTGGGTCATCTGCAATTCAAGGGCAACACGTGGCTGCTCAGACTGGTACCTCCATTCTCTTGGCTACTTTTTTCCTTCCCCAACAAACTACCAATGAGATTTTTTCTGGTGCTCTGGGGTCATCTTCTTTAATGGAAGAAAGACTAGCAGACATAATTCCATGTTTCCCATCTCTCTCTATCACTTGTTTTATGCTATCTGGTGTGGACAAAGGCCTAAATTAGCACTTAAAATTTTGGACAGAAAACCACAGAAGTGGCCAAGAACTAATATAAACATCTGCTCGTGGTACCTGTTCTGTTTCATGTCTGCTCAGTTTACATCCAGGAGGCTGCTTTTATTCATGTCAGCATGGAAGAGGGAACACTGATGGAGGAAACTTTCTTACTCAGCCCTACATCCTACAAGCCTTTCCTTCTGTGCCTTCCTTCCTCTGCCCCCAACCCAGGGATTCCTGCAGATCCAGCTACAATCCAGGGCTGTACCAACCCCACATGGTGGGGAAAGCAAGGAAAGATGGCAGGACAAATAATTACAAATATGCAGTTTGGTATGTTTTGCCAATAGGGAAGCAGTCAATGGGAAATCAATATGGTGCTCCCAAAATTTTTTGGGTTTTTCCTGACTATTTTAAGACCCAGTTGAAAACACAACCCAGACACACATATCTTCTAGAACCATTCTCCTTAATTTTGGCTGTGATTTTTATTTCCCCTCAGAAATTGTGCTGAGATACAAGAACTGCAGTTCACCAAAACAAAAAAAACCCAAACAAATAAATGCCCAGGACAATGTAAAGATTTCTTTCCACTGGTTGCTAACCCCTATCAAAAAGCATTATAAAAACCAGCCAGCCTGACATTGTCACCACGTTAAAACACAACATGGCTTCTGTTAGGGTGTACATGGCTCTCCCCAGCATGTGGGTCACTGACTTCTCTCTTCCTACCCCCAGGCCTGAGACAATCTCCATCTATTCCACAGCAAGATCCACCTTCAAAAAACCTGCTAGTTCGTTCCACGGGCTATCCAGCATCTCCACGTGCACATGAATGGCAAGAAAATACTCTAACAGTAGTATATGGGCAGAAGCCTGAACTTTCAAAGGTAAATAGAGGGATAAACATCCCTTCCTGAAAGCAAACATTCATGTTTTTTTCCCATTCAACCATGCTCAAACCCTCTGTAATTTCCCTAAAGCCTGAACCCACTGCACTATTAATTTCAGATCCCCATTTTAAACCTAATCCCTCTCAGAACAGCAACCTGCCTGCAGGTGTGTCTCTTCTTGTTAAAACTTAAATGTAAACTTTCACCAATTGCATATTATTTTGGAGGAATTTTAGGAGAAAACTACTGAAATGAACTACTTAAATGAGGAAAAGTGTCTCTTAAAAGGAGTGTCAAAAATGACACTATGTTGGAAACATATTTGAAAAAGAAAAATTCTTTCAGGCAACTTGAAATTATATAATTCCCAGTTCCTTATGTAGGTTGGTTATAAAACTGTGTCTTAGAGTAGTCAAAATAATCATATTAATATACTGGGGAGAAAAAATAACAGCTTTTTGTTCATTTACTTGCAGTGCAAACGTACCAAAAGCAGTGGATCAGCCCTGTGCCTGGAAAAGCAGGAAACATGATCCTTTCTGAACATACATTTCGAGTTTCCAAGAAGTCCCCAGGTCTGTGCTCATTCTTCTCTCTGAACTACTTATTAAATCATTTTATTTATATTGAATACTTCAGTTTTAAAGACCAGACCATGCAAATCTTTTATTCACGGGAATGGGTTCACTGACTTCAACAAAACTACTTGCTTTGGTCTAAGTGCTGAAGTGTAAGCATCTAAAATTCTCCATTTGCTGGTTTACGTTTCTTAAACATTCTGCCTTTATTTGGTTTATTTGTGGGGGTTTTGAGGGGTATCTTTTGTTGTGTTGGGTTTAAACAAGAAAAGAAAAAAACCAGCAACAAAACAAGCAAATGCTCTCCCCGTTTGACTTGATGCTGCTGTAGTTGTATTCAATTCATTAACAAGTGTTTTGCATCCACTGAGAAGAGCTGTCTGAAATAGCAGTGTCACAGCATTCATCATCATTACATCAGCAGTAGGGAAGTTCATACTGATTGCTCTCAGCAACCAGAGTGCCCCAATCAGCGTGCAAGCAAACATAGCATGTTTAATTTCTCCGAAATGACTCTGGGTAGTCGGGGTGTTCATAGGCACCACTTTGATCCACACTACTGGAAGCAGTCTTTGGGGATACAATACATCTTGAACAGCACAACTGTATGAAAGTGAAAAACACAAGGGGAGGCATGAAGAACAATCAGGAAATTATAGTCTCTCTCAACCATAAAGGACCCTTTATCAAATTTATCAACATGGGTTACACCATTTCTTGGGATTATTTAAGGATAAAAGAAAAAATGCATCTTGTTCAGAGACATTCAAATGCAAAATTTACATGAGACAATCTTATTATACAGGAGCTATTTCACACTGATTTATACAGGCTTGATTCAGGTGCATTTAACTTCCAAAACCCACCTAGATTTCAGCATTGCTTTCTATTAAATGTGCTGGCAAAGCAGCCCTGACAAAGTTACCCCTGACAGCACTTGCTGAAAAATGCACAAGCGCTCAGACATTTTAAGAAATATCTTCCAGTCTGTAGCATTAACCTCTTGGTGTATCTCACCATCTTTGCAACAACTAACCTAAATACTATACATTTCTGAAATAGTTTTATCCCTTTCCAATTCTTTGTAAGCTAAACCAGAATTCTGCCACCACCATTAACCACTCCTGGGCAAATTTTGTTTGGGTTCTTCCCTGCTGAGACAACTGATCACAGTAAGACCAAGACAGCACAAATAGTCTTATATGCACTATATATAAAGCCACAATAAACAATTAAGAAGTTGAGGGGGGAAAAAAGGCATCTTGTACTTCACAGTACTTGTCTCCATTTCAGTTGCATGCATTATCTATAAAGGCAGTACTTACTGACTTCATACTTCCAAATCTGTCTCAAAATGCAAAGTAAATTGAGAGAGAGAAAGAAGAAAGAAAGGAGAAAGAAGAGAGAGCCCATCAAAAAACCCTTGGCAGAATCAGATAGGCAGATTTGATACTTGAAATTATTTTTAAAAATATCCCAAGTTAAGGGGCACGACATGTATTAATACAATGTTTCCAAATTCATTACTATGTGATGTCTTTTCCTGTGTTACATTCCTTTGATTTCTTCCCCCCATAAAGACTGAGAAACAACTAGACCTGAAGCCTGGTTAATGATGATCTGATGTGTTCCTGATGGGTTAAATAGCTTGTGGCAACAATAACAGAGGATCACAAACACAAAGGCAAGCAGCTAGGCAAAGCAGTGCTATCAGCATCCTCGTGATTAAGATCCTCAGTGAGAAACTATTCTGTGGCACACACTGAACTACTGATCGAGTGCAAGAGTTGCTCGACTCCAGAGGAATGATATTTGCTTACAACTTGCTTTCACAGGTAAACTCCATTACCAAAAGTTTTGAAAATATTTAAAATATACACATACAGTAGGATCAGTAAGTGGCACTTTTTGCTGGGGCAGCACCTCGGTTGCTTTCAATACACATCACCCACACACTCTTACAAGTCGATTATCTCTCCTTTTGTTTCAGGATTTAGAAGGCTGTTAAGTATAACCCAAATTAAATGTTTCTACTATTACTTCAACAGATTAAACTCTGTATCTAAAGAAAACAGCTTTCGAGGAGGAAAGAAATGATTCCTATTTCTTACGCAGTATTTACTGGATGAAGGATTCAGGTCATACTGTCCATATCCAACTAGTCCATCCCTCACAAAAGCTACTGCTCAGCAACATGAAACATGCAACACAGAGCCCAAACTTAAAGCACATCTTCTTTGCTTTACTTTTCAGATATGATGTATCCTCTGAGGTAAAAATTTATAATCCACTCATTATCCGAGAGTCTTTAGAATAAGGAGCTGAACTTTAAAAACAAACCAACCAAACAACCCCAGGACCAAAACAAAACAAACAAATCAAGTCATTAACCCTGCATCTAAGCATTTGTTATTTTAAGCACATGGTCTTGGGGTTTCCTTATTCCTTTTTTGCTCTCTTACAAACTATCTGAATACAATGGAAAGAATAAAGGTTATTTTTTCAAGTCTTCAAATGTGTAAATATATTTGGGGATGGGATGTGTTTAAAACTGGTAATGCTCTTAGCCAGAAGAAATCAGAAACTCCTTCCAACTAGACTGCCTAATGCTGCTAGAAAAATTAAAGTAAACTGTGTTACTGCTTGTTTTGCAATCCTACATGTCCTTGTGCTTCAAACTCTGCAGCAGGAAAAACTCTAATAATTATGTCAAAGTAAGATTAGCAGGAAAAGAATGAGCAGAGGCGGGTAGGGAAAAAAATCTCCTGTGGACCGTACTGTTTGTAGCAATAGGCTAAAATAAGCAGTGGCACTTCAAACTTCCCTACCAAGTCTGCACTCAGTTTTTGCCCCTATCTTTCTGCAGAAATTCAGCAGCACTAAATCCAAAACAAACTTAAATAAGAGTGCAGTGACTTGCTTTGGTGAAACATTCGTTCTGTGAAACCTGAAATGTGGTTCATTCACATGCTGAAGGTCTGACAGGCCAGGAGGATTCTGAGAGGACATCACGGGGGACAACCAGAAGGACTTGCTGTGTGGAAAACATACCCTATGGCTTCCTCTGCTGATGCTCTTATTAGCACTAGGAATACTTATGGTGACAATACAGGCTGTTTTCTTCCTTCCCTTCTTGTCGACAAACAGCTTGGTAAAGCAAATTACAAACATCTGTAATGGCTGTGCTTTGCATCACTTAGGCAAGTAAGAAGTCCCTACAACTGCCACAGAAAAATGCAGGAATACTCTCATTTCCAGCACTGGAGCTAAACATTCCACTGGAACGACCACTTTCTTCACACTTCTAACTTTATCTCATCAATCACAACAGATGAAAGTTTCCTTAGAATCAAAACTAGATCTATATATCCATGTCAATCTATACAGGAACTGAGCTCAAGGAAGAATGTATTTAATATACATCTATTGCAAAGATGTGCCTTCTGTTCCCAACTTATGATATGCAAATGAAAGAAGAAAAGACTGTATTCCATATTTTACAATTAGCATTTTAAAACAGGATCAAAGGAATCAAGTAGAATGTTTTTGAAAGTGCCATGTTTTGATCAGAGTCCCGTTCCTGGAAGCCTGTTTATCTCCTCAGCATACTCTCAGGTTAAGGGATGCCTCCACCCAGAATTTCACATTCTAACCCAACACAGATGTTTTAACACGTAAAAGAGCTAGGAAAGCTCCATATATCCAGGAAGAACTTCGAGGGTGAAAGGTACTTTATAAAACTTTATCTTCAGCTTTTACAGTTTACTTTGGGTTTTACACCTGTCTCATAGTAGCAGTAAAACTGCATCACGATTCCTTTTGTAACTTGACAAAACACAACAGCACAACTCTGAACTGCTGCATTACAAATGCACAGTCCACAGCTCACCATCCCTGCTCAAACAGCACAATCATAGGATTGTACAGCTGTCTCGCTTTTCCCCGAAAAACCCCCATCCATAGTGAATTGAAGAGCCAAGCAGAGCCACACCAAAGCACATCCTGATAGTAAAGAATCGGCAGCGCTAAGATTTCATTTTAATACACGCGGCTCAGAACAGCGCACTTAAATGACACTAACTTGATCTGTGTTCCTGACTCTTTGGTTTCAGGTATTCATACATCTTATCTAATGAAGGCTTCATTCTCTCAGCAGCTGGGTGATGCATTCTTTGCACGCAGTTGATTTTCTTGACATTAACAGATTTGTATGAGAAGGAAACAGAGCACCATGCAAAGCAGCAAACACAGTTGGGGGAGGTTCATCTCTAAACCACCAAAAGGTTACTTGAGTACTTTAGACCTGAACTAAATATCAGATTTAAAAAAAAAAAAAAGCAAAAAGCAAAAAACAAAAACAAACCAAAAAACCCCACAACATAAAAAACCCCCACCACTCAAAAAAGAAACCAAAACCAGCAGCATAAAAGAAAAAAAAAAGGGGGGGGGCTTAATGATTTTGGTAATTGGCGCAAAAAATAAACTTGACATTAGAGTGGAAACTTCAGCTAAGAAAATTATTCAATCAGATCTCCTGGTAGTGGATTCTGATATTATCAGTTCTGACACCCAGCAACTATTTAGAGACAAACACATTCTACCCCAATTAGTTTGTCCCTCGTTGTAATCTAAATAACCTTGCAGGCGTTTTTAACATCAGTGTATCGTCTCCTTTCTTGTTTTGTTCTTAAAGAGACAGAGAAACCAACTCTTCAGATCAGCAGCCAATTTAAAACACTTTCGAGGGAAGGCAGGTACAATTTACATGTACAGCGTATCCCACAACAAAACCCCAGTGTGATGCCAGCACAGTCTTGAAGAAAGTTTCCCCCTAAACCTCCGCAGAAAGCAGCCTTAAAAGAAAGCAGGGATTAGAGTGAGCTGGAAGGTAGGGAGGGGACTTACCTCAAAACCAGCCAAGCGGAAATCAGAGCAGTAATTCTACCAGTCGGCAGAGTACACTTTTAGAGCTATAATGGTGCGAAGAAGTGCTGGGCAGCATTGCCTGAAGGCAGCACTAATACACTGCTGACTAATGACTGGGCCATGCCGACAATGAATTTGGGGGTTGAGAACCAACAGAAACCGTGCAGCACGTTGACAAATGGGCTTTCAAAATTTCATTCATTGAATAACCTTTAAGCACAAAATTGGCTCAAGTTCTCTCGGGAATAACATGACACATGTTGTGGGACAATAAGTATTTTCCTTTTTAATTAAGACTATTACGCCAAATACATAAACATGATTTCAGTGAATAAAATATAAGAGTTAACTGTTTAGCAGCTAGAAAAGACCGGACCCAGAATGTGAAGTGCAACACCTTTCGTTCCGAAGGGTCAACAGCGTTAACTACCTGATTCCCTTAAATTCACTCCTGGCAAAATACATTTTCCCTTCTTGGAGTCTTAAAGGAGAATGAGAACTTCAAAAGGTATGTTTAATGAGCTGCTACAAATACAATTGATTAAAAGAGGCTCCGAAATTACGTACTAAAAGCTGCATTGTGCTTAGAATTACAACTGAAAAAGTCTCCTTTTAAAGAGCCTGGTCAAAGTCAAGCCCCCATAAAACAAATCAAGCCTCGTATAAACTTTGTCACCTTGTGCACTGACAAACGCATTAAAACAACAGAATCCCTCTTTAAAGGAGCTCCTTTTTTTTTTTCTTTCCCAGTGCAACTCGACTTCCAATTTGAAAATAGCAATTTTGCCTCTTTTTACAGACAGAATGAAATACCTAAAGTGTCCCTAAATTAACAAGCACCACTTGCCATAGACAGCATCGCCTTTAGCAGCTCCTAAAAACTTCAGAAAAGGATCTTAAAACAGGAAGCTTAGTGAGCTCATAAAACTGTTGTTGGAGCCAGGAACACATAGCATATTTAATCTGCAAACTGTGAGAGTCTACAATGATTTCAGCAAGATCTGAGGCATGCCCTCAAGGTTTGCTGGGATCTGGGATTAGGGAGTTGATAAGAACCCTCTACTGCCCATGGACATGTTTTTCTTCTGCAGTTAAACACAAATGCATAGAGACGTTTGACTGCTGCTTGGCGTTACTGCTCAAGTTATATAAAAGCTTTGCAGCTCCTTTTGCTGTCAATATATCAAAGTTTAAAAAAAATCATCAAAGTGTGAAATTTCATTTAAAGTCTGCCAGTCTACAGCTCTATTTCACAGACCTATCAAATAAAAGTAAAGATGAAAAATGCACTGAAAGAACTTGAAAAGTTTGCAGCAGCACCCATGCCCTATTTTTGTTTATTCTGTCTCATTTTATTTGATTTTAAAGTATAACAAATCAATTCCCTTATAAAAACAACAAAGTCTAAAGGGAGGAGGTCTATAAAACCTGTGGCTAAAAGACAACTTGAAATCATTATTACAGTTGAACCTTTTGTTGAATAAAAAGCTTCCTCTGTAGCCATTTTAGCATTTTAATTGCCTAACTGCAAGTTGGCAGAAAATATCTGGAATCTTCCAAAACAACCAGAATTACTACAGAAAATGAGTGCCAGAAAAACTAAAGCCCTCTTCAAAGTATTCTTTAGTTAGGGATTTACAACAATTGCATAAAGAAGAAAAGCCTGACTTTTAAGGTAATCTACTATAGTCTAAAAGCATTAACATTCCATTACGAAGGTTTTCCTGAGGATTTCATGACTCGTTGATTCACTTTTCCTTCAAGTCTGCTTTTTCTTTGTACATTACTGTCTCCATATAGCTGAACGCATGCAACACTGATCATTAAACTGCTTCCTTCCACAACTCCAAATAAACCCTGCTCTACTGACCATCAGATTCCTTATTTATCAGGCAAAGATGACTAACTTTTCACTAACACTCTGCAATGTAAAAGTATGCCATTCCTTCCTCTAATACACAGGATGAAATTCAAACACACTAGGGGAGTGCAGGTAATGGAATAGCTTTCCCCAAAACTAGGCAGGAAGTGTAACTGAAACTTTCATGGGTCAGTATCAATGCACACATTTATCTTCTTAAAAAGTTAAGTAATCTGCGACGTGAACAAATCACAATGATGTCTCAAAACCTGAGTAGTTTGGCTTCTCCAACAACTATTCAGGAAAAAAAAAATATTTATAACCATTGATATTTAAACTTCTTAGTTACAAAATGTTTTTGTGTTTCAAAACGAACAATCTTTCACAACAGAAGATTATGTATAGCAGTGAAATGCTGTTTTGGCCACCACATGCCTACTCAAGCCAAAAACATTACTCCACTTAAAGCAGGAAAACGCAGGTGATGTCTTTGTTTTGTAGCCCTTCCAAAGAAATGCTTTGGAAACCAGCATGTTCTGCTGAAAACCATGTGCTATTATCAGCACGCAAGGGTGCATTCATTTGGGCACCTTAAGCCACCGTTTTACTTCCACTGCTGCTTCAAAGAATGCACATACACTGAGAGAGTCCTTTTCTTACTCATTCTTCCTGCTCATTCAAAATCACATAATCCTGCTTTTAAAGAAATAATCCCCCCTCCTTAAAATAGCCTTCTCTCATAATTACTATTATTTATGCTTTTAGAATTGGGCCATACACCAAACTGAAAGTATTTACATACTAGCCAGTTAAACCCAAACCTTCATTATATAAACAAACTCTCAAGAGGCTGCCTACAGTTTACATTGCTAAACTCATTCACCATTACTTTTAATATATATTTCCTCAACCAAAATACAACGGTGAGGACACAGCAATTTTTACACTTTAAGGTTACTTTACTTTTAAAACACTGCATTCGTCTTCCTTCAAAATAATCATGACATATATAATTAAGAAACTGTCAGATCATTATTAATTTTTAATAAAGGACCTAAATGAAATAATTATAGGAATCAATCAGGGAGGCACCTTTCCAAATTACAATGCAATTGCACAAATATTCAAACTACTTAAGGCCAGTTCTTGCACATTTCAATCCATAATCTCGCTGAAGACCACATCAAAACCAATTTTGTTAACACAGACAAACACAGTGATTTCTCACTATTCCACTGCCTTAAACAGTTCCAAAACAGACACCTACATCAGGGAGAGAAAGAGACAGGCAGCTATGCCCTCTCCAAAATATTTGTTGATTTAATCAGCCACATATCTCAAGGCCTCTGGAAAATTTCGCTTCCAAGTTTTTTCTGCAGCACGCACACAAAAGAAACGAAGCCTGCACGCTGGAGCTTAAAAAATCACATTTATTGAGCCTTGGCGATGAAGGGGAAGGTAGCAGGGGCACGGCGGCGATGAGCATTTTGCAGTGGGTTGCTACTTAGTGCCCCTTTAGTGAAGTAGCCTCTAAAACGTGACACTGTGTATCAAACGGACAGCCATCCGTACCTCGGACTAAAAGGCTCTTTGAGATCCGTACAGTCCATCATTTCAAACCGAAGTGGCAGCTGGAAAATGTGGAACAGCTGGCAAGGAGCTGGGAGAAAATGTTTTACATAAATATATCTACATACAAACTGGCAGAAGGCCACGGACACCGCATCCGCAAGGCCCGGATCAAAAACCACGCACCAGAGGGTTAAAAACAAAACTGGGGAGTGAGGTGGCGAGCTGGGGGGGCGTGTGTTTCCCTTTTTACCTTTTCACGTGGTTGCGCGGGGTTGGGGAGCGGGCGCCGACACCCCACGGACTTCACGGGGCACTCGGGATGCTCCCACGGACACGCTCTGCTCCCACCCTACAAAGTTGGGCAGCCCCGGGATGCTCCCCTGGAGCAGCCACCCCACTCCCCGTCCTAAACCCCGCCGCCCTGTCCCAAACCCCGTTCCCCCGTCCTGAACCCCCCTCCCCCGTCCTAAACCCCCCTCCCCCGTCCTAAACCCCTCTCCCCCGTCCTGAACCCCGCTGCCCCGTCCTGAACCCCGCTGCCCCGTCCTAAACCCCTCTCCCCCGTCCTGAACCCCGCTGCCCCGTCCTGAACCCCGCTGCCCCGTCCTGAACCCCGCTGCCCCGTCCTAAACCCCGCTGCCCCGTCCTGAACCCCGCTGCCCCGTCCTAAACCCCTCTCCCCCGTCCTAAACCCCGCTGCCCCGTCCTAAACCCCTCTCCCCCTTCCTAAACCCCGCTGCCC
>JAWWMP010000081.1:50831250-50882177 GCA_035047865.1 Dendrocincla tyrannina
CTAAACCCCGCTGCCCCGTCCTAAACCCCTCTCCCCCTTCCTAAACCCCTCTCCCCCTTCCTAAACCCCGCTGCCCAGTCCTAAACCCCTCTCCCCCGTCCTAAACCCCGCTCCCCCGTCGGCTCCGAGCGCTCCCCGCATCCCCCGCACCGGGACACAGCTGTCCCCTTCGCCCGCCCCGCCAGATGTGACAGCGCCTTCTCCCCCGCTCCGCTCGGCTCTCGCCTTTCCCTCGCTGCCAACTTTGCGGCCGGCCTGCCCTGGAAACGCCCGGGAGCCGCTCGGGGAGAAAGGGGGCGAGGAGAAGAGGAAAGGGGTGGAAATAAAGCGAAGCAGCCGCCCGCGCTATCGGCGGCTCCGCAGCCGGGACTGCCCCCGCCTCTGCCCGCACCCCGCCTGCCATTTGGGGGGGTAGGACACCCCTCTGCCCCCCTCCAAGGCAGGGGAGCGGGAATGGGGCCGGGAGCGGGGCCGGGAGCGCTGCGAGGCGCGGGGAAAGTGGCCCGGAGCAGAGGCAGGGGAACAAAGAACTTCTCGCCCAAGTGGGTACGTACCTGCTGCTGCTGCTGCTGCTGCTGCTGCTGCGGAGCCCCCGCGCTGCCCATGGGCCAGGGGCCAGGGCCGGGCCGCCCGCTCGCCCCCGTGGCTAGCGGGGCCAGCCCCCTCCGGGCATCCCGCGGGCAGGGCAAAGGACGGGACGGGCCGGGCCGGGACGGGACGGGAGGAGGGCCGGACAGGGGTGGTGGCGGTGGTGGTTGTTCTATCCCTGCCCGCCTCCCGCGCCTCTGCCTCCTCCGTGTTGGGGTGTGTGTGTGTGTGTGTGTGTGTGCGCGGGTCCGACATCAGTTTCAGTGATCTTGTAATCTGATCCCTTCTGACTCACTCGCACTGACTGACATTTCTGATTTGGTTCGACAAAAAAGAGCGCGGGGGAGGAGAAAAAGAAGAAGAAGAAGAAAAGGGAGCAAAAGAAAGAAAGAAAAAGAACTCTCTCCAAATTCACCGCCTGGTAGCAAAGAGTTTTCGGAGGGAAGGGGGGACCGCTCCGTCCCGCCCGTCCCCTCCGGCCCCGCCGCCGCCCCGCATTGTTTTGGCTCGGCGCGGCCACCGAAGGAGGGGAACAAACACATCGCGCCGAGATACTCACGTGTCGGAAAAGTTGTCCCTCTCGCTTTCCTGCCCCTGGCGCGCTCCCCTCCGCCGCCGCCTCCTCCAAGTTTCACAGATGTTGCGGGACCGCTCTGCCGCCGCCGCCCCCTCCTCCTCCTCCTCCTCCTCCCCGGCGCTGCCCCTCTGGATCAGAGCAGGGGAAAGGCTCTTTAGGGATAACTCCCGGTTCAAACACCCTCCGCTAAACTTTCCCCCTTCCCTCCCCTTCCTCCGGGCGGCGGGGAGGGCTCTGCGCTCCCTGCCCCCCGTCCCCTGGGGCCGCGGCTGGGCTGGGGCAGCGGCGGAGGGCGAAGGGCTGCGCCCCGGGGTGCGGGTCGGGCCGCGGCCTGCCGGGCTGCCACGGGCGCTCTCGGCATGACACCCCCGCTCCCCCCTTCCTCCTCCTCCTCCTCCTCCCCCGCCATCCCCCGGCCCGGCCCGGCCCGCCCCGCCGGCGGCCCGAGGGCGGTGACAGCCCGCCCACCGTCGGGAGGCAGCGCGGGGTGACGGGGGCATCCCCGAGGCGGCCCCCCTGCTCCCCGCACCCTGCTTCCTCCCTTCCTCCTCCTCCTCCTTCCCTCCCGATCCATCCTTAGCTCAGCCCGCATCTGCAGCCCGCTTTCCCGCGCACCGCTGCGTTGTACCCCCCCATTCCTCCAGCTCCCCCCCAAAAATTCAAGGCTTTCAGGGGGGAAACGTGCCCTCCCCCGCGGGTTCTCGCTGCGTGTTGCGGGTTCTGCGCTCCCGTTTGCTCTGGCGCCGCAGGGTGACTTGACTGAAGGACTTCAAGGAAAGTTTCACCTAAGCCATGTGACACTGAAAAACAGCGCTTTCGGAGGGAAAACGCAAGTGCTCGGGCGAGGGGGAGGGTGGAGGAGATGCCTTCGCCTGCTCCTCCCGTCCCAGCCGCCCTGCCTGCCTCCCCAGCACCCTGCCGGGCTCCTCCGGCCTTCACCCTCCAAAACAGGGGCTCTCCGCTGCTTTCCTCCTTGCCCCTCACCCCTGTCCTCCCGAGAGCAGGTCTCCCACAGCAATGCACACAACTGCGGTTCAGAAATAGCAGGAACTAGGATGCCATTTGTTCCGATATGTCCATCCTTCAGGAAGTCATACATCCCGACAAGACACCTTGCCTTTTTCAAGTCCCGCAGATTGCTCCCCTGGTACTAAAAGAAGGCTGAGAAACAATAAATGAACATTACCACAATCGTTTTTCATCCACTCACAAGGTGGGACTGGCTCTCAGGAAAAGTATATGTATTTGAGTTGTTGCCATCACGATGTCAAATACTCCATATGCACCTTTGTTCATAACCTGGCTTGCAATATAGTCAAGTGAAGATTTATTCCTAATGTATACAATTTAGCAAGGTACCTGAGCTCGGGCTACCCTAAGCATTTGAGAAGCCCCCCCCCAAAAATCAGCGGTTCTTGAAGAAAAGCATTTTTGCTCATGGAAGTGAAAGACTGGCTTTTAATGCCGTGCATTTCCTAAAGCATCCCTTACTCTCGCTATTGAAAATGTTTATTGTATTACAAAACAAAGCTGCAGGTGTTTGTTATTTGAGGTGACTTGGTCCATGAGGTTTTTTTTCAGAAACAGAGAGAAAGTGATTTTGCCTGACACAAATGTTACGTCCACCCAAATTTCCTCAGACTGGCTGTTTGTTTCAAGTTTTCTTTCACCTGGAAACCTCTGAGTGCAAAGAAGCAGCTTTGGAGAGTTGCCTGTAATATAGGGGTGTCCCTGGCGTGGTGAGATTTAATCACGCTGGCAATCCCAGGGATTCTTATTTGCGTGCAGGTTCTACAGCACCAGGCGGGCACACCCTGAGTGTGAGGACACACACGGCAGCTTCCACAGGGAGTGAGAGGTGCACATCATCCAAGCTGCCACACACACCTGGGCAGGCAGGTCACCCACACCTGACTCCAGTGCCCTGCAGGGAGCCAGAGGAGAGCACTGGGACACAGGATGGCAGCCTGTCACCTGGTGCCATGGCTCCACAGCCAGCGATTTCACCTCATACCAACGGGAAGATCTGCCCCTGCTCAGAATGATGAGCCCTTGGTTGCCCAACCAATCCTGCCAGCAGGCGTAGCCCTGCACGGGAAGGAGCAGCAGCAAGGCCTGAATACAAATACGAAGAGCTGATATTCTTCCATCTTGTATGAGTTGCTTTTCCAGTCTCATGTTCCTAGGAAAATGTTAGCTGTTTTATAATATACGGCCATAGTAATAAGGTAGTGTGGATGATTTGGTTTAGGTGTATGTACTATATATGCCACCATATGTATGTACCAAATGTAGCATATATGCCAGCCCCCCAGTATATATTTATATATGCATACACCAGGGGGGTGGTGGTGTGCAGAATGATTAGGCAAACCTCTGGTCTCTTTACAGATCTGTTTAAGAGCAATATGATTCCTTCAGCCCGTAGTACCCTTCTCTCATTTTCTGCCTATTGCCTATTCCTTTCCACTCTTGCAATCAATTCCCTTAAACTTTTTTTTCCTCTTTGTATAATGAAAGCCCTTAAAAGCAACAGGGGAAATTAACCAACATACAAAACGTTACTCTGTAAAAGAAACAAATTAACATGGAAAATCCTGTTTGTCTAACTATTTATAATTCAGTATTGCTGATGTTAAGATACTGCTTTTAACAAGAGGTAGGAAAGACATTCAAATGGGGGCATGATTTTAAGTTGAGGCTGGTCCTTCAAATCACTATTCCTCTTAGACTTTTTAAAAAGAAAATTATTTCCTGTGAGTTTGAACATCTTGTTATGTCATAAAACAGTGTTTCATATTTCTGTTTTGGTTTTGGGGTTTGCTTTGCTTGTTTGGGTTTTTTAAATATGATTCACACCAGCTCTGTTCAAGACACGCATTTCTAATTTAACATAAAAAAATCCCAAAGATTTCTGTACATTCAACTCCTATCAACATTACGACAGACCCAAAAAGAATCATAAACTAAAGAGCTGATAGAATGCTTTAAGCTCTGCTTATGAAAAATAGACTCCTGGCGCACTTCTGAGCAGGGAAAGTCCTGAGAGAAGGGAAACACAGAAACAACGACGGAGGTTTCTGCCTGTGCCTGTCTGAATGGCCAGGCCAAGCGGAAAATAAAAACCGACGGCGAGTGGGTGACATTTGCCATTTGAAACTTATTGTAAGTGTTTCAACACCTTGACAATGAAGGGCGTAAAAGAAGCTTAGAGTATCCAAGACCCTTCAGCTAAACAAAATGAAAATGGGCAGCTCTGTTCAGGGTGGTGCCTTTCTTATCATCTTTCACGTCTGATTCAGAGGAATCATACTTGAACGATTCAATAGCAAGACAAAAACTACACATTAATAAAATGTAATGATTTTTCCACACATCTGGATTGCCCCTCTAAGAGAAACTGACCTCTCAGATTTGTCCCTGATGTTTCCCTGCAAGTAGGAATTGGCTCTTGCAGAAGACCTGTTGAACAGTGCCAAAATTCATTTCTCTGACTGAATATGCTGCAACCACAGGACATTTCTGCCATAAATTATATCCCCCACGATACCTGTGCATTTATTCAGCCTATCTTATGTCACTTCTTCTCAGTCTATGACTTGAAAGCTACAGGCCTCCAGGCTGTGAGCTTGTACTCCCTTTTTGCTGCACCTGCCATTCCAGGAAAGCACAATCAGAAGGAGCAGGCACTCCGCTCACAAAAAGACACTAAATCACACCAAAAGACAGTCTTCTCACCACTCCCTGTTGTACCAGCCTCCACTTTCTCTCCAGTCCTGATGAATGCTCCTCTGGATGCATTGAAGGACCTTAACAGTTGCTCTTTATCCAGGTGTCACCCATTAGCAGACAGAGCTACCAAGACAGTCACTTTTTCTGCCAGTAGATGAATACCTTATTGGAACAAATAACTATGTGCTTTCACAGGGGCAGCCTCAAGTGAAGCAGTAGGATATGGAGCAATGGCACCAATTTCTGGTCATTTATGCAATATCCATCACAAGAGAACGTGGCCAGTGCATCTTGCTCCCACCTATGCATCTCCCTTGTTGCATGCCTGCCTCATACAGCAGAGAGATGTCAAGGGGTACCTCATGGAGGAAAAAGAGGAGTATGAGATGGCACCACGTCAAAATCCTCAAACTCTGCAGAAGATGCAGCTGGAGGCGTAAGGAAAGGTGCACGGCCTAAGGTGGGATGCAGAAATGATGGAGGTGATGACATTTGGGAAGGATATAAATGTCAGAGCAAAATCTTATCTGCAGTTACTGACTGGGAATGGGTGTAGGGAACGCAAAGGGGAAGGGGCCTGAGTATGGAAATAACTAATTAGGTGGAATCTCTTAGTTTTGAAAGAAATTTTAAACTCATGTACCACTGCACCCTAGTGTAAAGAAGTCCCTTTAGATTCTTTCATTATTTGGAATTTTGTTTGTTATTGTTGCCATTGAAAAAAGAAATGGAAATTTGTCAGCAAATATCCATATTTTTCAAAGTGACAAGCCCTATTCAAGAGTCTGAATTTTCCAAGGACTCTCGTTGTAGTCCTTCACAGACTCAATATACATAAGTCCTCCTGGTGGTCTATAGCAAGGAACCTCTGTGTCTTTCTCCTTCTTTTACTAAGACTGGGGATCTTTTGAGATTTCAGTGGAAGAAGGGCTGATCCCCAGTAATCAGGATTATCTTTCTCGTCTAGCAGATCATTTCTTATCCACCATCCTATTTCTCTGAATGTCTAATCTAAATAAGCTAGTTATTTTTACCATATTCATGGCTATTTTTTTGAATGTTGTATAATGAAATTAAACAGATCAAAACCCAGTAATGTTTTTATTCCCTTCTATCTTAAATATGTAAAGATTACATATTTCTTTTTTAAACTCTCTTGTGATCGCTGAAAGAAAACAAAGGCAAAGAGCTGGGTTTTACACCTGGAGAAAAAGAGCATTATTTTCTGCAGAAAATTCTGTCCTTTTGGGCTGTCTACATACAAACTCTGAGCTCTCCATCTCTTAAAAACAAAGTTTTGTTCAAGACACTTTTACTCTCCTTGACTTTAGTTGTATGTTTGCATTAAAGCACTTCATTATTATGAACCTCCTTCATATTTTATCCTTCCAGGAAATTTTAAATGGTGCTGTTTTGCCTGAGATGTTTTTATATATGAGCATTAACACACTAAAAACCCAAGCAGGGTGAGTTTCCTGTGTTTGCTTCTAAAAGCACCCTAAACGAGTTAATTATCAGGCAGGGAGCATATAGGGAAAAGCACAGTGTCTCTAACAGGCTACATCCAATAAAGACACAAAAATTATAAGATTCCATGCAGAACAAGCATAAATAATCTGTTTATCTCCTTTTTGCCATGCTATAATAAGAAATTAAATTGCTAACGGTGCTGATATTGAGGTTGTTATAATTAGATAGATCATCGTTAATATCCCCTTTAAATGATCTGGGATACTTTCAACCTCTCTCTAGGGAATTGTCTCGGCTTCTCTCCCGACTGAGCCACTGAGCCACACGGAAAGGATTTAGCAGTATTTTGCAGGGTGTAGGCACAAGCCCTACTCCAGGAAATGGAGTTTATAGAGACTGTTCTGATAGAATTTAAACCAGTTCCTTGAACGAAATCACCTTTATCAAGGAAAAAAAAAAAGTTTTTCCAGCATATCCAACCTTACCTTAACATTGACTAGTACAGTTGTGTCAGTCAGGGGATGGGGGGGAGGGGGAATATGACATAGATAAAGGATCTGTCAAAATGTCTTTTATATTTTTTTCCAGCTGGTGATGCAGTGAATTGGACAGACATATTCTGAGGTGACTTCACACGCTCCCCTAGGAAATGACTAGGTTTTTCCCTAAGCCTTAAACCTACTAGCCAACATTTTAAAGTTAAAGCATTCTCAAACACCATGGAAAGCTTGGAGTCTTCAGACTTTTTGTCAGCCTCTTAAATAATTATTTCAGAAGCTGGTGGATTCCCATTGTCCTAGTTCAAATTCACATGCAAGGGCTCTGTTTGCTCTTTTTTAATGGCAATAGAAAAAAATATATGAACAGCAACTAAGTAATTTCCTCTTGGCTTTACATAGCTACAGTGACACTGCCCAGTGGGCATTTGCCAGTATCTTTTTCCTAACATGTTAATGCTCTATTACTACACTACTAGCAGAGCATCCCCAGTTAAAGCTGTCCCAGGCAAGGTGTGACAACAGCATTTGTAAATCCAGCAGCATTCCATGGGCACTAAGGGGCCCCTGAGACCTGCTAGTTTATCCTTTTGGCCACCTGCACGCAGACCCCAGTCTAGTCAGGAATCCGGCCGACTTACTGGCCTTAATCTGCCCATGGTGGACATTTGCCCTTACAGTAAGATGCAGGGCAACATATTTGATGCTATCTAGATAGGAGATATCTAAGATCAGTGAATCTAAAGCAGGAATTTCTCATCCACCAAGGCCTCATGTGATTTATCTATCTGTATCTACCTCTCTCAATCTCTGTCTCACATCTATCTGTCTATACCAGTTGCCAGCTTAGTCTCCTTCTGAATGGGACACTGAGCTGTACACCCACCAAACTGATCAAATAAAATGCATACACTGCATCAGACGATACTTTGAAGGGACTGCCAGTGACTGTGCTCCCACCTTTACTCCTGTCATCGGGCCCCTTATCAGGCTACAGTTCAGACAGACACTAAATCTCACTTTATAGCCTCTAGTACTGGATCAAAAATGCCACACCACTTCAATATAAAGCTCTTCTGTTGGTAGAAAGTCAGGACATCAAAAAGTACCAAGGAGCTTGAACAGTCCGGATTTATACCAGATGAGGTCTTTCCTATTCCCCTGCAGCCAACATAAAACCAGCACAGACTCTGTCCAGTTAATTCAGCAGAGAGGTAACCAGGTGCTCATGGCAGATCAAGTTGTTGCTGGTGCGTGACCCAGCAGCGTGCACAGCTCTCATTAATGACAGAGGACAATAGTCCCATGGACACAGGCACATACATATACAAAAATTGTGTTAGAGCCTTTCATTTTCCCTGTAGCTGTTTTTCCATGCATGGCATTTATGTCAGACTATTTGAGTTCCCTCTTTCCCTGTTCTGTAATGAAGAACATTCACAAGAGCCTGGGAGGAACTTATTAGCAGGGGATTTGCACTGTTTCACAAGGGAGTAACCCGAATTGCACCCCTGTGTTCCCCAGATTGGAGGTCTGGGTATTGCCTCAGTTGGTGACAAGAAGAAATCTGCAGCTTTAGTTCACGCAGTGCTGTTCAAAGGAAAGCAAGGAGCTGCTACTTAAGGAGCCAAAAAATATATACACTGATGGCCCATGTTCTTTTTACCAGGGCTTAGTGCTACATGCTTGCCTAAGTACCTTTAGCAAAACAAACCAAACCAACCAAACATGGGATTCCAGGATCACAACTGATCCCACAATATGTCCCCCCTTGCTTGAAAATATCACCATATTTATTTCTTTGGTACTACTTTTTAAATTTATCAGTCATAAAACTGAGAAAGATAAAATACAGTTAAAGTTGATCTCTCTCCACCCAGATTCGAGGTCTTGGACTGAAAGGCTAAGCAGATAGATCTCAAAAGTACACCTAGCTAGTTACACAAACTGGAAGTTTGGAGAGGAGCCCCATGGATCAAACCCAACGCTCCCCAGCACTGGTCTGGCTGCAATCCTCACCACTGGCAGTCCAAAGTGAAATACAAGGCCAGGTGGTAACTAACAGTAACAGAACTTTCTGGCTCTTCTCAGGGTCCTTCAGCAAGCCGGGGCATCCAGGGGTCTACAAGTCTTAAGTGAAAGCAGATGTCACATTTTTATCAGTCGTGTCAAATACGAACCCTGTCTCCCAATTCAGTATCAAGGCTCCCAGGTTTCGTAGAAGTTTCACCATAGGCTGTGGTGGGCATGAGGGATGTAATTTCAACAGTAAATAATGAATTTGCTAGTTACCCACACACTGACAGTAAATAGTAATCCTTTGTTTGTTTTTAGGATCTCGTCCTAAGGAAACTATTTGGAAACAAGGAATAAAAGAGCGTTTTCCTTATGAAATTATGATACTTTGTGAAAATACCTCAAATTTGTCAACACTTGGCAAGAATATCTAAAGTATATGTAACAAATTGGAAGAGCTGCATGTTATTTTGCTTGAACCTAAAAGGTTTCTGTCCTGTAGTGCTCAAGCAAACAAAAAGTGTGTGAAATTTTACTTGAATAAACATTGCAGGCTGGTGCTAACTTGTTATTGGTACTGACACAGACCAGCAATTGGCCAACCAAGACAACACCAGACAAGGAAAACAATGTGAGATGTGATATGATATATAGTCCTGAGTTTTAAGCCAGTGAGACAAAGCCAAACACAAGTTTTGAAAATAATCACCGGAGTATTTAGGCAGGAAATATCACTTCACAATCTGTACATTTACGCAGCACAGCAAGACCAATCTCCATCAAAGGCAAGAGAACATTTTACAATGGAGACCAACCATGGTTTTATGACTATTGTCACCAGTTCAAGTAACCACCACGAACAGCAATGGGGGGAAGCAAGCTTGCAAAATATCTCAAAGTCCAAAACTAACTAAAAAAGAAAAACCTAAGCCACAAAGAATCGTTCTAGGTAGTCATTTTGCATGCATTTAGGGTGAAGCACAATCCAAAGGAACAATGCCAAACACCATAAATGTGCATCTATCCTATATTCATTGCAAGCTTTCAACTTTTCCCTTCCAAAAGCATGGCCATGATGCAGATGGATGAGGTCTTACCTTTTTGTTTGATGTATTATTTGCCCTCTCTGTTTTATTCTGCCCTTGGGTCTCTTTGTTTAGTTTGTTGAACTATTAAACTAAACTTAGAAATCGGATTCTCCCTATCTCTCAAAACATTAGTAGGAATACAAAAGGGACCAAGCCACTTCCATTTTCATGAGGCTTTCTGAATATATTCAGTGAATGATGCACGTGCTCCCACACAGTACATAGTCAAAATAGAGACATCAAAGTGTTTGAAACCAGTGAACTTAACTCTCATACACCATGAGATATGCTTCAAAAAGATTAAAATTCAAATCAAATACTACTGAAATCTCCTCAGTTCCTTCTGGCTTTTCATATAGTCAAGAGTATTCTATAGAAATTGAAACTGCACTAGACTTGCAGATTTTGTTTTGCAACCGTGCAACACACAGCTAATGCAGTAGGAGAGCTGATGCTCACATGGTTCTGGGACCTGGAGTTTAAAGAAAGAGAAATGAGTACTCATAAAACCTCAGTGGGGTACCTGAGCTAAGAGCTGGAAATCTGAGGGCACTGCACAGGGGAAAATTTAACAAAGCTGACAGGAATCAAGGGAAGGTACTTTTCATTTTCCCAAGCAGATAAACCAAAGGAAAATCATAAGCAGAAGACAGCAATATGATCAGAAGATGACAGAGAGCTCTACTCATCCTTCACCATATATAACTTCATGACTACTCATACTGTGACCCAAACATAGATTAAAATCAGCTAATGGATGGAAAACCAAAAAGCAAAGTAACAAGATGAAAATCACCCTGGTGAGCAATGAGAGCTTTATGGAGAACTTGCAGCCACAATACTGTCTCCATCCAAAGGTATATAAAAGCATTTGGTCAGTGCACTCCACTGTTCACAAGAGCTTAATCTTCATTCACACTTGTCAGCAGACATCATGTCAACTCCACTTTAATGGGCTCATCGTCCAGTTTGAACTTCTCATCTGGACATCCTTGACAGTCCCTGTGCTGCAATTCATCGCTCTTAAAACAGGTGACTAAGACAGGGTGGATGAATCAGTCTTTGGAAATCCAGGGCCAATTAATCCTGCCGCCTGCAAGGAAGTCATGGGAGGAGGGAGGCATCCGGCTGCTCCAGCACTGCCTGGGGAGACAGATCCCACCTGGGCTCTGAGCTGCCAGCTCGCTGAGCAGTGCTCCCTTCCAGCTGTGGTTCCTTCCTGGCAGCCACTGACCTCACCTCTGCCTCCTGCATCTGCCGCCTTCACCTCTGCCTGGCAGAAGTATCCCATACAATGCTTCTGCTATTATAACATGCTAAAACCCCTGCACATGAAACTTCATCAACAGCACAGGCTCCTGCGAGCAAATCAAGCCTGCCCTTTGTCCTCCATACCGGCTTCCCAAAGAATCCCAAAGAAGATGAGATTCCTCAGCTTACCAAAGCTAAAAAACATGCCTAATGCTTCGAGGTGATAACCACAATAATAACATCATCCCTCAGACACACTGGAGCCTACCAGAGTGAACCTTGTTTGTATAGGAAACTGAGTTAGGGCAACACTGAGACACAGTCATTATTGTCTTCTGTTCCAACCGCAGGGCTGCGAGCTTCTACCTGCCACCTCCGTCCAGCTAGGAGAAGCACAAGCAACGAAAAACAAACAGAGAACCTCCAGCTGTCAAGGTAGAGCTTCAAAATTGGTGTGCTACGAGGACAAGAGCGGGGTTTATTCAGACCTGCAGAGCCTGGAGAAGATATGGCTCATGAGCAAGGTGGGGATGAAGCACTCTGAGGTGGAGTAGAGGAAAGCTTCATTTATAGCTCTGCCCCCCAAATCCCACTTAGCAGGCCAAAACGTGATTAATTTGTTGTACCATGGATGAGCTGAGGAGTCTAAAATCACTGACTGTATCCAACCATTAAAAGCGCCTTCATCCAGAGGCCAGCCTACTCCAGGTTACAGCCAGCCAGCAATCTACCTGTGCTGGAGGATCTTTGATGCAATTGCATCACTCCTTGTATCTGTTCACAAAGAATAGAAGAACTAGGCAGAGAACACTGACTTTATTAAAAAATTCTTGGAAAACACATAAATTCTATTAATATTGATATTCCTTATAAACCACACAACAAGCAGCATATCTTTATGTTCTAAACCAGGCAATTTCTATGGAGCGGGTGAGAAAATGTGTTGGCTTCAGAGTCACAGATGCATTATACATTTATATATACTATTCGAGTAAGTTTTTTATAATCCCAGGTATCAAAGTGTGACTGATTTGTGTGCTCTGCTCCTTCTGCCTGGGTGAAGGTCAGTGGGCCATATTCCTTGTCCAGTTGCTTCTCCATTGTTTTTTACTGCCTGAGTCTGGGAGACATCAGTGAGAAAGCTGCCTTCAGCAAGAAGAGATGAATAAAAACTTCAAAAACTGGTCCTGTCTTTGGTCTGCTATCTTTTGAAAAATCTGTCAAGACTTGTGGTGACAAAATGAGGCTGTAGCTTCTCCAGACCTGGAGTTTTGAACAGCACAGACTGAAACACAGAGTCAAATCAGTGGCAACTCTTTCTGCAACCCAGACAGCAAAAAACCCACTAAAATAGGATCCTATTCTGCAGAGAAGGGAACCAGAAATACATGTGAAGAAAAATGTCCTCCTCAATTAGTCCTGGATTCCAGTTACACAGCAAGAAAGGGAGAGCTAACCAGAACAGGGAACATGAATAATAAGCAGCAGGTACACACCCTCAGAAAGGGGCAGATATTATCCCTACCACAACTCCTGGTTGTTTTCCCCCACGTTATTAAGAGCAACACAGGCTTATCTGGATGGCACTGCTGCCAGCTGGCCCGCCTCGGTGCCCCAGCCCCTGTGCCAGGGGAGACAGCCAGTCCTTCCAACCCAGGCAGCAAAGACAAGACCTGAACTGCACTTCACCTGCAGAAGCCAAGACACAGCAACCCACAGACCCCCACCACTTGTCCCTCTTGGGCTTAGGGTCAGACAAAGGACCTCAAGGTCCTCCCTGCAGAGGAACTTGTCTGAAGGGCACAGGCACGGATTGCTCTGCCTTCAGCAGGTTGCCTTGTACTTATTCCCAGGCCAGTTGTGAAGCTGCTGCTACTTTGACTCTATTCCATGAGCTGAGAAACACCAGCTTTTTTACAGGGCATAAAGCCTTGGGTTTTGTTTTTCTGTTTTTTGCCTTTGTTTTTTCTTTACAGAACATCAGAGGTGCCCAAACACGTTTGGGTTTGTACAAGGGACCCAGAGTGATTCTCATCCTCCTGGATAAAATGTATCAATGAAACAGCAATGTTTTCCTGAAGAAGAATGTGGAATTATGAATTTCATAGAAAATCTCAGTCTTTGTTACTTCTAGAGTTTTTTCTTTAGCATGCACCCGAGACCAGAGTGCCACTCTGCTAGACAGAGTACTCATGAAGCTGAAGTCTATTCCACTTACTCTATTTCAAAGCCAATCTTACTTTGCCTTACTTTCCAAAAAGCTGAAGATTTCACAATGTTTCTCTTGACTGATAGAAAAAAACCATCTATTTCCACCCTGCTGACGACCAATGGGCTGCCAAGAAAAATAAAATAAATAGGTATTTCTCCAAAATAATGTTACCTTTCCCTACAATACTAACCTGTGAGAAAGGGATTGCTTTGAAAGCATCTCCCTCGTGCTATTTAAAGATGGGGCATGGACAAGCTTTTCCAGCAGTGTCAGGCTGGGCATGGTCCACCTTTCATCATATTTCAAATGGATTAGCTCTGAAATGCAGGTAGAGTAACCCACTGAACAGACACCCACCTCCTCACATCATGTCCCAAGGTTTTTCTTATCATACAGAAATATTGCAGCTGTTACTGAAAATTCAAACACACAACCATACACAGACTCACATTTGCACACAGACTGTCACACTCTATTCCCAGACTAGTCCCAGGAAGATTCCATACACATTTTTGGCAAGGCCAAAGTCCCAATTTGATGGAGGGGGGAAAGTGCTTTAAAAGTTTTAGACAAACAAGTCTTGTTAATTTTAGTGTAAGATGAATATCTGAACACCCAAGCTGGCTCTGAGAATGCCAGCCTTAATCTCTTAGTGAAAAAGTTTCTAGATTTTCTTTCTCATCTGAAAAAGCCTAAAATTTCCTTTATGGTGCTCAGAGCTTCTGCTTGCTATAATTGTGTTCGTGCATACAACTCAGAAGAACCTGGTTCTCCTGGTCTCTCATTTTGCTTTCCAACATGAGTGACATATAAGAAGAAAACTATTTTTAATTCTCTCAAGGGTTGGCATTGGGAAAGGATTCTTTAAAAACAAGTATGCTTGGTTTTT
The DNA here is from genome assembly GCA_035047865.1 of Dendrocincla tyrannina. NCBI lineage: Eukaryota > Metazoa > Chordata > Aves > Passeriformes > Dendrocolaptidae > Dendrocincla > Dendrocincla tyrannina. Next base: position 50,845,571 of record JAWWMP010000081.1, read on the forward strand.
GTCATCCTAGAGCACATTCAGAGGAAGCCTGCTGAAGTCACTGGAATTACCTCCGTGTAAACCTGATTTTAGCGAGGCAGCCTTGAACTAAAGCAGATACATATTTTTGACCAATCATTGTCAAGTTAATCTCTTTCACGAGCAAAAACTCCCAGGGCCAGACCAATTCTGATGTCACTGCATCTGCTTACATTAGAGGGATGCTTGGCTCAGGATGGTTCAAGTGGTGTATTAGCCAGACAGTGGATCAATAAACAGCACAGAGAAACAAGTATCTTGTTTAGAAGTGTGGGAGTGTTTCTACAGAGGAAGGAATACGATCCTTAAGATGTTTTCCAAACTGTAAACACACAGTTGCCCAGATGTTCAATTCCCCACTTAAACTGCACAATAATAAATACAAATAAACAATTTTAAAAATCTGGTTAACGTTCTTTAGAGCAAGTTATCAAACTGTTACTTTTTCAAGTCAAGAAAATTCTATTTACATTCCTGCTTCTTCACTACCACACACCTAATGTGTTTGGTCCAATGATCCCCCAAGCTGAGTATCCTCAAATCCCACAGGAGGCAGGGAGCACCTTGGAGGGCTGGTGACCAAGCTGGCCACTCATTTAGCATCCTCAGTTCCATGCAGATTCAGCCAACATTTATACTTCATCTAAATGTGGAGTGAGTTGCACACAATTAAACAGCATGCTGGGACATAAATTGTCCAGTCACTCTTTCTGTATCTTTAAAAGACGTCTCTTGAAATGAATTTTGCTTATCTAGGAATATTTTAATAGACAGCATGCAATTCAGCCAAAAATATTCACACAGGACACTGAGTAGGAATCTATTCAATGTTTATGGGGAACTCACTTCTATTAAGCAACTGATCTTTGTCAGTCCCACGAGTGCTCACCATAAACAAGTTCACTGTATCTGTCCACACTGCCTGTCTCTGTCCTTCCTCCTGCAATCTGCAGCACAACTGATATCCCTGGAGCTTCTAAGTCCATTTGTTTTCCACCCTCTGGCTACTTAGTGCCCTGGCGGGCCTTGCCCTGTCACTAACAGTGGGAAGGGCTCTAAAACCCTTGTGGGGAATAACAAGGCTGCTGAGGCCAGACAAGGAAATTGAACTCCAAGTGCAGAGATAAGGAAGTGACTGGCAATGGAAGGGATTCTTTACACAGTGATGGAAAGGGGTGGAAGGAAGACAGAAGGCACAGGAGTGGAAGGGAGTCAGATATCTGACTAGAAAACTCAGGAAATATTAAAGAAAGAAAAAAAGGCTGGAAATACATCTGCCCACAACTGGCACTTTCAGGAGTTCATTGCAGGAGCAGGGGAAGAATTTGAGATGAAGGAGCCAGCTAATATGAGAAGAACAGGATGACTCCGATATTAAAAAAGAAAAATAGGGGAAAAAAGCAAGTGGAGTGGGTAAGGAATACATATTCTTTTGCTCTGAGTCATTTCTTTTGGCTTGGGGTTTTTTTTTTCAGTAAGACCTGGCAGGGATTTGCTCTGCCAGGGGCACTTCCCTGCGTTATTGCTCCCTGGCTGCACTGGTCCCATTTCCAGCTCCAAACTGGCTTGAGGACACTGCTAAGCCAGAGGGAAGAGCTTTGCTGGGGCTGTGGTCGGGGCTGCAGACAGTGATGGCCCAGGCAAGCAGAATGCATGGAAGCAGCATGTCTTTTCTACACTTTTCGGAGTGTTCTGCCACAAAACGACTTTGTGCTGCATGAAGAGGCTGCCGTGGCATCCAGCTGCTACCAACACTTTGAAAGAGCCCATTTGTTTAGACACATAAAACTTCATTTTCCCAACCTCTCAGGTTCTACTTACAGCTTTTTGGGGTGGAAAACATACTCAATTTCAAATTTCAGGAACTCTCCCTTTTCATATTTTTCTTCCTTTGGCTATTTTATGTTTCTTTTTTTTCCCCCCCTCTACATGTTTGGAGATTGTCCAAAGAAATTAATTAAACTTGAAGGACATGATATTTGTTTCTTGTTTCAACCTCTTTCCCAGATTCCTGCAGCTGGGCGTTGCCCTTAATTAACAGCATTTTTGTTTGAAATCATATACTTAATGATCCCTGTGTTCTCACTCTTTGGTTTGGGTTTTTCCTATTTCCTTCTGTTTCTTTTATGTTTTGTTGTTGTTGTTGTTGTTAAAAAAATGTAAGTTTATATATTTGCAAAGGCTATCCTGTTTATTCAGATGAATAGTATCTTTAAGTGGAAAAATAAAAGCCAGACCAAATTCATTGCTTCTTTACTGTCTCAGCTAAATAGCTCTGTGGTTTCTATTTCTTTTTTCTTTCTTTTTGTGTGTGTTTCTAATTCCAGCTGTGCAACACACATCAAACCAGTCTGTGGTTATACTTCTTCGTAAACTATGCTACTTAACATTTCATTTTAAAAAAACAATTAGGCTTTCTTCCCCCCAAGAAAACAAAATGGAACTACAAGAATATACTTTCAGTTACATCCACAGATACTGGATAATTGATTTCCGCTGTACATTACAAAAAATATTTTTCTGTTTTGTTGGCAACACTAGATATTTTAAATTTAATTAATGTTTCAAAAGGTAAACTGATTCAATTAGGATAACTTTTCAATGGAAATTGTGAGATGCAGAAGAAAGCATTTTTCAAAGTTAGTTTTAGGGTCTTGTGTGACTTCCCTGTGAGAGGAAAGCAGCCAACTTGAACTCAGCCTGAGTTTCATCAATAAAAGGAGAAGGGGGCCTAGTAGAATCACTCTGGGGCTCAGCTGCTTCCAAAAACATGTTATTTCTCACAGTAATGTTAAAAAAATGGGGGCTTTTAATATAAGGATGATTTTTTTTCCTCCCCCATGCCCCCAGTAGCCAGAGTAATTTTAAAACAGCAAACAAAACACTTTAAAAAAAAAAATCTAATTAACTCTTTAGAGGTGCCAAATCAAGATAAATTCTTGCAATAGAGAATTTATGTGGCTGGAGTATAAAATGTTTAGGGCTGCATTATGTCTTCGAGAGAAAATGATGTTACACCACCCTCCTAGGAAGTTTTGTTGCTCAGCACCAACTTGGTGGCAGGTGGACAATAACCATGAGAGAGAGGCAGCAACTAGGCAAGGTGACCCCCTTGGCCCAGCAACTGAGTAAAACCAACACTCCTCTCACATCCCTCTTCTCCCCCTTGCTCTGTTGATGCACTGGGAAAAGGACTGTTCTTTTTCAGAATGAGGATGGACAGTGACTTCACAAAAGGGTGAACACGAGGAGAACCAGCCAGGTCAGGCTGCATAATCTGAGTGTGAGGTCTGAGAGAGCCCATGACTAACAACTACCAGCTTCAAAGCCCCACTTTCATAGTTTACAAGAGCAGCAACACTGTTTTATGAGACGAAAAAATCCTCCTCCTCTCTTTTCCCACTAGGAGTGAGATAATGTTATCCTGAAACCAGCAAGAAACAGTATTCTACTTACCATATTCAAAACCAGTCAGATTTCAAGTACAGGCTACTACTGGAGCCCCAAAACCCAGGCAAATCTGTTCTTCTTTAAGGCTTTGGGTCATGTGCCGTTCATCTGCAGGCATGGCACCCTATTGATACTGGCTTGTGGGACTGACACACAGAACACAACCAGTGTGTAGCCCTTTCTGTGATGCATTTCTCCAGTGGACATATTTCAACCTCAAGCTGTAAATGGCTTAAAATGCAGGCACTGCCTTTCTCATGATTCATGGCCAAACTTCCCCCTGATGCCACTGAGGAGGGGTGTGTAGGAAATGCAGGATATGCTGCCTGTTCTCATGAGTGGATGTTACAGCAACACCTTCAAAAATTGTTCTGTTAATCATCAGGAATGACATCTGCTGTTGGTGAGAATAACTCCAGCCAGCTACAAGATTATGGGGAAAGGACATCCTGCTTTCCCCTCTGTAGCTACTAGGTAATCATTTGTCTTTCTTATAAAACAGGAATCATATTTCTTTTACATTTAGATAAGGGAAATGGAACATATTCAGCAAAAAACCCCACTAACCATCCTGCAGCAGACCACAGAAGTCAGACAGATTGCCAGCATTAAAGGAAGATCATGTAGGTAGACAGGAAAACAACAGAGAAGAGCTTTCCCAGAATTCACACGCCCCTTCTCTGCCTGAGTTGTGCAATGGAGAATTACAAAGCCTCCTAGAACACGAGCTAGCAGAGAGTGCATGACACACAGAAGTGCCGACAGAGCAAAACCTAAAGGACTGGGTTCTGTGGAGTGGTCAGCCAAAGAGACTTTGTGTCGATGATGTAATATTTGTAACTGGGTAATCTCCCGGAGAAATGTGATGAAGATGTTTCTGGAACTATTTTGGTCTGCCTTGGAGCCTCCATGTGTACTTGCAGCGGAACAATTAAAATAAATCCGTTTCAGAAAAACACCAGTGTCTTCATTAGTTGAGGCTGATGGGTAGCACAAAGCCCATCTCTTCTCAAGCTCAGCAGTCTGGCCAGCAGGCCAGACAGCACTGTTGACAGTACAAATTACTGACTAATTCCTTTCACACACCTTGATAAGGAGATAAGATAAACCTGCGACACGGTATGGGTGTTTACACTGGTGTGACACCTTGGTATCCCTGACTGCACCAGGTCCTACTCATCTGCCAAGGACTACCAATACACTTGGGTTTAGAAGTCATTGGCTGAGGCTACTGGGAGCAGGAGGGGAGGATGACCATTCCTCATGAACAGTAATATTGCTCAAAGTATGGACGGTGGATTACTCTTTTTTCCTGGTGAGACTGGGCCAAGGTCATGAAGGAAGATTAGTTGGACAGGGAGAGGAACAAAGTAAAACAAAAGGCTTTCCTCCCTGAGTCAGGAAAATGGGGACCTTTCCTGCTCCCAGCCCTGTCTAGACATATTATTATGCTCCAAATGAAAAACATTTAATTCATACTTGGGGCAGGAAGCAGGATTCTCTCCTCCTCAGTTGAGACAAGCCCACTCCAACAAGCCCCTTTGCTATCTCAGTCCTGCAAATTTCTAATTAGACTTAAGGATATCACCATAAGAGCAGTTTACAACTTGGTATTGTAAAAAAATTTACTCCATCGGCACCTTAACAAATTAGGCAAGTACACAGCCACCCTCCTTCCCATCCACTGTCCTAAATTTCCCCTGGGAACAGGTGCTTGAGGCTCCCATTTCACCATCACCATTCCTGTATCGCATCTAGCTTTCGTATGGCACTTGTGGAATGAGAATAGTTACTGTTCTGGTAAGAAGATCTTGTTTTCAATATGCCTCATGATGTCCCACATAAAGCCATACCAGCATGTTTTCAGAAGGTAGAAAAAAGGTGCAAACACAATAGAAATAATAATCAAGCAAGCTTAAGCAGTGGGGGAAGGAAATGAGCTAATTTCCAAATGCTCAGTGCCCAGTCATGGAGACCAAGGGCAGGTAAACAGGAAAAGAGAGGAAGGAGGAGGTCATTACACCTTTGGCTACAGAAGCTTCTTGGGGTGGGTGGTTGAAGCAGCTGCTGCCCTTATCTTTGAGAGGTGAGGAAAGATGTAGGCTGAAGGATTGTCCGAGGCAGGCTAGACCTTGAACAGGCTATGGAGTCCACACAGCCAGCCTTACAAGTCAGCTGAAACACTGTGATGGCTAAACATTGTTGTTAGATGTTTATTAAGACTCCTGCTAAATGCATTTCTGGTCTTGTAAATTTTTGTAATTTTACATTACTGGAAATCTATGTCTTTAATTCTGAGTTTGAGTTGTAAGTAAAAATGCATCTTGGCTGATGCATAAGTCTGATTCTTAGCAATCTGACTCATGAAATGCACACAGGGAGAAGAAACCTCCCCAGTCTCAGCTCCCTCACACTTCATTCCATTTATTTTCTTTCGACTAGTGGGGGCTGAAACCTGTAAGAATATAAAGTCAGATCTGTTGAATAGCCCAGGCTCGCTCTGGGTTCACCGTAACTTGCAAAAGTAGAAGCCCACAGGCTGAGAATTCACCAGAAAAAAAGTGCTACGCCCTCTCAAGGCACAAAGACAGGATCCTCTCCATAGCGAGGGCACCAGGAGTGGCCAGGGGCATATCCTGCAAAGAGATTTTGGGGTTTGGTGCTTAGCCATGCAATAAACAAGTCAGGCAGCCTGCTGAGAGAGGCTTCGTGGGTCACAATCCAGGGTGAAGTTGTCATGCTTTCCTGCAAAACACATCCTAGGGGTGAAAGCAGAGAATGCTGAGGACACCACAACATCCACACAGGTCAGCACAGGCCCAGCAACACTCAGGCATCTGAAAAACCCTGAGTCTCTTAATGGATCTTCTCTTAAGCCTTAAAAATGGAGGGAGGGAGGGCCAGCAAATCTAAGGAGTTTAAGTGACTTCAATCAGTGGGAATTTTGTGGGATCCTGGACTCAGCTGGCTTGGTGGGAACTATGGCAATAGGGCACCACTGATACTATGGGGTGTCTTCCCTCACTGGCACAACAAAGTGCAATTTTAATTTGCCTTCTCCTGTTTCAGGGAATCTTTGAATTTTAATTTAATTCTCCTTTTTCCTTTGCTGCCCGTATTATTCTCTCCTTATCCCAATAATCCAAAAGGGTTATTTTCTCTCTAATTTGCTCCCACAGATGGCAGGGTAGGGAAATCGAAAACAGAAGTCAGAGTCCTTGGGAGTACAATGAAAGTGAAATCATGTGCCTCCAGATTAAAAAGAGGAAACGTATTAAACCTTTAAAAATACAGATTAATCAATTATGTATGCAAAAGAGGACACAAGAATTACAGTCATAAAAGCGGAAGGAAATTCAGAAGTACAGTATATGCCTCTGGGATCCTCCTAACTCAAATCCAGCAAAGGGATGTATTTTCCCTCCATGCATGCCCATAAATCCCATGAATGTCAAAGGGACACTGTTCTTTTAGAATAGGCCCAAAATTTACGTTTAGAGAAAAGAAAAAGGGAAAGAGCTTTCATAAAATATTATCACAAGAGCCACAGCTTTAAAAAATTTCAGCGCATTTCAGTGACCACTAAGAGGGGAAGAGAAAGGGAAAGAATGGAACAACTTCTGTCACACTGTCCCAAATCCCACAGCAGAGACTATCACTCACAGACACTGCTATATTGCCTTCCAGAAGGGGTTATACTGGTGCAAGAGGCCTGTGGCAGCCCCAAATGGATGCACCAGGGACCTGCACAGGGAAGCACCTTGGAAAGGATGCCTTGTGCCCTTTAGGATGATCTGATTACCTGGCCTGCCAGCAGTACTGGAGAAAACAGAGGGATCAAAATGCCACCACCTAAGGTTAGCATTTAGTGTTTTCTGTTGCAATCCTTGGGAGATACTCAGGGGTGTTTTCTAGGTAAGAACATGTAGAAGGAAAATAATAATAATAATTAAAAAAGTGCTCATTTATCTATATGTGCTTGGAGGGCCAAATTTTATCCTACCAGGTTTGTCTGAAACAGTAAGCTAATTCCTAAAACCAACACATAAGTAACTCCTCACAGTGCTGATGGTGTTTTCCTAGCTATTCTTCTGTTATTCTGCCTAGGTTCCCAGGACCACATCTTTTACAATGAGGAGTGAATAGTTCGCTGTTGTGCTGACAAATAAATGTAAAACTTATATCATTTTATACAGAAATACAGAGCGACAGAAATCTCCTGCTGATGCAAGTCCAAACACTTATTGCCTCAACCAATCAGCAACATGTTAAGAACATCTTAATTAGTGCCAAAAACCAAACCAGTGGAATATTTCCCCAGGCCCTATTTCTAAATTTTCAGAACTTGCCCTGAACTTACTGTAAAAGTGGCTGGGTTGCTTTCTAGGGTCTCTTGTAGGAGAGCTTTCCTAGCTCTTCACCACTCTGATGGCTCAAAGGCTTCTAGTTTTAAATATATTTATATCTGTGGCCAGTGGTTTGCCTTTGTGTTTGTATCAACACTGACCTGGATAACACTGAAATACTGCTTTCCCCACCCGCTCTTTATCCTTCCTTCCACTGTAGAATTATGTACTTCTCCCAGCCTTTGCTTTGCTTTCCTGCTTTCATCTCGTTCATTGAACTCGCCGCTCCTGGATCATCCTACCAGTGCTTTTTTGTATCTCTTTTAGATCCAGTTGCTTAATACGCAAGGACACAACCACACAGTAATTCGAGCTGGCTCTTCCTCATACCTAACACCATTCCCTGCCTCTGCTGGAAATACCTCACCAGTGCAATTGGGATGCTGTGTTACTGCTTGTGGCCACGTGTCCATCAGCCTTTTTCCACAGTTATCAACAAAGCTCCTGGCCTAAGGCAGAAATGCTGGTTATTAGATGCTAAATGAGCATTTTCTACTTTAAGTATCACTGCATTACTACTACCTCGCTGCTCAGAATGATTCAGGCCATTCTTTCTGTGGGGTATTCTCATCCTCACAAATATCAGCAATGCCTTCCAATTTGTACGGTCTAGAAAACTTATTGTTAACATAAATCTAATTGTGGCATTCATTGAGAAAAATATTAAAGAAGGTGCCACTCTGGCTGCTGCTGAACTCTGCTAGCTGCATCTTGGAAAGCACTGAAAGTTTTTGTAGAGTTGTAGTAAAATAATGTTATTTCTGTTGAGGAGAGAACCATTTGCCACAGTCAGTAGTAAATGGTGAAGGTTAACAAACAGAAGAGATGGTTATACTGATGCCAAAGGAGCTTTTAATTCTGGGTTTCCTTCTGTCCCCAAGGAATATTTAGATCTGTGAAAACCAAATTTATTTTCTTACCCAGGTCTCTTTCCATAGTGTCAGAATTGTCCATACTAAATAGTTCACATTTTATTCCTTCAGAAAGCAGCTTAACACTGTTGACATTATGGAAGCTTTCCTCTAAAGCCCAAAATGCATCTATAATGTCATACATAGTTATGACTATGCTACTGAGGTGTTATTGTAGGTGTCATGGAATATCACCAAGCCCCCTGTAGAAGCTGCATCACTTTGCAACAGATTGGCCCTTGCCCTTTTTCTGTAGGTTACATTACAGCTTGCAGCAACTTCAAAATGCAAAGATGCCCTTGTGGCTTTGCCCACACACCATTTGAAGCATCCACCACATTTCATGGCTAGCAGCAACTTCTTAGAAATAAAAAGTTTAACTCATGCTTAAGAGATTCCTTTGAGATCCCTGGGAACACTTAGACAACACAATCTTATACAGTTTTGCCCAGTAAATTTTGTTTTCATTTAACTTATGTATGATTCCCTTCCCTCTAATATTGTATCTAAGTCTATTATTCCTATCATTTTCCCCATGAAAATATATCAGCCCATGACATTTTAACTTCAGAAAAAGGATCTTTCTTTTTTTTTTTTTCTCACTCCATGTCTGTATTTCCATCTTGCTTTTTTCCCCTCACTTCTTTTCCTCCTTTTTTTCTTTTTGGTGGCTTCTTTTCAGATTCCATTTACAATCTGCAATTATATTTAGAGAAATAAAATGTTACTTATGTGAAATATACCAATTAACATACACTATCCCAGTATGCACATAGAGAGCACTCTATCTTTACATTTCCTGAAGAATCAGATGCTGTGATTTTTTGTGAAAGGAAGCAAATTAGATTAAGAAAACTTTGGAAGTTTCGTCATTGTGCAAGAAAAACAAAACCAAACCCCTTTGTTGCACAGTGGTGTCAACCTGCAGCAAATACTGTGTTTGTGCAGTTCTGCTATTTTATTTAAACACAAAACAATTACCACACACTGTAATAAAAGCTGAGCAGTGTCACAATTACACACACACGCAATGCTCAACATCACAGCATTCTAAGCATTCAAAAGCTAGACGCGTTTCCTAACTCCTTTTCCCATTTGTGTCAACATTAAGGGAAATATCCCCTCACAAATACACACCCTGGCTTTATGAGGCAGCTTAAAAGAGACGCTCAGCCACGGCGGAGCCTCCCACGCAGGAAGGGTTTGGGGCAAGGCCCTATTACGGTGGGTGCTGATCAGTGGAAGTTGGCTGCAGATGGATAATAGGTAGTGCACTGTGATTTCCATGCAGCAAATGGGTGTTGGGAAGAGATGCTGTATGCTCTCAGTGGTTCTCAAGCTGTTTCCACCTCTGTGATGTTGCCCTTCCAGTGACCTTCTTTCTTCAGAATTTATTTCAGAAACTAAAATAGCCTTTCTGGGCTACCTTGAAATTATTTTACTTTAGCATCAGCTTACCTTAAAATAAAAATTCAAATTTAATATAAATTTGTACAGTGATAGTTGTCTGTTTGTTCCTCTCAAGGTTCTAAACTAAAGTTATTGTGATCGCTCGACCTTTCTGTGCTGTACTCACTTAACTCATAAACAACCACACAAATTTCTGATTTTGTACAGTGTGGGGTACATTTACTATAGTAACAGTAAGATGTTATCCCAGTTGCTTCTTCTTACAGTACTTTTGTCCCTTAAAATATAGATCAACTTACTAACAGTGACTGCCACGTGAAACTGCTGCTCTGCTTTGGGAGTCCAACACAGCCTGACCTGCCTGTGTTTACAGGACTCAGTTCAGTCTCTATTTTTAATATTCCCCTCTTTCAGTGTACTTCGTTGTTCCTCAGTCTTTTCCCCACACCTTTCTACACCCTAGCTCATGCAGTTTAGACAGCATTCTCTTTAAAATATCATGTTTTGTAAGACTATGCACAAAACGTGACCTGCAAAGATAAAATATTCAGTTGCTGTTTTTATAGGGTTACTTGTCCTGATCAGTTGATTCATCCACAAATTCAACTATAAAATCAAGGAGTCAGATGTCTGTACCATTTCCAGAAAAGCACTACCAGTACCCAATTATACATTCCCCTCACCCCAAACTGCAGCTCATTTTCTTCTGCTCCATATAACACAAGCAACATTTGTTAAGTATCGCAATCCAGGCACCATTCAATGGAAGTTTTAATGTGAATTCAACACATTCATTAATTTACTGGAATTTCCCCCAAAATGCACACATTTGACAACGTGCAAGCAACACTTTGTTTCATTTCATACTGTTTCTTAATGACTGAAAGGCATGTGTCGATTTTTCACTTTGGTGTTTAGCATTTATGGTGTTCAAAAGCTGGTATTTGTGTTCTGCAGCATGTTCAGAAGTGCCGAGGAAAAACAATTTCACTTTCGAACAAACATCAGAAGTCTCACAAAGAAGGAAAACTATTTGAAGGTATTTTAATTCTTTGCTTTCAAACCTAGATGAGGTTAAACCCCAAGCCTCCTGCCTCACCCTTTCAGCTAAGAACTGCTCTCGTAGAGTGAGGAGTCATTGAGACCTGGCTCCTGGAGCAGATGTTTGGAAAACAGGCAGGATTTCATGGGGGTGTCATTAGGGCTTTGTCAGAAGGGGTTTCAAATGGGTAGGAGTCTGGAAAATTCTCTATTTTTAAAACATTATAGTTTAGAGGAATTTTCTCCAGAACTAAGTTTTAGAATCAATTCAGTGGGGTGTTACTCTGAGCAAGGATGAGACCGTGACGTGAAATCCAAACCATGAACACAAGTATAAGTGCAGAACAGAACATTGCTGTGAGCACAAGGTAGCCTTCAGTACTATTCTGATGGAAAATGAACCCCCCTCTTTCTCATTCTGAACTCCCCAATGCTCTTCTACCTTTGAAATAGGTCAGTGCCAATCCAGAAACTCATATGCCTTCAGAACTCCTTTCTTATTTTCCTGTAGTCTTCCACTATCGAAAGATATTGTGGTTTTCCTTACAAAAGCCCTGCTTAGCAAACCTGAACTGAAAACTGAGCTGCTTCAATCAGCATGTCATGTTTGTCTGTGTTTCTGTCTCTTGACTGCATGTGCTTAGGTCTTCAAAGCAGATCTTCAGGGCAAATTCTTGTGGATATTTATTCCCAAATGCATTTCCCACAAATAGCCTGTAAGATATATTTTAAAATCAGATATTTTGTTTAACATTCTTTCTAGATGACCTTTCACTTGTCACAGTGACCTCATCCTACCCTTTCTTCCAGTCTCAGTGTTTGCTCTTATCTGCTCCCTTCCTCTTTCCTTCACCTCTCAGTTGACTCTTTTCTCTCCTGACACTAGAAAAATACCTTTTTTTTTCTTCTGTCTAGGATCTCCTTTCACCCCACCTATGTCTATATTTTCCACCTATCTCTTTTCCTTGTTAGCAGACCGAAGATTCTCTGTACAATAACTCCCCAAATTCCTCCCTTTTGGTTCCCATGTGTTCTCTTTCCCCTTTGCCTTGCAGGAACCATAATTGCAGTTCCTTAGCTAAATCCTAACACTCCTACTCCATCTTCACCTTCCTGGACCTGTGAGTCTCACTAATACTATCAAACAGGCTCCTCTTGACCACCTCTCTGTTCTTCATTCCAAATATTTCCCTCCTCTTTTCCTCTCCCCTTCTCCTGCTTCCTGTAAGCATTCCATAAGATTCCCTTCTCTTCCTCTTCTATGCATTGTGGGTAATTTCACACACAAATCACAGTTTCCATAACACAGAGCTCTGTTCCATACCAATTTATTCCAGACGTGTGTCTTTCTATCCAAATGAGAGTCTTGCTAAGTCTCTGGATATCACACTTAGGGTGACTTAAAGCCCTGAACGTTCAGAAGTCCTTTCCCTTATCTTCATCTTTGACTGTGGTGAGCAACACTGCGTTCAGCCATGGATGTCCACATGCAGAAGCACAAGATCCTTTCTTCTCTCTGAGTCTCCCATCTGTGCTCCCAACTCAGTCCCCACCGTATTTCCACACACTATCTCTAAACAATAGTCTTTATTGTCTCTGCTGACTGCTCAAGTTCTTGTCCTGCCACTCCTCTCGATTAGTGCCATGCCCTTTCCTCTGGCCCTCACAAAAGCACCCTTGCCCTGCTCATTTCAGGCCCCAGCTATATAAATCATCTTCCCGGCCTGTTGTTCTGACTATACCCATTATCTTTGAACCATTTCAATGATTCCTTTTTTCCTCTGGGACATCAAGCTTATTGTGACTCTCTTAACTTTCAAAGCCCTTCATGGCTTACTCCCAACTTGTCACTTTTTATTCACTATCAAAATATAAATGCCCAGCATCAGTCGGCCCCAGATGCCAGCTTCAATTGATCAATTTGTTAAATTTTCCAACAAGCATCTTTTGTGCTTTCTCCCTTGCTGCCCCTCAGGCTTGAGAAGAGCCTGCATGTGCATTCATAAAACCAACTGTTATCCTCCTTTGAATCCCTTATTAAAATTCTCCTTTGCCAAAAACTTGAGCATGGTTAGCTCACAGGCGCACGGAAAGCACCCCCTCGTATGATCTTGTTATTCCCTTGTTCTTCTCCATCTGTGATCCCTGGTCTTGTATTTCCATTATGTTATTCTGAGTCCTTTGGGACTGAGCCTGGTCGTTTCATGTTTCTGCAGCACTCGGTACACAGTGGTTCTAGACCACAATTTGGCCTGCAAGGTGCTGTGGTAACACAAAGGAGGGGAAAAAGGCAGTATAAAGAAAAGCAGCAGACTCATTCACAAGGCTGTCTCTGAGAAGCAAACGGTGCAAAGAGGTTTCTTTTAACATTTTGTATGAACGCTTGCAAGAACCTTCCTGCTGGTTTCAGTCAGTGCAGAAAGGAAGACTGGACAGCCTGTTCTGGTTTGGACAGCCAGGCACAGGAACAGGAGCATGGCAGGCAAATAACACACGGGTAAAGACCTTTACATATTCATGGCTATAAGTTAAACACAGGCTGCATTTTCTAGAAACGTGGCTTTGGAACTGCTCACAGAGCCAGGTCAGGTACAACAAACTGACTATCAGACAGTTTAAGTTGGTTTGAGCTTCCAGCACATAAAAAGATGTATATTTTCTTTCTCCAGATTTCTAATTCTTTTTTTTTTTTTTCAAGCAAGTCAGCAGTACAATAATAATCCGGTATTTGCCTGCTGCTCTCACTCACCCACCTCACTAGCAGAGCTAAATTTTTCAGTGTTTCCTTCCACTGCAATGCCATTGAACAAAGTTTTATGCTAATTTTTTGGAAGATAGATGTAGAATGGTGAAAAAAACAGCAGCTTCAGTACACACTGCACCAACTGTGTACTTTCTGGGGGGACTCTCCAGAACGCTTCTGACCTTGCTTAGTTAAAGAGATGCCTGGCAGAAAAAGTACCCTACACCATATCCAAGGTTTTAAAGTAACCACAGCGAGCCCTCTTATAATTAAGCCACTCCACTCCATTCACTTTCTTTCTAAGTTCACTGTAACCAAAATTGCAGTGTCTGCAGCGAAAGAACCCAGGAGCTTTCTTCTCTTTCATTACAGCTACACTTTTGCTACCTCGGTGATTCTCAAAAGGGGAATTGTTAGTGGTGGTTTCCGCTCTGCCTCAAAATTCTAGCACCTATTTCTACTTCTTCACGCACAGCTCCCCAGAGTACCCTCTGCTTGCAAGGCAGCATTTCTCCTGCTCTGGGCTGGCTTTTCAGGACATCTCTGCGACTCGTGTATCTTAGACCTCTGCTTTTTAGGAGCTTCATCTTTTCACTCTTCTGAAGTAAAGCCAAGTGCTGCAGGAGCAGAGCTCACCGAGGAGAAGCTGAGTGTGAGATGTGTGCCTTTAGAAGCAATGAGACCGGAGAAACAAAGGGAAAGTGGGTTGGCCACATGAAAAGCTCTGGGTTTGTTTTGACTTAGATTAATTCAATTATGCTTAAAAAAAGTTAAGTTCCAAGAATAAGAAATCAGTAAATTTACATAGAGATTAGGTAATAAAAGGTCTGTTGCACTGTATTCTCATTGGATGCCACAGCTTTCACTCTAAGTCAGAATTCCCAAATATCACTTTTAAAGGGATATAGGTGTCTTAAATTCCTTTCTCATTTATTTTCTTTTAAATTTCACCTAAGAGCTTACCTCCTTTGCCGTGCAACGTGGAGTGCTGTATGCATATAGAATCCTTATTGCCATGCTTTTAAGCTGCAATGCCCTGCAGGCTCCCCCTCCCTCTGCGTTGTATCCTATTTGAAGACCTTAATGAAAGGGCCTGGTTCCAGAATCACAGCAGCTTGTCTGCACAACCAAATTCCATCTCCTAATGAGTTCCTCTAAATCTGCCATCAGGTGACTTTATTGACTCTATGATCATAATGAGGTAGCAGCTCACTTTCCGCAGTTTTGCTGGTTTCAAGCCTGAAGTTCTCCTCTGCTCCCGGACTTTAGCTGATATTTAATGATGAGGAATCAAGCAGGGTTTTAATGTCTGCAAGAAACGTCCCTGAAGTGCAAAAAGCCCCAGACAGGAGTCTTGAAACTTTCCAGAGCCATATGAGTCTACTGGTAGGCTAACAAACAGGAAATCAGCCCATCAGTAGCTAATTGACACATCTGAAGGTTTAATTACTTCCCTATTAGGGAAGGTGATGCAGCATTCAAGTTGTCATTAAAACAAACACACTCTTTAATACATGAGGATTTATCTGAAACACATATCTCTATCCAATCTCCAAACCCTTAGTTTGAAACTGTGCATCTCCCAACATTGTTTCCTTCTTTCGTTCCGGGGTAATTGGAAGATTATCCTATGACATGTGAATAGGTACAAGCTGTTCAGGAAAAACTGCAGCCTTTAATGAGTGCTGTGCAGGCAGCCCAGACACACGTGGAGCCCCATTACCCTCAGGACTCGGAGAGAAATTTCCACTGGCGACAGCATCTTCCTACATAGCTGTAAAGCATCAGGCACACTTTTGTTCTCATATATCCAATAAGGGGATGGAAGTGTGGTAAATGAAAGTGAAGAGCCCACCTGCCCCTGACTGTTTTGTCAGGGTTTTCTGCAACTTTCACACCTCTAATCTTTATACAGTTTCATTTGCTCCTTATCTGTTAAAAATGGGTGATGCTGTTTTAATTATGTTTGAATTTTTCAGATTCCACTCAGTTCTGAGCTCACCTAGAAGTTGAGCAAATATCACTCAGGGACTGGAAATGTTTATCTTCACTTCCATTTTTTCTCTCAGTTTTTGGTCTTTGTTTCAACTCAGATTAGAATTGAGGGCCCCCAATCACCACCAAAGAAAATCAAGCTCTGAACTTTTGCAATATCCAGTGAGGTTTTGCAGATTGGGCAGAAACTTTCAGATAAACCTTCATTTCTTCTGATCTTTAGACTGAACAATTGAGGTTCAGGCCTTCTCTCCATGAATTTTGGTATGTACTAAAAATCACAGAACAGAATGTCGTGTGTTCTTTTTGTAATTTGAGCTAGAGAACTTAGCTAGAGAACCCAAACCCTTACATTTCTGCTTAAAACTTGAGGAGAGATATTTTTACTATTCCATTTTCACTGATCCGTTGGTTTTCACTCTTCCCCCTCCAGACTTGTAGAAATCTCACATTGCTGGTGGGAATACATATGCATATATGTTAGTGTGTGTGTGTGTAATGTATAGTTAGTGTAATCCTTAGGTATTAGGTCAGGACTGTTCCCAATAATATCCTCTCATAAATAGCACCTTTTAGCAGAACATCTGGAATTGGTATCAGCTACTACACTTTCCCCTGTTCAGTCTTTACGTTCATTCCTTCCCACTGACAAAAGGAAGAGAGGCTGATATAAATGTATCTCTTCTGGCTCCCAAATTTTATACCAATACTTTAAATACTGGTAGTTCTGTGTATTGTAATCATGTAGTAGCTTTCACTGGCTCCTGTAGCTCTAACCACAACATAATTACAAAACTGATGAACTTGAAGGGGGCCAAAACGGTCCACATGACATTCAGTCCTCCCATCAGCAATGGAAACAGAGAATAAAAACGGAAGAGCACGTGAGAAGAAGGAATATAACTGTGAATTTGAATGATGGGTCCAAAAACACTCCAAAGGATGCTTTCAAAACTGACTCTGAAGTAGGATTTGCAGAGAGAGGTGGCCCTGCAGCCCAGCTAACTCAGATCTGAGGTGACCTTAGGCATTTGAGTGTATGCACATGCAGAATACCCATGCTGGCTGCACAGGAAGGCTGTAATCACACAGGCCAGGCTAGAACTGGTCTCAGCCTACTCCTGGACCAAGTTTGGCATTCTCTGTGCCTGCAGCCCCACATACTGCCCCAGAGCAGCCTCCCTGCTGAGTGGTGTATCCCTATAGCAGCCTGGCTGGGTAGGCTCAGCATCCCCATTTCACAGCACCAAGTCTTGGATCAGCACTGAATTCAAGAGGAAACCTGAGCAGAGACTGGAAGCTGCTGATCCCAGCCAGCCCCCATGGCACCTGCCTCGAGGGGCTGCAGCGCTGGCCAAGGGGCTACAGAGATTTAATTAAATTAATCAGGTTTAGTGGTCACCTAGATCGATATTAGAGGAAAGCAGTTGTGGAATCCACTGCTCTGTTTCCAAAGGGAAATGTCTATCTGTGTACCGTATCTGTTTTTTATAAAATAGCGTGAAGAATGTCATTAAAAAGCCCCACATATTAAACCTCTCTATTCTTCTTAAAACTAAAATTTTTTGTACTGGGAGAAAAACACCCAGTCTTGCTTGGGCCTACAGGATTTCAAATATGAGAACCTGCACCATCAGAAGAGCATTCCTGGGATCAAGAATTATCTATAATTGGAACAAAACAACCATTACTGTTTCTATTTCATGTCTAACGTGTATGACATGCATTCAGCAAGACATTTTCTCTTACTTTGCCCAACAGATACTCCAATAAGGGCCATCAGGACAGTGGTACTCCACTGCATCCCTTTTGGTGCAATCCCAGATGAAAACACCACCTTGCTTTTTCTCCTGTGATTTATAGGAAACCAAGAAGGGAACCTGTGTAATGTTCAGACAGGTCCAGAGAGGATTCCACTGCAAAATGCAGCAAAATAATCAGTGTAAAGTTGGCTCAGGCGTGGTCAAGAGATCCAGCCTAAGAGAAGCCAAAGCACAACCCAGACATCTCAGGATGATTGTGTACAGGTTCTGCCTAGGGCTGATGCTTTCCTAAGCCCTGCTGCTTACAGCTCCAGGCCTCTTTCACCTTTTCCCACCAATGAAGTTTGAGAGAATTAATCCAGGAGGTGTTGGTGAGAGTCCCTTATGAGCTTTTGCATCCAGTAGCTAACAATGGGGCAACCACAGTATGGGGAATGATCCTTGTGATGTGAGCTCCAGAGACAGCAGAGGTGAGCGTGCCTTTGAAACCTGCAGTCCTAGGAAACACTGGTCTATGACTCCAGCTCTGAAGGGAGCTGGGCTAAGGAAGGTGGGACAGAAAGCCCAGACGATGAGATGACTAACCTGGCTGTGCACCATGGCAATAGAGGGATCAGCCATGTCACTGCAACACTGCCCTCTGGCCAGTCTCTTCTCTCCAAATATTCCCTCTGGGGGAATTATCAACATTTTGGTGTATGTTTTTGTGTTCATAGACAGGGAGAGGTGAGGTTTCACCAGCAGACACTTCTTAGCAGTACTTTGAATGTTGCTGCTTGTGAGAGTCCTTTATTTTTATCAGGATAGTTCACTAGGCAGAGACACATTTGGAAACAATTAAAAAATAATGGGCCAAACTCACCCCAGTATAACCCCACTGAAATAAGTCACTGAGCTTAGCCTGGGGAATTAGTTTTATTGCTTCAGTGATAGTTTTGACCTCAAATGGTTTTTCCTTAGTCTGCTTTAGACTGGGAAAACAGAGTTTAAGAGTATCTAATTGTTCTCTCTCGTCTTTACGTGGTGGTGACTCCACTTCTATAAATATAAATGTGGTGCACAGCAATCTTGTTGATCACATAAGGCAGAATAGAAGGTCTGGAATATTTTCTTAGGCAAGAAAGTGATATTTCATATAACTGCTAGGAATAATTGTTATTTGTAATGCTATTCAAAGGCTGCAGTTGGACTGGGGCTTTTTTGCACTTATTATGTCAGAGAGGGGAATCCTCCTCTTCAGACAAATAGAGGGAAACAGTAGATAGCAATATACAGTGACAAATAGGTATGGGTCATGCTACCTACATGTTTCATAGACTTCAAGCATTCTTTGGTTTTAATTAAGGTGATCATCAAGGAAAACATGCAGAAAAGGAGGGAAAGAGGGAAGAGCCAGCCCATGTCTTTCTATGACCAGCAGGGCTGTGTTTGGCCAAGACCAGCACAAACCTTAAGAGAGGAACTGAAGAAAGAGAAATTTCATGCTTTTTCTTCATAGGGACAATGGGGTAGCATGGAGAAATGAAGAAAAGGTTTTAATGGAAAAGGAAGTATGTTCAAGAGAATACTTGATGTCCCCATAAAAGACCTCAGAGGCTGTTGCAAAGGATGTTAATGGCAAGACTGTACATACAGAAAGGTTGTCTTTCCCTTCCAACTATCTTTTCACTGCATTGGGTGCCCTTCTGTGATCCCCAGAGTAGGAAAGTCATGGAACTGTGAAGAGGATCTGTTTATTGTCTCACATAGTCAACCAAATTGCCTGTTACGTCCCGTTCACAGGCAGAAAACACAACAGGCAGCGAGAACTCGGACTGATTTCAGACCCCAGTTCATGGTTACAGAGCTTGCAGAGCGTGGGCAAAGGTTGCTACACTTTGGCTTTCACTAATTCTAGCAGTGCAAGAGGAATTAAACTTCTCTCTTGAAACCTTTTAGTTTAAGCCCGGCTGAATTCCCTGTATTGCTGATGTGATCACTCGCAAGATAGTGTTATCCCTCAGTGCAAACAAAAATTAATTACTTTTGGACTAACGAAACTGAGTGGTAAATAGAAGAAGGAATCCAATGGACATTCATCTCTTCTGTGAGCAGGTCAAGGGATTTGTCCAGTACCTTAGGCATCTCTGGGTTTTGTTGAATTAATAATTAAAGGCTACAGGGCGTGAAGTCTACCACAGACTCTTGGCTACTGGGAACCAGGCATTATGTGTCCTTTATTAAAATTCTGCTTAAATTATTGGTAGTGCTGCATTACCAGTAAGAACAAACCGATCTGCATCATGCAGGGTCATTTGCTCCTTCCCACTCCTGCGTACTAATTAATGCTGGCTGCAGTCATGCATTAGGGGAGGTGCTGGAGGCATACAGATGCTGTGATATATTCAAGTCATACATCAAAGGAGGTTACTGAACTATTAGCCTTGAAGAAAGGATCTCTGGCAAGATTATTAACATTCGTGCTTCTTCGCCCTGGATTCCTTCTTTTGTTTGGATGTACACCAAGGGTTCCTTGTGTACACCTAGCCTTTCCTGTGTTGCTGTTTGTGCTGGCAGTCTCACAAACTTCTCTGAGTTACAGAGGCAATAAACACAGTGCTTGCCTTGTGCAGTGCTGGGGAAGCTGATATTTTAGTGCATTGGTCCTGCACGAGCTTTGCCTTATGCTTGCAGAATGCTCTCTCCAGGGTTATTTGCCTGTCAGCATCACCATGGCAGTGTGTGCATTGCTAACACTTTAGGAGGGTATGCTTCATCTTCCCCATTATTTCCCATGTCTAATGTCATTTGCTGGCCTTAGTCTTACTATTCTTTGGAAGCTTAATTCTCATATATGCTCCTAAGGTACACAATGCTGCAAATCTACAATGCTTCTGTTGGAGGGGGAGGTGGGGGACAATGTTATTTCTGCCATGGTTTGCTTTCCTTATGCTTTGAGTATTACATTTTACATGATTAATCTAGTCTAAGAAGATCAGGTTCTAGTTCCTTACATCTCTAAAATCTTTGAATCCAACATGAATGAATTCAAGCTTGAGAGAAATACGGCAGAAGCCGAGAAGAGGATCTGAAGGAGAAAATATCACTAGACAGTGTGAAGCCCCAGGGAAGTATCACAGAGAGAGTATGATCAGCAAAGGTTTGAGGATGTACTGCAGAACCAAGAGCTGGAGGACAGTAGGGCTTCAAAGCCTGGGAACCCGGGAAACGGGGAGATCCAACACACAACGTGACTGAACTGAAAAAGGATGACAAAGGGAACCGAGGAAAGATTGGAGACAGTGAAAATTGCACCACTACGAGCTATGTCATGTCCTAATTTAGCTTCTGGGAGTTACAGGCCCTTTGTGTCTTGAAATGTAAGGGTTAGCACTGCTAAAGTTGTATGTTTAACAATGATTGCTGTCTTACCAAACACAGGAAAAACTCTTAGCTTGGAGTTCTGTTTGAAAATGGGACAAGAACTGCAGGTACATATGACATTCAGAAGAAAGATGTAGGATTCACTGTTAACCCTTGCTTCTCTGGAAAGCCCATGATAGTGCCAAGAAAGCAAATTTAAATCTGGATGAGCCATCTCTTTACATTAGTACCCTGAGCATCCCTACTGGCTAGTAGGAATTTAGGAAGCCCTTTTCTAGAAAATGCATGTTCATTAACCAAAAATCAGTCTTCTATGCAAAAAGATCAGTTCTGAATGTTTCTCATTTTGACAACATTTGGAAAAATATTTTGATGATATCAAAATAGTGTATTTTGACAGTGTTCAAGAGAAATGCCCTTTTCGGTCTAAAATGTTGCTGTTTTGAACATTTTGAGTAACAAAATACAGTATTTGGCATTTTTCTTCTCTGTTAGATTTGAGACTTTTTCTAATTCTCAAACATTTTCGGAGGCTGTGAACAGTATTTCCAACCCACCCACAGTGGCTGGTGTCTATTTCAACAGCAGTTGATTTACTCTTCCAGCCCTTATGGACATTCACTGATTTGAGCCAAATCCAGCTGCTTGAATGCTCTTCTAAACACCCGATACCACGGACTCACAAGTGAAAATACATCCCCTTTAAACTCCTGCCTTAAATATCACCAGTTATAAAACTTCTGAAGCAGAAGCATCCTGACACAGAGCTACACAACAGACATGGATGAAAAAGGAGCCACCCCTGGGACATCTCCAAACAATATTCAAGTAGTGAACAGTGAGTACATCTCAGTCAGAAGTTCCTGACTTTGCTTTTTTTATTAAACCGTCACGTCGGGAAGTGTTTCTTGATAATTTTTAATTTTAAAAAAGCTCTTAAGCTGTTTAAAGTAATCCATGGACTCCTCACCCTTTTAATACTTCCACTGAGACAGTTTATGTCTGCAGCAGTGCAAAAATTAGGTTATAGCCTGAATGTTGTTTCATTTATTTTCTCTTACGTTGTTTGCCTGCTGGCTTCCATGTGTGAACATAGAAGAAAAGTCATGTCCTTTTGGAAGAGGTGGGAATTTCAAATTATTTTGTGGCCTAAATGTGTATGCTATTGGTCCATGAAACAAAAGGTAAGTAGCACTAAAGTAGAAAATTTGTCTGATGGCAGAAGGAGTAAAAAGAGCAAAATCAGAGAATCTACAATAGAAAGGAGATATTACTAAGATCTGGAATTCAAGAAATATTTAATTTTCTTGAGTTTTCACAGCTGATCCATTCTTTATTTAAAAAAAAGGTGATTTTTTTCCCCCATTTGTTTAATTTGGCAAAGAGAAAAAAAAAATGCAGCTTGTAATTGACACCTAAAATTAAAAAACAAAACAAAACAAAACCAAATTAAAAAACCCCAACAAAATAAATTAATTTTCTTTAAGGAGGATGAGGAAAGAGCAGGATAAAAGAAAGCCAGTTTGATTATCATTTTTGGAAATGCCTATTCATTCTCAAGACATAGAGTAGCTCCATAAAGTTTGACTTAAAGTGTTATGAATTCCTGGCAGTTCTGGGGAGGTTTTGAGCATTGAAACAAGGACTCAGACACTGTGAGATACAGTGAGGCCTTTGGCACATCCTGAGTGCATGATGCTGTCTGGGTCCACGGGGGAGCTTTTGGGGGTGACTGGCACTGGGCTGAGGTCTGGGCTGTGAGTTTGGCACAGCACCTTGCCTGAAAACTGTGGCTGTTTCTTCCTGCCTTGATCTCACAGGTAGCTCAGGCAAAGAACCACCCCGGGTGTGCCAGGAGATCTGAGATCTAGAGGATAGGGAGCAAGGTGCGTGTCATCTCTGCTTAGACCAAGAAAAGCAGCAAAGGTCTCACTCAGAGGAAAACAGACCTTTCTAAGGCCTCTCTTCAGCGTGGCCACAGCTGGCATGAACTAAGCTATATCCAACATTTACCTCAAAACTTGCAGACCTCAAGAATAACAACTGGTCAACAGCAAAACCAGACTGGTGCCAAATCTTCTGACCAATGTCTCATTTGCAGCTCCTCAGTTAGTGATGGTCTATTCCATGTAATGCAGAGTCGGGTGCAGCTGATGAGCACAGCACTGACCAACTCCGAAGAGGAGATAACTCTTGTTTCCTTTACCTAGGTAACCAAAAAGCTCTGGAACCCACCAGGAAGTTTTGCATCAGGGTGGTTCAGGCACTTGGAATATCCTTCAGGAATAACTTTTCCTGACACTGTGAAGCCACGTGCTTTTACGGATCAAAAGATTAGTTATCCATATGTACCCAAACATGCACACACTGACACAATATGAGCCAAGAGGGTTTGCATTTGTGAGAATTTCAAAAGAAAGAAGCAGCACAGATACACTGGAATGTTGTGCAGAGCCAGGAGAGAAACATGCCTCATGAAAAGCATACAAAGCAAAGCCTGGAATCAAGTATTTCTCCATTTATTTTTTTTTTCTCTTTGAAGCAAAAATGTAAGCACTAAAGCTACCTATCTAAAAAAATAATAATTAGGTTACAAAGCTCACTCTAACAGTCTTCATAGTTTGTTAGTGAAAAATTCCTCAGCACAGGTGGTTTGGCAACGATGCACTGAAAATAATCCACGGTGTTTAGTGGCTCTCATACACATCAACCTGTGGAAGCTGCAACGTGCCTGCTTGGGGCTGGAAACCAGAACATACCAGCCAGACACAAGGCTTCAGACTGGAGTTTTAGACAGGAGAGGCCTGTTGTCTCTGAGATATGTGAATATGAATTGGCACCAGCACTCTGGGGACGTTCCATGGGCTCAGCATTCTCTCACTAGCCACCACCGTGCACTGTTTGAATTCTGGATTTCCAGAACATGCCAGCCAGCATGATTTAGTGTTCCTGCAGGAGGACTGAGCTGAGCTGTGATTTGGTGGTGGCTGTGGCCATCCCTGAGCGAAACTGGTCACCCTGAGGGAGCTGCAAGCTGCCTTTGGGGCCAGCTGCCTTGCTCCAGTCACGTAGGCACATCCACGTCTGTCAGGCAGAGCAGACTTTGCAGAGCCAGCAGGGCAGGGGAGGGCTGCTAGGGAATCCTGAATTACCCAGCTCTGGGAACAGATGGGCTTTCACCTTTAGGAAAGTCAGCTCAGTAACTTTCACGGGCTCTGAGTGCACCTCAAAAGGCATAAGGATCCTCTCTCCCACAAGTGTTGCTTGATGCCCTCAAACTGAAGATTCCCACCCTTGTGCCTGCTTTGAGCTAAAGACTTATTCATGTGTTTAAAATAATACCCCTCCACCAAAGCAATATTTTCCTTTGTCCTATCAGTTCCAGCTGCAGATTCCCACCCAGTCCCTGGTTTGAGTTACACTTCAATAAATACACTTGCAATTGAAATCATCTTTCCTTTTTGTCCTCGCCGTGCTACAGATTCCCACACTGACCCCTCCTTCAAGCCACAATTAATACATAATTTATGTCTGAAATAAAAATCACCTCCTCCTCCTGCCTTACCCATTCCAGCGGCAGTTTTCCATTGCCATCCCCGCTTTGAGCCATGATTAATACATATGTTTAAAATAAAATAATAAAAAAGTAATCTCTGGCCTCTGCTCTCCAGCTGCAGGCTCCCATTCCTATCTTATCCTCCATTTCCAGCCTGGGAGCTCTCCCAGCTCTACCTCCCAGTCAAAGAGGGAGCCTCCCCCTCCCAGCAGCCACGGCCCCCAAGGCACCTCTTCATGGATCACTTCCATCCCCTTCAAGGATCAAACCCCACAGCCACGAGCCACAAGCCTTTCTCACATCACTGACACTTTCAGCAGCAAAAGAGAAAGAAAAAAAAAAGAAATAAATTAATAGTTGCTGAAACCGGGAGCTGCCAGCAAGGGACACGACAGGGATTTTCTCCTGCCACCCTGCAGGGATTGCTGTGCTGCCCAGTGCCACGGGGTTAAGCCTCTGCTTCAGTTCTGCCCCAGCAAAGATTTCCAATTGATTAAAGGGAGCCCCAGTGACTGTGCAACCTGGTGTGAGGTTTGGCCTGGCTAGGTGGCCCATGGCACTGGTTCCAGTGGATGCCTCTCCCTGTGGAGCTGACAGGGACAGGCATCCTGGGCAGTAATCGCCTCCTAACCCCTTGTCCACCTCCCTGTATTCATCTTTACACAAGAATCCTTTCACCGATGAAACTTAACCAAAATGTTGTGTTGCACGGAGAAGAACACAAGGCTGTCTTTGCCCTTCTTTGGTGAATGAAGCATCAGTAGTGTTCAGTGAGACAGCAAAGGGGCTACCACTGGTGCTGGCAGGAGGAGAGGACAGCCTGGAGTCCTTCCCCAGCATCCTCACAGTAGTTGCCAGTTGCCTGACTTCCCAAGCACTGTTCAGATGAGATCAGTGCTCTCGTCACTTCTTTGCTTTAATTGCTTTTATTACAGGTACTTGACTAATTTATTTCTGTTGTATTAAATAGTTTTCAGATGGCATAGTCAGCAGAAACAACAGCTTGTTTGTTGAAAGCAAATGTCCTCCCAAGAGATGAAGCAGTGTGAGTTGGCACATAGACCATCAGCTAGGTGACCTGGCCCTGTCTTGCACATGTTCTATAATCTTATGTTCCCTTTACCTCCATCTATCTATTTATCTGAGAAAATCATCACAGAAGAGTTTATCTCCTTTTTTCTCTTTGCATTATGGCTAGTACATTAAGACTTGAGTCCAAGTTGGTACCCAGAAGTATTGCTATGAGATGCAAAATAACAACTGTTCAAAATTACAGGAATTTGGGATTCAGGTTGATTTGCTCATTAAAACAAACATCTAAAATCTAAATTCAAAATCCATGTGTTAATTGGCTCCTCTGCCAAGGAAAGTACTGTGCCTTATATAAGTAACCTTGAGATGAAAACACTAGTAGGAAGGTATGTAGCAGCATATTCTGCTTCAGACACATTTCTCACTGCACCTCCTGGGAACAGGGATCAGCTTTTCTTAAAGCTAAATCCAGCAACATATCCTTTATTCCACCTGCCTCAGTGCATGGTGGAGCCCCTTCCAGGCATGGGGGAGTGTCAGCAGTCCTGCCCTGCAAGCACATGAGAGTCACTTTTCTCCACGAACCCAAAGAGAGGAGGAATGGCAAGGAAGGGAAGCAGCAATGCTGGGAGGGTTGGTTGGGAGCCCAGGAGATGCACACTTTTTTTTTAGCTTAACTCATTAGCAAAGGCCTTTGAGATCTACTTATGGAAAGTCCTGCAGAAAAGGTTGGCGTTGTTAATTAAAGCTTTTATATCTTTCTAAGAGATGAAATGCAGCTGTCAGCGTTTGCTGTCCTCACAGCTGTAAAGGAGTTGGGCCATGACCTTGGTCCTGTACACATTGCTACCTGCCCTGCTCATCAGCCGTGCTCACTTCAGCTTTCATTTCCTTATTCCAGGCTGAAAACTTTCCGTGGTGCTTGTTTCAAAGGAGTGCCCCTTGCCTGAGAGCAGCAGCGACAAAGGGGTGCCCGAGGTGTGCAGACCTGGTGAAGAACATCCACACATCACATAGCCACACATCACATAGCCACACATCACACATCACACCCTGCCTCGTTTGCCAAGCAAAGCTCTTTGGAGCTGGGCACAACCATCCCACAGGACCTGAGCTCTGATGGGGAACCACCAAGGGGCAGGAGGGAAGCTCTGGCCCTGCACTTCATCCTCGCAGGGTCTCACCAACAGGCACATCTCCCACCCGCTCCCTGCACAATTGGGTTTGAAGTTTTGTTTGAGTGGAAATGATGAGTTCAGTCACATCCATCCGCTGAGGACCGAGCAAACCCAGCTGGTTTCTGCCTTGGCAGAAGGAGTGTTAGTAATGGGAAGTGTGTGGGGCACAGGGGGCCCATAGAGCTGTGAGCACTGAGGAATCACCTGTGGCTGCCACCGAGTGTCACCACTGCAGAGAGCTCAACAAGAGAGATCACTTATCTTAAATATTTAAATTTTGACTGTGTATGAAATGATGGGGGGGGAAAGAACCTGACATAGAGTTAGGATGTAATAGCTGTTTTGCAGCTTTTGAGGCACTTGCAAACAGTTTGTGGATGATGGATAGTTCCACAAATATGACTTTCCTGAGAAAATCAGTCCATTTTGCAGCTCTAATGAATCGTGATATACGCAGTCCAAACGCTGCTTGCCAGCCAGCCACCTTAAGACAAGATGCTAAGGGAATATTTTTCTTGATTAGATAATGGGCTGGTTGAAATTCCTTCAGCTTTACTGAAACAGAAGTTAGCAATTTCAGACATATCAGATGATGCATCAATTTTCTGTAAACAGAAGACTGTGCAACCCACTTTATTGAAAAGGCCTTTATACTGTGCTAGATTTAATCTCTCAATTTGAGAAGCAGCCCCATGAAATAAGATGTTTGCATGCAAAATCTCCCAGATTTCCAATGGAAATATAAAACAAAGAAGAGCATGTTCCCTTGGGGACTGCACCTATCTTGGATTAGATTTTCTCTGATGTTTTTGCATCATATTACCAATGGCTTCAGGGAAGTGAAACAGCAGTTTTCTTTCTTGAGAACAAAGGCTTGCAGAGTTAAAAAAAATGTTAATATATTTAAAGCACTTTTGGCCACTGTTCTTTTTATTACTCTGAGAATTCTGGAGAAAAAAAGGTATCTTATTGTATTATTTTATCATCTATGTTAATGAAATTTGTATTTAAGGCTACAGCCTGAGAATTCTGTAAAGGAAAATGATTTCTAAATGAGCGCTTTCTGCTTCCCATGGACATCGATGTTTTAACTATCGGCACTGCTCTGATAATAAAGAGTTGGCTCCAAAACCCAGGGTTAAATTAAATTTTTGCAGGGGTTAAATTAAATTTTTATTTTTTTTTAAGAAAAACTCCATGGATTTTGGAAAGGATCCACTGACCACACCTGCAATGTATGTAAGCTTTGTAGGAAGCTTTGGAGAGGCAAGAGCAGAATTGCATTCTCCTACCCTAGATTTCAGTGCTGACATCTTGCCCTATTTGCATGAGTTTTCCCGTTGTTGGCTATGTGTGATATTAAACCAACTGTAGGAACTCTCAGTGCTGTAGGTTTTGTTCCTATGGTTTGTTCTGCTGAATGCAATGGGTTGGTATCATGGGAGGGAGCAGCATCAAGTACTTTCAATAGTTCTGCCTCTGTTTGGATCCAAGGGAAGCACTTTGCTTTTGTTTTGCTTGATCAATGTAGCAGATAGTTATTATCATATATTAATTAATTAAGAATTCAAAAATCCTCGTGTGTTGATAAATAATTTAAGAACGTGGGCTTTGCCTTTCCTGTGTGGACAATGTGAATTAATAAAGCCCTTTGCAAAGAGATTATTCTTTTTACACACTTCAGGTAAAAAGACTCATTTTTGTGTTTAAAACACTTGGTGTTGACCAAGCATGCTTTAATTCTGTGAAGTGTTATAATGCTTTGTTGTAATGTTATAATGCTAAATGCTTGAAAAAGGTATTTTTAACAGATCATTCCTTTCCCTCAGTAAGATATTAGCAAGAGGTGTTACAATTTAAAATTAGATAAATAAAAAAACATGAGAGTGGGTCACCTGGGAGTTTATATACAGCCTTTGTAGAATATTTAATGAAACAGAGAACATGTGATGATTTGGAAAAGTATCCAAAGGAAAATCAACTCAGAAACACCTTTTCTGTAGGAAGCTCATTTGATTGTGGAACTGATGGTAAGAATGGTAAGAAAGCAAAGCAATGAACAGTTTGGTTTGCTTTGCTTTCTCTTTGCAGGGAAGTGAGGGGAGAGTATTGGTCATTGCTGTGCTTGGCAAAAGTTTCTGGATTTCTGATTAAGGATATTTGAAGTAAAACCAGGAGCTTGTGAAGTGTGTACCTACAATTCAACTGGTGATAAACAAACAGATAATTCTTAGATCTGAGAAAACCCCTCAAATACTTATATTCTTTTTCTGCAGGCAACCACAGAATCATTGTCTGTGTCTTCTTGGCTGTCCCAGAAAACACTACATTGGTCTGTATACTAATATACTAGCTCTCAAAAAACCTGTGGTTTTACATTTTCCACAGGTCAGCATTGAATAGAGATGCTCCACCATATTCCCTCAAGTTATTCTGAATTAAACAAACCAGACTGTAAACACAACACTATTAACCCCTCTGAAAAAAAAAATAAAAATTGTATGAAATACATTCCTGGAAGTGCTCCTGAATTTTCTTTAAAAGGCTCAAAAAGGGGCAGTGCTGGAATAAATCTTACATCTAAGCCTAATGGAAATAATTTGGGAATCAAAAGGAAGCAGACACTGAAGCACCTGGATTGGCATGGTGGAGGAGACAGCTACATGTTTGCTTCTCTTTAAATTTTCCATACCTGCTGTTTACAGTCACCTTTGAGGCATGTCAGTACCAGTACCAGTTTCCCCTCCCAGTTCACAGACCAACTGGGAGAGCAGTAGAACATTGTAAGACAAATTACATAGAGCCCACTCAGCGAGACAAAGAGTTGGAAAGAAAGAAGGGGCAGAGGGGGAAGAAGAAACCAAGGCACAATGCCATGGGTACCACAGCCACAGCTGCACTTCTATTGCCTGAAATCAGATGACCTACTCTTATGTTGTCCAACTAGTTGTCTGTAACCCAGGTAGACAATTATTTGAGTACAACTTTTGTTGATGTAAAATAAATCAAGGCAGAAGAAGCAGAATTAAATTTCATGTCGGACATATAAGAGGCAACACCACTAGTACTGAGTGCAAAGGCACTAAAAATACCTGTTCAAAGCAATACAGAAATGTACCCATCCTACTGCTGTGCAATCATTCCTAGGTTCATATCCATAAAGATCTTTGCAGTGTTTTCCCAAATGGTTAACATGAAACTCTACCTGTTCCATATAAAATCTTTTTGAAGACTATCTAAAGTTCAATTTAAGAGCAGCATAGTTCTGCTCTGCATTAGCTGCCCCTCAATTTCTCACAAATACCTTCATGTTTCAATGTCCATACATAAAAAACCTGGGGGTGGCTGCAGAATCTGTGTGTATATGTACACATACCTAATAAATATGTGATACATATTTATTATAATTGTTTGTAATACAACACGGAAACCTGTATCTATTGTGATTAAAAAAACTATACAGAAAGAACTAGTCTTAATTTTGTCATGGCTAACATTCAGCCACAGAGAGGAGTTCACCTCAGTTGACCTGGGGGCTCAGCCTTGAACACTTGAACATTACAGCCTTCATAATCCATGGGGGAAAATACATCCTTGTAGGACATCTTTCACCTCTTCCCAAGGTGGACTCCCTACTTGGATGCCTCTCTCTAACTTATCTGCAAAGTCCAGACAAGGACACCAGGGATGCCACCAGCCTAAGTAGTCATGATGAGCACCTAAGTGGGATGGGACAAAGTCTGCACTCGGATCATGTAGGTGAAGGTCTGACCTTCCACAGAAGAAAATAAAACCAACCAGAACTAGGCATTAATTATTCAGATGGTATAAACTTGCCACGCCCTCCTGAAGCTCACTGTCCCAAATTAGTGGATACCTTGGATTGACTTATTCTTCATTCTTATCCCAGTCCTCTTATCCCCATCTGTAAAATGCAGATAACAGAACCACTGCACCTCATATTTCAGATATCATTCTCAACATTTGGGAAGTGCTCACCCAACTCTTGGTCTCATAACACTCACAAGAGAACCTACAAGGAAATTAATGATTCTGTACTCACTGCAGGGCCTGATGATGGGTACTAAATAAGGCCTCATGTCACCTGAGGGAATAAAAATAAATATATAATTGTCTGAATTGTAAAGCATCACAGAGGAGTGACAGCAGCAGAAGACTGGAATAACAGACAGGCAAACTGACCTCTTAAATTCCAGCACTAAACATGGTGCAGCACACAGAATATCACATATTTGTTCCTGTTCCCATTCACATACACTTTCTGTCTACTTCTATGCTATGTCGTGGCTTTCAGCACACAGACCAAGTAGGAAGAGCTTCAGAGGAATTATATCTAAGATATAATTCAGTCCTCTGGACACCAGTGTGCAAGTAAATACAGGGGGAAAAAAGCTCTATTTATATAGCCACATCTTATTTTTAAAAAAGCCAGCTGATCACTCCCAAGAACAAAACACCACCAATATTCATCCCTCTAAACACAGGGTGGAGAGAGGTCACCAGAATTGGTCTCCTGATTAGATTTCAGGTTTTCAGAATGCTTTGGGAATGTACTCCTGGTTGGGGGTATTTACTTACAGCACCCAGAACCTTCCTGAGCTGTAGGACACAGTAAATACACATATGGAAGGGGCACAGCTCTCTGCCTTAGCATCAGACAAACACAGAAAAAATCCAGACAGATATCATCAAAATATTCATACATGCTGGTATGAACTCCCCTTTTCCCTGAGTTATCTTCTGCTAAGTTCAAACTTCAGATAAAGCAGATTTGCATGCTTCACTCAGGGCACGCCTGTCTTAGGCCCATTGGAACGAAGAGGTTTTACTGTAAGTGAATTTTCATCTCTGCTGTGAGAAGTGCGAATCTCACTTCAAACTCAGCGTGACCCTCTGAGGCACAGTGCAGTGCACAACATCAGGCCTCCTCTCTAGGTTATCTGCAGCTCCTCTTTCTTATATGACTCCTTTGAGTCATATACCCCAAGATAAAAATGAATGAAACATGTTGAAAGAGCACACAGCTAAGTTGAAGGGACGCAAATGTATGAGAGCATGGAGGATTTGTGAAAGGATGACTGAAAGAGAGCCCTTTTCAAGCAGCTGGTTGCTATGATAAAAAAAGCAAGTTCTCCCTGTCCATTTGGTGTGGATATGATCTCATCTCAGGTGGTTTAAGAAACCATCTCTCAAATGCAATTAGGTTAGGAAAACACGTACACTGAAACCTGGAGGTTTTGGAAGCACGGTGTGGATTTCCACTGAAGTACAAGTGGAAAATGCTGAGGCAATATCACATTCCTTATCTGGTGCTGTGGAGCTGTGCTAGGACACAGCAGTTCTGGACAGGCAGCATGGGACACGAGTACCTCTAAATACCCAGGGGCCACAGCCCTGCTTGCTAACTCTTGGGATGTGCTCTTTAGGGACAGCTTTTGGGCCCTCTCTCTCATATTCCTTTTATCCATACATTTCTAACTCCCCCGCAACTTTCCCAAAGTCAGCTACAACCAAGAATCACAGCAGCGTTAACAGGGCTTGACTCCAAGAACAGTGCACAACAAAACCAGACACCTCCACAGGTGGATTTCTGGGTATGACCACTCAGCCCCCATTGCCTGCATTGGGACTTCATCATACAAGAACAACTGGGGTTTGCAAGGCTGAGCTCTTTGCAAATCAAGGTCCTCCAGTTTATACCTCAAAGCACAGAAGGTGCTAACATCAGTATTTTCACTGGGGTGGATGACTCCTCTGCAAGCTGGAAGCTGTGCTTGGCCAGCTGATGATACCTGCCTGTATATGTGTGGTAGGACACAACACACTGCTGGGCTTCTTTCAGCAGCTGCTCATCTCCTCCAAGGTCCCAGCAGAAAAGGGCTATGGAAGATTCCCTACCCACCCTCCACTCAGGGCTACATTATTCGAGGGTATTAGAAAAGCCCTGGAGACAATAAAGCTAAGAAGGAATATTTTGGATGTTAACATCACAATATGCACAAGTATATTTGCTAAGGTGACTGGGGTCTGACCACTGAAACTCAAATGCTGATGGATGCAATCAGCTAAACAGGAGGATTTTTCAAATTAATTGCACAGAAAGAAATTTTGGTTTTCTTTAAAAACCACACAGAAATATCATGCCAAGGCCTTTTCTATGAGTTTTTCTTCCAAGACTCATGTTTGAAAGCAGTGTTGCAACTCGAGTGTTGCATTGAGCAACAAAGGCTCTCACAGACATTGTTCAATAGTTTGAAAGGTATTTCCCACTTGAAAATGATGATAATTTTCCATACCTTAGGATATATGTACTTTATATAAATGTCAAATAACCACTCAGCCTTGCCTTAACTGGGCTTTCTTTTCACTAGAAAAACCCCATATGTTGCTTTGTAGTCACCTCTAGTAGAGTGACTTGCAGAGAAGAGGTATAATTTAGCCAAATGCAAAATGTGAGCATAATTGCACTTTGAAGAAATGCAGTTTTCAGCTGCATAAACTGAGATCATCTATGATTCTGTTGCATCTGGAAAAAGATTAATTCTCTGACATCAAACTCTGAATTTCTGTTTTGTTGAACTTACAACTGTTTAAAGATTCTTTCTAGTATAAACTTGAGATTGGCATATGAGTACTGAGGATTACTGTGTAAAGTCCCAGCTGGAGCAAGTCTCTGAATGTATTGTGTGATTGACTCACACAGGAAGAAAAGGAGAACCTGCTAAAGTACTTCATTCATTTATAAAATATGAGCTAAACTCTTCTCTCTACCAGTGAGCAGCCCTGAATTCAATAGTCATTACACAGTCACACAGGTAGAGCTGAAAGGAGAATCTGGCCACTTGTAGAAACAATAAACTTGGAAAAATTCTATTTGGTTTGTCATTTCCTAGCAAGTTATTTGTATAAATAAAACACTGGGGTTTTTTATAACTTCTTTAAAGACTTTAAAGAACAACAAAAAAAATATATAGGAAAGAAAAAGAAGCACAGAGTCTGCCTATAAAAAGGCTGAATAAAGGTAGCTGCTTTCCCTTTCTAATAATTTCTGGGTTTGTGTCTTAGTCTTTTAACACTATCCACTTGATCAGACAGAAAAAAGATTGTAGGAAAGCTATCAACAAAGGATCAAAGCAGTCATTTACGAAAAGGCATTTCAGTCCTCTGTCCTACTCAGAGTCATATGACCCACCAGGTATAAACCAACATAATTCCATTGAGATGAAACAGTCTGGACAAGTTTCCTTTAAATGGGCAATGCTGTGAAGAATGATACCAGCAGCAGCAATGAAGTTCATCACAGTGGTGATTTTAGATCATGAATATACAGCCAGTTTGCCATCAATGAATTGGTTTAAGCAGCATGTGACCAGGCCAATGTTTCTTGGTCAGTACATAAACCCATTGCAACCCACAGTACTTACCAGGTACTGAGATGAAATGTCAAGAACTACCGAAGGTTCAATCCAGCAAGAAAAAAACTCATTTCTTTTTTTTTTCTCTTCTTTCCAGTACATATTTTGATGGGCTCCTTTAAAGGGTGCCACTCATGTGAGGCTGTTGCTGTGCCTAGCCCCATTCAACTGCTCATGGCTGTGTTCCAGGCCACAGAGAGAATTTTTAAGTTATGGAGTAGCTCGTTTGCTGATTCCCCTCATACAAAAATAGTCTTCTTAGACTTGCATGACAGTCTTACTCAATGAAAAGAGGTTCTGAGGTATGCATGAACTTGAATGCTCACACCCTTCCCCTACACACAGTGCTGTGTGTGTACATATGTGTGGGCAAACACAGACACACACAAAAACCTCCACAGGTACTTACGCCAGGTCTGTGTCTGAGCCTTATCAAAGAGACACTCACATTGCATCCAAAGATCTCATTATTTTCCACAGTGGTATGGCCTTTCTGAGCCTAAGGTGATGCCACTGATTCTACAGACTACCTGACATGGGAACATCTGGGGGTTCCCTGGTCCCAAAAAGAAAATATTTCAGGAAATGCCCAGAGAGGCAGAAGCACAGTCAGGCAATACTTTGTTGTCCAGTCAGTTCTTATTTAGGTATTTTAAATCTGATATTAATTTTGCTGTTCTTTCAGATATTTTATTTCTCAGTTCACTAGCCAAGATTAACATCCTTGTGAGCCAATACTCCAACCATCCCCATGCCTACAGCAAGCATCACCTCATCCAGATGTTCCCTGCCAAGAACAGGCGTAATATGTGTGGAATAGGGATACATGTTGTATTTACCTTAACTCAATAATTAGTCTTCTGGATGACAGTGACCACATCTCGAACATTAATAGCCTCTATTGTGTGATCACCGGTATCAATCACAGCTGCTCCATAATGAATCTCATAAAAATATTCAATCAGTGATGGAGAGGGCCTTTGAGATCCACAGAATGAGTTTCAGATGTTTGCAAAGCACTCTGAGGTAGGCTGCAGCTCACACAAGGGAAACTCTACCAGGTGTTTGCAGTTTCATGCCTGCTGCATAAGTAATGTATCCCATAAAAAGGATTTTTTTTTTCCCCTCTCTCAGAGCAACTAGCCAGGGGAAGCAGAACAAATAAGAAGATAAAGAAGCACTTTTGGAAATGGAAATTTTGACCAATAGGGGTGACATTCACTTCAGTGTTATAGCATTGAATAGGGAAAGGGTAAAAGATGTTTGGGGTTGGTTTTTTTTTGTGGCTTTGTTTTCTTTTTTTTTTGGAGGGGGAAGGAAGACTTGAGGTGTCTTAGATGTAGAAGAATGCACGAACGTGAATGTTGAAAAATGTGTGTCTAATATTGTGACTGAAATATCCAGTCCTCTCACAAGTTTTGTGGACTGTTTTCTCTCTTGTCTTGCAGACAACATCTTAAATGTAAATTAACACATCTAAACTTTTCTCCTGCTGACCTTGGTGTCCCAGGCTGTGCATCGTACTATTTCCCCCTTAAATGATTCCTTGGATGAAATGCAGCATACAAAACCCTATATACTTGAGCTTAAGCATGGGGCAACTGTTTCAGGTTTGGAGAGAACAATGAGAATAGGTGTTGGTCTTCTGTACTACTATACAGAAGGCACAGAAGGGGAAGGATCCTGAAAGTTTCATACTTGGTTTCAGCAATGTTTACTCCCAACAACTGGGACTGTGTCCACTGCAAGGAAGCCACGATGCAGCCCTAGACCCTGATCTCATGTTGCAGGTTGTTTTCAGGCCATACACCATCACAATTCTCCTTTAAATAAGTCTTTTTTCCTAAATGCTAGTTTTTCTGACAACCCACATCTCTGACAAGGAATTTTACCTCTTTGACTCACTATGTTTGTATTAGTGTAGGTGTAGGATCCATTCAATCTGTACTTAGGGAATGACAACCACTATAACTGACACACCAGTCGTCTCATTCCTCGTATCTGCAAAATGAGGCCATTACACATCAGCTTTTCCTCATGTGAAACCTGCCTATGAATAGCTGTCCCATTACTCACAGGGGGAAAAACCCCAGAACTAGCAAAACCCCAAAGGGCCAAACCCTGAGAGGGAAATCTCATGAGAGAAAACCGTCTTGTTAAAGTTTCCATTGGCAAACAACACACCCCAAGAACAGCTTTCTGCGGTAAAGTGAAGTTATGCATTTCCAGAGACAGGTGAGGATGTAACATTGGAACAGATTAAGTGGGGGGGGGGGGGGGGGAAGGGTTCTCCAACCTTTTTTCA
>JAWWMP010000081.1:50882277-50924507 GCA_035047865.1 Dendrocincla tyrannina
GAAGAGTTATCCAACATTTTTTCAGCATCCAAAGTACTGTGGGCACTGGACAGCTCTGCTGCATACAAATATGCACATCCCAAGCTAAATACAGAGACTTCAGCAGTTGCCACAGCAGAGTTACAGCCGGGGCGTCAGTCAGATGTGCTCCTTTGATTCCCTGCCCAGTTCCAGGGTAGCCTCGAGCAGTCTGAGGCCAAGGGACAGCCTTAATTTGTGGCAGCTGGACACAGTCGTTGAGGCACCATATGGCAGCTGGGAGAAGCCAAGTGAGGCCATTGCCTGCCCCTGCCCTGGGATACCCTTTGCAGTGTGAGGAGGGGAGCTCTGGCCCCACAGGCATTCCCCAAGCCCTGTGTGTCTTCAGCCCTGGGTCCTGCAAGGTGTCCTGAGGGTTTGTTGCTAATCTGCCTCCAAACATCTGTCCAGAGATGTAAAATCCAGAGATTTTACAGTCACCATCTTCTCCAGAGAAATCTCCTATGGTGCTAAATGCTCTTAAATCACACAAGAAGCATGACCTTTGCACAGAGCCCATCATTGCTGCATCACTGTGGTAGCAGCCACTGGGACACCCTCCCGTGGTGTGTCTTGGGTGACAGCAGCTCCCAGGGGTCACAGATTGCACAAAGCACCACGGATTTTGGGAGCCAAATGCTGCAGAGGCATCTGGTTTCAATAAAAGCAGAAACCGGGCCAAGTTTGGTCTGCAGAAGTTTCTTCCAGGTACAGCACTGATGTCTTATCTCAGCAGCATCTTAGCTTTTCCATACCCTTGCATTAAAAGTCAAATAATATTTATGTGCATAGTTACATTTCATGCGGCAATCTGCTTAAAAGACATTAATGTAATATCTTCATAGTTGAGCCAGTAAGAATACCAAAATTATAAATTACAGGGAACCATAAATCACAACATGACACTCTGAACCTCCTTTAGGATCTTTTGTTTGTATTGCAGGATCCAGAGTTGTTGGTTTTTCTCTTTGGTTTGGTTTGGTCATTTTGGTTTTCTTTTAAATCTATATGCAACAGCAGTAAAGGAAAAAGGAGAAATGTCTGCCCAAATCTCACAGGTGAAAACAGGTTTTTCTCTCTAGTTTAGTCTAAAAAAACAAGGCAGTCTACCTTTCCAAAAGGGCCAGACGTAAAAACAACTTTACTTGTGGCTTTAGACAAATTCAGCAACATTCTGGATTAGCTTTACCCATTAGGTAATGCAAGATTCAGAAACCATTACCCCTGTCATAAACCAAATTCATAAACCTTCAGCTGAATAGTGCATTCATGTATTTCATGCATGCATAACCCAAGAAACGAAAGTTTAATAAATTCTTGTATTCAAGGCTGGATCGGAACAAGTGTCTTCTCTTTAGGAGGTTTGGAGGTAGATGCTCAGACTGAACACAGAACTCACAAAGGTCATTTGGCTTGGGAGCATGAAGAGCCATTTCAAAAGGTGTTCAGCTCACCCCTTTTTGGGAAATCTTTGTTTGAACCTTTTCTTTTTAATTAAATTAGAAAATTATACTGATTTGAACGTGCTTGCTCTCTGCTACCCAGATTTTGCCGAGTGAAGAAACCCACTGTGAGATCTCAGAGAGTCAGGGCAGCGTGAAGACAAAGGGAGAAACACCTTAGCTCCTCAGGTTTACACTTGCACTTTTGGCCTCACAGAAAAGTCACCAGGGCTTCCTGAAGGCTGGGAAAGTTTTCCTGTCAGATTCAGGATATTCTGGTACAAACCAGAAAACTTTTGCTTTCACAAAGCCTTGAGCTCCTTTTACATTTGGTGCCAGTGTGGAATAGAAAATATATTTGGTGCCAAAGGTATTATGCCACTGAAAAGAAGACGAATCCTCTCCTTGACTGGTTGTCAGTCAATCTGTATCTTGTGGTCTGAAGCTGCAAGGGCAGCTGCTAAAGCTGTAGCTGCTGCTACATGAAACTTGAGGTATTACTCAGCACTAAAGCTACGTGAACAAAAGACCAACAATGTGCACCATACCCAGCTCTAAACACTTTAATTAACCCTTGTTTCACTCCTCTCTTCTAGGAGTTCTAGGGGTGCACAGCCACACATGCACCAGTGAAGCATGGGGATGCTGTGATCCCCTCTGGCTCCCAACCTCTCACCGAGTGAACAGGGAAAGGCTGTGGCCATCCAGCACTAGGAAAGGGGAGGTGG
Source organism: Dendrocincla tyrannina (assembly GCA_035047865.1). Lineage (NCBI taxonomy): Eukaryota > Metazoa > Chordata > Aves > Passeriformes > Dendrocolaptidae > Dendrocincla > Dendrocincla tyrannina. The sequence goes on from JAWWMP010000081.1 coordinate 50,884,466, forward strand.
GATCAGGGAAAGAAGTTCTGGGAGCAAAACAATGTGGGGCAAGGATGGGCTTGCCTCAGTAGTAGAGACTTACCATATATTACTGTAATGAGATTTTGTTGACAGATTAGTTGGGTGCTGTCGAACCTCAGGCACTCTCTGCCTCTCTGTGTCTCCCATGATTTTTACTGTATTCCTTCTCAAGGTTTCGCTCTTGAGGGATGAGGGGAAGATGGGGCAGAGGCGCAGGAGGAAGGCAGTCTGCAGCACCCACCCTTCGTTAACAGGAGTGGCATCAGAGGATGATTTGGGTGCAGGAACCTGAGGGTCTGGCTGGAATGAGCTGCAGCAATGGGTCCTGCACAGGGCACAGCTGGATCACAGCAGAAAAGCCACCAGGAGGAATCTAAGCCATGCCAAGGGGCAGATGATGCTGTGGTTTGCGTTGGTGCAAACATGCAATGGCAAACAAATGGCAAACTTTGAATTTATAGTGGTGGAGCTTAGGTCAGGATGAGACCCACGGATCTGACAAGGGGGGTGAAGGGACAATTATGCAGAGAGCAACGTGTGAAGGCAGAATGGAGGGATGAGATAGGAATAGAACATACTGCACCAGGATAGTGTATCAGAAACTTTGAAAACAGGAAAGTGGAAATGGTTAAATTAAATTCCATTTTAGTGCTCTTTCTGGTCTGCTCGAGTATCATGAATATTATAATCAAGAGATTGATAATTTTGATAATTCAGCAGAACAGAAGTACACAGTCCCCAGAAAGTGCCAGATTGTATCAGCGTGGAAATCCCAGTAACAGGAAATTTCAAAGATCTCCAAGATCCTTAACTGCTTCTGTGGCAGTGCTCACTTCTTCAAGATTACGTTTTGTTATTTAATTTTTAAAAAAATATCTCTGCTAATGATTAACAGAGATTTGTATCTGAGAAAACGATCTCATTTGCCTGTTAGGTAGGAGGAGATCAAACTTTGCACAGTGATGGTCCCAGGGGACAAGGGGTAGCAGCTCCACCACTCCAGAGTGTCTCATCAAGCTAATTCACAGTGTCACAGGCAGCAGGAACCCACAGGTGCTAAACACAACCTCCACGAGGAGCTTTGTGACCCAGCCTGGCCTTGGCACATTTTCCTGAACAAGCTTGCTGGTTTAACCAAACCAAGCAATTAATAAGATATCCCACTCACTGATCACAGTGACTGAAAGCAAAGATAACCATTGGGGAGCCTCTGTGTCTTCTGCTAGAGAATTTCCTAGTCTGTCAGAGGTGTATTTCTTACTGTTGCTGTGAAAGGCAGCAGGTATGATGAGATTTTCAGAACTTCATCCATAAGTGCTAATAAGTATATTGCTACTGAGAAAGGATGTAGTGGGGGGGGGGGGGAGAAAAGCCAAGTCCTCAAAATACACATTTTTTTCCAAGTCCCAAACAGCAGTTCAGCTTTCCCCTTAATGAGCATTCTGAGTTGAACTGCCAATGCTGCTGTTGCAAATTTCTGCCAAATTTCTCCTGCAAATTTTACTCAGTTTTTAGTCTACCAAAATCATATTCACCTCAGTTGGAGTTTTATTGGCATTGGAAGTGAATGAAAAACCTGAGCAAGGACTTTGGAATGTGGCTGAGATATTATATGTCTTTGCATGTGTGTTTATTCATTTTTAAACATTATTATTTATACCCTCTGGAAGCAAGAGAAAAGAAAAAAAAGAGGGGATGTACTACAGGTTAGTTTAACAAAACAACAATGATTTGCATTGCTGCTGACAACTATCTTGACTCTCCAGCACTGAGAAGTGCCAGATGGTGAATTTGGAACAGTTAGCAGCAGAAAATGTGACTAACCCAGGTTCGGGGAGTCTCTGAAAGGAGGATTTGGAAACTGGAACTCCACATAAGGATACAATCCAGAAGCAGAGCTCACTTTTATTGAAGAGGTGGCTGCAGGTAGCGTGCAGTGCATTAAAAGTTCTTTAAGGTTTCTGTTCAGCTGCTGAAAAGAAGGAAAAATCTCTCCTGAATGCATATATAATGCCTATATAATGCATATATATTTTGAAGAAGAGGCTGACAATGCAGAAGTCAGCTTAATGAACACGTATATGTATCATTGCAAGCAGCAACCTAGAGCAGAGTTCCAATTCAATGCTTTTGGGAAAGGCTCAGTGAGCATATTGATGACATGTGCTGCCAAAACAAGCATTGTCCTTTGACTGATGGCACCTGGTGGGATGTCACACCTACACGTTTCAGTGGGAAGGAGTGGTCACATATCTTAGAGTGACCAGCTGGGACAGCTATGTCAGGGAGGCAACATGTGAGCCTGGCCTGGGAATCAGAGGCTTGTTTCCTTTCTCTTTTCTTAACAGATTCAACACTCATAGAAGACAAAAGTGGGTGGTATTCCTCTCCCAAAACATTGCATATCTAGGGAGTTATCCAGGAGCTTTCCATTCCCTCTAACACTGGGAGGCAGGTACCTGAACTGGATGAGTTACTCCACCTGAAGGTGCATGTCTAAGAGCACACAAGCCTTTAGGAGAGATGTGAGTGCCTAAAGAGACACGTCATCATCACTGGCAGCCTCGTGTGTCCCACCTGGCCCCTCACCACCTCCCCAGAAGGGCACAAGCCTCTTATACATCATCTCCTTTGGCTCTGACTTTTAAAGGAGGATTTTTGTTACATTTTCCAGCCCTGTCCACATGTCCCAAATACCTCTAGGCGTATCTACAGTGGTGCCAAGCACCTGAATTGCTCTCCTGGTGGGGAGGCAGTTACCAGGTAAACAGAAGTCCATTTTTCTGCTGTCAAAAGTAATTTGTAATAAAAGAAATGACAGTAGAGCAGACCAAAGGCCCATTGAATGCATCAAGCTTTCCCCAACTGTGGTAAAGTGGATGCCTAAGGAGGAGAAAGAACAAGACAGGCTTATTTGAAATGTCCCATTAGTAATCCCCCACTCTTCAACTATTTTCAGTTTGGGAGCTCTTGATTAAGATGTGGTGCCTGTGTATTTATTAATCGTCACTGGGTTTCTCTTCCAAGAACATGTTCAGTCTGGCCTTGAACTCAAACTGACTTTTACCAAAAACAAGCAAAAAAAGACAAACATCCTGCCTTCCCCAACCACCTAGCAGTACAGAAATGCATCCAAAAATAGAGAAAGTCCTCAAAGACCATTCAGTCGTTGCTGGCTTAGTGAAAGATAAACAGAGTGACAGAGCAGAAATAATTCCTAAATATTTTCTGCTAAAAATGGTATTGGGACAGGTTACAGGTAAGACTCATAAACATGCACTGATTCTCAGATGGTCCCATAAAGGCAGAAGGCTTAATACTATGCTGGTCTGGAAAATATTGGCCTTTTTTCAAGTTCTGAGGAACTATGGAATTAAGGAATTATGTCAAGACTTTTTTTTTATCCACATTAATCAAGGAAAAGAGGTTATTGCTCTATAGATGGAAAATCAGGTTCCTTAAATGCCCAGTATGTGTCCTTGTTAATCCTTCAGTAAAACCCCCTCACCTTTAACATAATTTTTCATTATCAGCCTCCACAATAGTACATTCTGCCTTCCTTCCTGTCTCCTGTTGATCCCAAATTTAAAATGCATTCTTCCAAAGCTGTAAATTACTGTAAATTTTACAGTTTTATTTATACCACTTTATTGTTTCATATGTTCATCCATTAAATTAATTTTGATTTGAAAATACTGGGGAGGGGGAATATCTTTTGTAGAATAGAAGTATTTCTTTGTAAAAACAGAAATGCAAATACTGAGATAGACAATGACGTTGATATGGAAATCCCACATAGCAAATCCATTTGAGTGAAGAGCAGAACATCTCAGTAGTGCAAGGCAAAACATATCATGGGGATGGTGATTATTTCAAAAGCACATAAACTCAGGAAATACATAGTGAATATGGGAACAGGCTATAAGAAATTGCAGAGGTAGAGAAGTCAAACAATCTGACAAAGATATCAGGTGACAATGATTTTGCCTCTCTTTTCCTCCTTTTGACGTGACCAAAGGACAGAATTCAAATTGATGAGGATGTGAATAATTACAAGAGAAGATGGTAAATTAATTACTTGGACAGAAAAATTAACATCGGAGTCCTGCTAAGGAACTGATACTTAACTATTGCCTTATGATCTACTTGGAGATATGGAGACCAAGAGTAAATTACAGCATGTCCCTGGAGGCTGTTGTGTTCACACCACCAGAAACTGCATTTCAAATGTTCTCTGGACAGTCTTCGGGGTCACTGAGTGTTGTGCAAAGCCAGAATAACTCCTCTGGCACTTCTAGATGGACTTCAGGGCTGTAACAAAGATGAGCCATGAGCCTGGGGACCTTCTGCAGGACCAGGGTTTGGGACTGTAGTGCTGAGGACACCAGAGGATACTGAATGGAATAACAGTAGGAACTGCAGAGACTTTTGGTAGATGTTTTCACAAGTTTACTGAGTTCAGGAGCGGTCTCTGAGGAAAAAGGATGACTAATGCATAATGCCATAACTTTAAAAGTGAACCTACAGAGACAGAGTAGGAAACTACACACCAGGCAGCTTGACATGAGTTGTGAGCAAAAGCCTTTGAAACTCTTTTAAGAGTCAGAAGGGAGAACATTTGGAAAAGCACAGATTAACAGAAAATAGCCAGCATGGCTTCAGGAAGGGGAGGTCACCATGGCTCACTAGCAGAGGGGAATTCTTTGCGGATGTTACTGCTGGGCTTGGGAAGGGGCTGCAGAGCACCATGGCTGGGGCTGGGCGTCTCCACAGCGGCCTGACGGGCTCCACAGTGGTAATTAATGGGCAAGGGATGGGCTTTATGGAACTGGAGGAGCCTGCGCATTCACACTGGGTATGGGCTAAGGCAGAGACTACAAAAGATGACCTAAAATGGAAAATTTTAGGGGTGAAAAGTAAAAGAGGGTTGCAAAGTGCTGCAGGAACTTTAACTGGCTTGAATAAATAAAAAAAAGGGAAAGAAAAATAAAAGGAAAAAACCCACCCAAACCAACCACAAAAAAAGAGAGGAAGGCTGGTTACTGATTCAGCAGACAGTGACCAAGATCACCAGTCCTTGGCAAATAATAAGCCCCTCAATTCACTGCAGGCTGGTAAGAATTGCTCTGGTCTTTTTGCACAAGAGGGAAAACAGAAGCACCACAGTATTAATGGTTTGCCCAAGCTCACACCTCCCACTTCAGCTGTCTGGCACGTCAGCAGCACTCCAAGGAGAAAGGCAAAACCTGGGAGTAGGATCCTGACAAGTAAGTAAAAGGAAAAATGTCTTTTTTTCACTATCTTGCTTTAAATTGAACATGCTTCAAATCTGGGGTGTGGGGGAAATTTTGTGAGAGGAGGGAAAGGCAGTGACTGATCTTCCTTGGAAATCTGTACATTGAAGTCCACCCTCTGCCCTCCCTGTGAGAGCTCAGTGGGACTTGGGGTTACCTCTTCCAGGGTTACCCTCACAGCCAGATGATTTTCAAAAATCACCACCCTTTACCTCCTGGTACAAATATATCATGTCCCACCTGAGGTTTCAAAGATGCAGATGGAAAGAATGCCATAGTGCAGTTGCACTTCACCCCATTGCCAGCCAGCAAACTCAGCATGAAGCTGCATAAAAAGATGTCCTGGAGGAAGGTTCACGAGCACATGTTGCTGTTACCACCATACTGCTCACAGCTCTTCCAACAAAGCCCCTTTTTGTTTCATTGGTAACCTTCTGCTGCCCCTCAATGCCATGATTCCCAGCTCTGGGAGCCAAGCCAGGGGGTAGGTGCAGGGGGGAGCCTGCAGCCCTGCCAGCGGAGATTGAGCTTTTGGTTTTGGTTTTTTTCATGGTTTTGGTTTGTTTTTTTTCCAGAAAAGCCTGGGTGCTGAAAGCTCAGGTCTGCCAATCCTGTAGCACCATCCAAACACTACGAGACCAGGCAGCTCTGCCCTGGGCACAGAGATGCTGGGGCTGCTCAGCCTTCCCTGCTATGCCAAACCTCCCCTCAAAGTAATGAATCACAGAGCCACAGATTTCACTGGGCAACCTTTTCCAGGCTTCTCCTGCTGGTGATGGGAACTGTAAAGGCCAGGACTTTCCTCTGACTGCCTGTGGGTTTCAGGGCCTCTTCTTCCTTTCCTTTTCTGGTCCTTCTTTGCCCTGTCTTACATATTCTAATTAGCTTTCCTGGAGGAGTTTTACAAGATGAAGATAAGCAGCTTATCCTAGGCAGTTGTTTGTCTTCACATTTTGCCTCAGAAAAGATTAAAAAAGCTCTCAAGGACCGAGTTTCCATCTGATCCATCATTTGAGGGGCTAGAGGACAGAAATGCTCTGGGCAGTCAAGCAGGGAACTTGAAAAGGAGTCCAGCCGAAATGCAATAAAACAACTATTTGAAGGGATTTTTGAGGAATTCCAGGACAACCTTGTCACTCCTCCCTTTTTATTAGCTTCACCAGTGCTTGATAAGGTGGCTGCATTCTCCAAGTGACTGACAAAAGACACCCTTTAACCATTATTTAAGAAGCAACTATGTGGTTGTATGATTGTGTTACCCCACCAGAGAGGAGGTTTTTGAGCCACTCATTGAGTCAACATTTCCTTTTCCCATTCTCACTATTTCTGGGAAATGAAATATTTGCTTTCCTTCAACAACAACTCACTTTTGGAGTCAGCTGAGGGTAGCTGGGAGACAGCACAATAAATATTGCTAAGCCACAGGGTAATTTTTTTTAATAAAAGGTCATGACCTGTGTCTCTCCAGATATTCTGGCATTTACTAGCTCAGTGTCCTGTGAGTTTGAATCTACAATTTGAATTCTACAGCTTGGCCCACAAGCTGACAAAACTGCACTTGGCTTCTCTTGTTCATTCATTGCAAGCTTGGTTCTCGTGTCACGACAGAGATCAAGCTTGCACATCTTACTAAGGTGGTTTCCTTGCTCAGGAAAAACGGTGGAACTCCCTCCCACCACATGCTGTGGAAGTCAAAATACCAAAGAGCTTTAAAGTACAATTAAACAAATTTAAGGAAGTCCACAAGGGGCTATGAAATAGGAACATACAGATGTAACCTCTAGTTCAACAGTGCCTAAGGTGCAGCCTGCCAGAAAGGAGGCAGAAATACTGAGCAAGTATCCCTGTAAGATAACCCTGTTTCCATGCTAAGATAGCCTTTTTGGTAAAGCAATGAGGCAGTGTCCACTGGAGAGCTAAGTAGCCTAGCAGATGTTGAACTCAGAGCTGAGCCCCATGAGGAGGAAGACATTTTTCACAACACTGAGCTCCAGCACATATATTTTATTCTGCACATGTCCCTGTTGCCATCTCTTTTCCTTTTTTTTTTCCTGGGTTTTGTTTTGATAGGTACAACTGGTGTTCAGCTTACAGAAATCACCCCAGGAACAGAAGAAAAAGCAGGCATGAGTACACACAAGAGGACTGCAACATCTGCCAAGGCGGTGTCTAGGTGTAAGGCTGCACATTCAGAGAGGGTCTCTGTACAGGGAGGAATGGGAGGTGTAGAAAGTGATTTTAAGACAGACCGAGGATTGAATGGCAGAGAATTTGGAGGTTTGAGGATGGGGCTGGTGAAAAGAAAGGAGGATAATGAAGGAATGAGGAGTAATAAGGGCATCCTTTCACTTCTGTCCACATGGGCTTTCCCAGTCACAGTCATCTTTCTGAAGGAGAGAAAACAAAGTTGCTGTCTCTCTGTATTCTCTTTCTCAAAGACACGTACAGGTAAACAAATGCACATCCCCACCAGTCCAGTTCCTTCTCCTCCTTCCCATTTGTGCACAACAGTGTTTTTATTCTATTGGTTAAAAACCACAATATGAGATTTTTATTCTATTGCTAGAGTTTAGGACAGTGAGAATGCCTTCACTTCCAACGTGACATACTTCAGAAAAGTCTGATTGTTGAGCAGCTTCCCACAAGGCAGAAAAACAACAGACTCATTCTCCATCCCAACCCATCCCACCTCCTGCCTTAATGAGGGGAATACACACTTGATTCTCTATCTCTGCTCCTTAATACATAACAGATAAAATCTTCAGTCCCTGAGAAGTGGCTTCTCTGTTGAAATCCTGAGGTCACACACTAAATATCTGGGAATGGCCCAAGTAGAGGCTACGTTCTGGAAACCTCATCCCAGAAGACAACCAGTGAATCTCAGCTGTGCTGTCTCCTGGGAGAGACTCGCAGCAGTTTTGGGGTCAAGAGCAGGAACACAGATTTTCAAAGGCATCACAGGAGAAGATAATTGCCTAACGCACGGCTGACCAGAGTAATTGTGTAAGCTCAAAGAACTTGAGGAGGAGCACAGATATACCAGCTGCCAAAATATACAGGCAACCACAATTTTAGTATAAATAATATTATTTAGAGTCAGCTCGTTGCATTATTAGGGATCTTGCGAAAGTTTTACTTTATATATATATATATATAAAGGAAAAATTAAGCAAACAAACAACAACTTTAGGAAAGTACTGTGTACTTACTGGGATTGCTTTTTTGCACATCCTTCCTTGGAGGGAAAGGAGACTACCTACAATATTTTTGTAGCTCAGGAAAAATTATGGAGTATATACTCTGAGATATTTACTATGAATTTAAGGTCACCATCACATTTCCATTATACAGAAACTCTAGATATATATATTTATATATATATTGCCTGACGTTGTAATATATGCATGACTACCAAGTCAACAGCAAAATAGAACCCAGGTGCCTTGAAACAAGAAAAAAAGCCAAAGCCAGAAACTTCCAAATAATACCTCAATAAAAAGTCCACATCCAAACAGTCCCTGAAACATTAGGAACTAAACAGTTTAGGACTAAGAAATGTATCCTTCATTATAAGCTACCACAAAGGTGCTTTAATTTGTGTCCAAGTCTCCTCTGGACAAAGCAGACAACTAATGTGGTGAGCTCCATATCAGATTCTCCTCTCCTTGTTGCTATGCACCCTTCCCATGTGCTGCTGACATAATGCCATTTAATTAACCCTCATGGCTCTTTTCCTTTCTTTTTTTCCTTTTTAAGCAAGTGGATGTGATCAACATTCTCTTAGGAAAGGGTTGCATGGTTTTGAACACATAATATTTTCTCCAGAATTGAAGCAATAGTTTTTCATGGCTTGTGTTTTTTGGTTTATGGGTTTTTTTCTTCAGCATTATTGGGAGAGGTGAGGGTATAACTGACCTCTCAATAACTGAGAAGGACTAGGAATGGAATAGAGTGAAACAGTATGGCAAAGAATATTCAAAATACAGGAGTCAGTTTTAATCTGTCTGTCCTTTACTCTCCTCAGACCTCCATTAAAAAAAGGAACCAGAAAACATATAAAGAAAGATGGGGACGGTCAGAAATATGAAGTGGCTCCCAGACAGAGAGAGCTTCAATAAACTCATTTTCTTCATCTTTGAGAGGAGACAACTGGGAGAGGCTATGATGGAAACCAATAAACTAATGCATAGTTTATTAACTGCATTTCTCTGGTTATTCCAATAAAAGGTAAGAGCCACTCACTGAATTTGGCCAATGAAGGCACTTGATGAAAAAGCAGGTTGAAAGCAAAGAAGAAGTTGTTTCTATTTTGCATTGACCTCAAGCTCCTTATGCTGGGCACATCCACTGTGCCACTATTTCCCTCTCTCCCTTCGGGATTTCTCTTTTCTTTATATTCTGCATTGTTTTCCACATATCAAGTTCCACTCGTGACTTTTCCCCTCCCCCATGGACTGTGGTCCTCTTCTCCTGCCTGCATGTGTCCTTGCCAATTGGACTCACGGGCTATTGCCTCACCTCACATCCTCCTTCCCACTGAACTCCCTCCAAACTGTCTGTCAGTCATGCTTCAGTCAACAAAGCTGTGGAAGGGTATTTTAAAAGATTAAAAGACATACTAACCTTAGGTCTTCCACGTTTTGCTCTAGGTATTCCCTAGGTGATTTCAGAGTAACCGAGGAGGTTTGTCACAAATTTGGGCTTGAGCCAGAACGACTCTCCTGGGTCACTCTTATACTCCCCTGATGGTCTTTCCATTTCCTCTTGGCTTTAAACTTACATGAACCCTACTACTGATCCACAACAACCTTGATTTTCTTGCCTCTGTAGCTGGAGACAAAAGCTGCCAGACACAAATTTAAGTACCCCTATCAGGTTTTGCAATGCTGACCAGTAAGGTAGAAACCATTTTCCACACAAGCTTTATTCCTGCTTTCACATAGGTGGTAAGGCAGACAGAATTAATGAAATATAAAAGGAAGGCTCTGTGGGTCTTTGGAATGTTTTCTGTGTTATGGATTTTTCAATTCTCTTATGTCCTGCACAGTATCTTTAAAGACCATCCCAGTCCAGCTGGCTGGTGCAATGTGCAAGTATGGTTGCCAAAAGGAAGAACTAAGTATGTGGATGATAAATATTCATAGTGCTTGAAATAAGAAAAGAAATGGTTCCTTCAGAGAGAGAAAAAGAGAGAATAATACATAAGGTATGGGAGATATTAATGACTACTGTAGTGCTGGCAAGAACACTTCATGAATCGGTGTACATATGCTATTCATAACCTTTTAGACATCACAAAGAGATTTACAGTATGTTTTTAACTAGCTCAGTAGACAGATGAAGAAAATGGTACAGTGTGACAGAAGGCAAATATTTGTAATTCCTCCACTACAGAGATAAAATATCCTCAAAACAAGGCATTTCCCACTCCTTTATTCCCAGCTTCTCTGCCATGACAAGCCTTTTGTATTGCCTCAAACTGTATATGTGCCAGAGTCAAACCTAATTTTCTGAGTTTGGAGGTTTGGATTGCTGGGTAGTCCCTCCCTCTACAGCCAGTGAAATTAATCCCAGAGCTTCAAATTCCCTAGTGATCCATGTATGCATTTGACATTTGAATCCTTCCAAATCCATGCCTTCATTTTAAGTACCAGTGGCCTAAGTTATGGCACAGCACACACCAAACCATCAGGTGCACAGCATTTATACACTGTCATTCAGTGCACAGAGATCTGACCTGAGAGACTGGGTGAAAACAGCTAAAGCCAAAACTATGTTTAGAGTCAAGCAATGCAGGAAATATAAAGTGAGTGCCCACATCAAAGTATCTGTGACTACTCTGAACGGCATCTGCACTTTGAGGCTCCCACAGTATTATTTGCTTTAGCATTTGTGGTTGATCTGCAGTCAGACCGAGCAATATACTTCAGGGGTGCATCTGAGGAGATAATCTGAGAAAACAACAGGCTTTTGCTCTGTTTCCTGAACAGCATCATCATCAAAACTTACTGAAATCCAAAACAAAAACACAGAAAAGCACAACAGGGTCAAATTCCGGTCAGGCTGGAACCTGGAGAGTGACACAAACTCCCTCCAACAAATGCATTCCTACACCTATTTCAAATTCACCAACAAGAAATCCAAATCAAGATAAAACGGTGGAGAGGAAGGGGGAATTAAGCTGCAGTCAGAAGCTGGTTTGCAAATTACAGTTAAGCAACCAAAAACCTACTAAATTTCATGTGAAGCGACCACAGAGGTTCACCTTGCCCTGGGTCCTCTCCATGGCAGTGATGAGTGCCGGGCACTTTGAGATGGGACAGCTGAGTCTCTATAAATGTGTCAGCAGGTATGTGAAGAACAGCCTCATGCACCCCTCTCAGCTGCATGCAAAGGATGGAATACAACTGCAAGGCACACACTATTGCAGGGCTGAACCCCAGGCCATTTTATCATGTCTTTCCTTGGCTCTTACCAACTCCACCCCTATTCTTTTGAGCTAAGGCTTGATGAATCTCATTTGAAAGGAAAGCTTAGAATCACTTGTCATCCTCAACCTTTTTCATTACTATACCTGCTCTGAGACAGGAAACGGAAATTACTTTCTTCTTAGCTCAGAGCTGAGGCTGAAGGATCTCTGCAGGAGCAGCACTCATTTCACTATATGCAGGTACAGCCCCTGGCACACAGAACCCCCAATAAAGGGCAACACTGACAATAAAACATGCAATTCACTGCCACTAATGCATCCATGAAACATGAGACCTGAAAGAATTTCAAATATTATTTCCACAGTGTTTCGTAAGGTTCTGTTTATACTGTGGGGTTTTGATCTGTTTCGTTCTTTACTACAAAACGTGTTGTCTTGTAGAACCATTTCCAATATGGACTGTCGGAAATATGGCTGGAGTCAGTAACAGCCTAAAATTGGAAAGAACTTCTGAAGTTGGATCTTCCAATTCCCACATGTCAGCTTGTCATTTTTCCCCATGCAGAGCGTAAACAGCTACCAATCCAGAACAAGAGCAAAAGGCTGCAGCAGCAGTTCCTGGGCACCATAACAGAAGTGGAGCCTGTGATCTTCTCTGTATTACATGTTCTGAGTCAGAGACTCATCTGCTTCTCAAAACAAAGGGGGAAAAAAAAGCGGCTGAGACAAAGTGCCCTACTCTGTCATCATTTCCCATCCTATTTCAGAGTAGAGAAGAACCAAAACCCACGTGCACTTAACTACTGTATTCAACTCCGAAACGCAGAAAAACTGCCAGAGGATAATAATTCACCAAGGACTGACTTAATCATTTTATGTCTCTTGGATTATATTCTTAAATGGAGTAAGTGACTGAGTCTCAAGCACACGTTCATGATGGGGCTGTGAAGAGATGAATGTCTTTAGTTGTGTCCTTTCCCTTAGGATAACTGGGAGCACCTCACACAACAACCAGGTTTTGTATTCCCTCCCCACAGAAGAGCTGCTCCTTCTCTCATATGCTGTTAATATTTCCCTTCCCTGAATTTTTCCTACTTTCACTGGGTTCCGATTGGTCTGAAGTCGCCACATATTGGCACAGTATCCCCCATGCTAAGTGAACACATACCACAAACTTAATTACATAATGGCAGACTAATATTTTCCATATTATTTTTTCCCCTGCTCCTAAAGCAAAATTATTCCCTGTTACCGGTATGGTGTGGGATTTTTAGGGGGTTTTTTGTTTGTTTTCTTTTTCACCTACCTACCATTTCATATTTAGCAAATATCATTACTGATGTGCTGACATTAAAACCATTGATTCTTTTTCCAAAGCAAAGCAACTACATTCAGTACAAAAACACATAAAAACTTCTGTAAATAAAGACAGCAAAATTAGTAACTACTGAAAAATTCCATGAACAAATTGCAAGCAATTTTTCAGTGCAGATATAAGAACTAATGGCAACCCAAGGATAATCAATGAATTGACCATCACATCTTAGACACAGCATTGGGCACTTAACCCATGGGATGGTGTGTCCCTTGGCTGACTGAGATTTATAAAAGGCTTCTGCCCAGAAGAAATTTCATTATTACTCTTGACTCTGAAATATCTATAAATATTTGTACAATCAAACTCTTCCCTTACTGATGTGCCTCAACAGCACATTATAAAGAAATAAAACTGGGCTGAATGAAAATCAATTTTTAATGTGATGTAAGACTTTTCTGCAGGAGTTTCATGGTACTCAGCCACGTGTTCCTGGTTCAAAAGTCAGCAGTAGCTCCTGTGCAAAAGAAGCAATATTTTGCACTTCAACATATTGCCAGGAGTTTCAGAACCAGCTTATTGTATGGTTATCTAGAGTTTGTTATATCACAGGAATTTCGAAATTACAGGGCAATACCAGGACAACAACAATGTCTAATCTCCACAGGCTGTTGTAGTAAGTTTACCAACAGATGAACAGGGAAGAACCCCAAAACTGTGGTCTCTTCACGGGGTGAACATCTTACTAACACTGAATAAATGCTGACATGAAGCAGCATCTGTCTTCTATCTTTTATTCCCATGTGAAAACATGGTGGATTTTCCTCTTATCCACAAACTTTTTAAATCGCTTGAGAACAATCCAATTCCTTATTTTAGCTTCTTTGGAAGCCTCCAAGCCCTTTGACACAAGTCAAGTGTTGGCCAAGCAGAGGAAGCTGCAGTTGGCAATGTGAAGTTGGCTTTGCATTTCACTCTCTGTTTGTTTATCTGTGCACAGTCAGCACGCACTTCTGAGCACTGCACTCTAAGAGATCTCTTATTCCAGGAAACGTGGCAGGCAGCAGAAAGCAAAATAAAAAGATCCTCACTGGAGAAAACCATGAGAAAGAATGGAAGACAGGATGGATCTGACCAGCAATCCCTTGGGCTTCAACCAGACCACAATTATCTACCAAAGAGCTCTGATGGGGCAATAGCAGAGCCCATCTCAGCAACCCCATCATTCCCAACCACCCCAAAAACTCACCTCCCAGACAGAGAGGGGCCAGGTGGGCTACACCATCTTGCATCTTTTGCACATTCCTTCAGGGAAAAAAATGTCAACAATTTCTATATAGTTCTAAAAACTGAGTGTTTTATAAGGTATGCTTTTATATGCACACATATGGTTAGGCATTAAACAATGGGTTTCCCTTCAGTTATGGATTTGAGTTCCCCTCCCCTTTCTTCATTTCCTTCTTTAGTCATTCTAGGTGTTCTTGTACAACTTTTCTTATCTCCATGCTTTTAAAATTATTTCTAACTGGAATTGAGTAAACTATTCCTCTGTAACCCATCCTGTGGATTTGCAAGATATTACAATTACTTAATCAAAACACGTGTCAAAAAAAGCCTTTTCTTTGATCTTTTTTCTTAAGAAAAAAATTTTTACATTTTGCAGAGAAACTTTTTTGTTGTTTCAGGCTCAGAATTTAAAACAAACTAACCCTCCTCGAGCAAACAAAACCAAACTGGCCTACTAGGGCAAATGAAAGAAAATAAAATAACCTGCTGTCGCAGAGGGTCCCTTATTATTTTAGCAAATCATAACCTTGATCAAAAATCTCAGGAACTCTGGAGTCTCAAAAGGCTCAAAAAGTTAATGTAGGCAAAGTTTACTAATGGAAAGAATGCCCTTGTTTTAGCAGGGCCTAAAAGTCTTGTGGGTTTTATTAATTTGAGGATTACAAAAGATGACAGAATCCATAAATCAAAAACCCCCATATTAGTCACAAACAGTCCAACAAGTTTTCTCATAGTCCTATGATGAATCCCCTATGCATTCAGGTCATTCCCATGATCCATCTTTGTTCAGTTTTATTAGGTTGGCATTCAGAGACTTCTGATTAGTTCATTCTTACCACAACAACAGTCAAGAAGTAGAGATTTAATAATGTACACACAAACTTCATGGGACATACATGAGATCACAGAGACCAGCAATGCCAAAGAGACCATCCAGCAGTCAGGATTTGTAAATTGCTAAATGTAGTATTTCTTTTTATTACAACAGGGTATTAAATGAGGGTATAGCTTATTACCTAACTATAGTTTCATATCACTGATGTTCTTGGCAATGGGTAAGTAAAGGCAGTAAGGAAAGATAGCAAACTAAAAAACTGGTACATGAAGGACAAAACAAACCAGGAGACTCAGAAATAAGGATGGGCAGCTTTTAAAATATCTGAATAATGCAATAATTTCTTTTGAGTACTGCTGTTATTGATGAGTTAGTGCACAGAGCAATAATCAGGATCTGTGGACCATTCACTAGGTGTTCTGCAAACACACACAAAGTCACCAAGGGAAAACCAATGGAGACAGGAGTGTGAACTGGAAATAAATGCTGTGTTGAGGGCTGATTCATTATTAGCATTGCTGAGAGGGCAGCATGAGGGGACATGACGTGAGACAGGATCTCAGACATCCACTCGTGTTTCCTTCTCTCCCAGAGGAATGGCAACTCCTGACAAAGAAGAATAAGCAGAGGAAGAAAGAGAAGAAGCTACAGGGGAGAGTTACCTCTAACTTGTGTCTAAAGAGGGTCTCATCTGCTCCTCCTGCTTCCCACCAGACAACATTTCCAGCCTCTCCCAGTCCTTCACTGCTTCGGTTGCAGCACACAGGTGAGTTTGACCCACACACATTACCAAGCCAATATCAAGCCTGAACATGGTTTCGATAAGCAAGTTGTCCTCTCTCTTTCCATAGACAGAGAATAGAGTTGTGCCAGGATGGAAGTGATTTTACTAAGTACTAGGATTATCCCTACCATAAGCAGTGTTCACAGGGCTGCTCAGCTGCGATCTAGCACTACCGCCTCAACTCTACAAGTCCTTAAGTCCTGAGTTTTAAATCCAGGCTTGCTGCTTAAAATTGCATTTTTGCACAGCCTCCAGGGTGCCTGTCTCACTGAGGAAGTGCAGGGATGTGCATAACCCATGTCAGAGCCTGGCTGAGCTCCAGGAGGTGCATTTTCATGTGCACCTGCCTTGCAGGACTCACCTGAGCAGCAGCGGAGACTTCTGCAACTAAGAAGAGATCTGGACTCCCTTCTCCTCCCAGGTGGATGACACAGCCTGGGGGAAGTGTGTGGTGACCAAGCTTGTGCTCCCACCCTCTTTGTCCGCTTTTTCTGCCAGTTCCCAGGGTCCCACATTCAATTCTCTCCCCTGCCCAGCAAGGTGAAACCTCACAACGCCCTCCGCTCCTCCTCCTCCTCTAGGGAGTAGCCCTTCCACCACACACAGGGGCAGTCCAAGGACCATGCTCCAGAACTGAGTTATTCCAGTTCTCAGCCCAAGGCCACAGCACAGAGTGCATTGCACGAAACCCAAGTGCTTGCTGCACCAAGGAGTCTTGACCAATTTCCTGCAAAGGCATCGAGCAGTTCTGGGAAGAGTGAAGAGCAAGGAGTATGTCACCCAAAACAGTCTCGAAGTACACAATGGACAAATGGCACAGCACTTCTAAACAGGCTCATCGTGGCATCATTTTCTCCTTTTATGTATCTGCCATCCTTCTGGTACAAAGCTTCATGTAGAACTCCCAAGTGAATGCTGAAAACCCAGGAGCTCTTTGGGAGATGTCACTTAACAGCACGATTTCACCCCCAGCATGAGGCGTGGGCTTGAAGTAACCACTTTGTAGGCTTGACACCCTTTATGTGAGTTTATAGTTGGAGTTTGTAGTCTTCTGGTTTTGAGCAAACACTAACCAGTTCTGCATGTAGAATCCTACTTTTCTCCATTCAGTAGAACTTTTCTGCAGAGATTTAACAAGCATTGCTATGCCATGCTGTAGGGACATGCCTTTCCTTAAGCCCTGACTTACTTCTAATATTATCCACAATGGGTGAGTCATCATTGCTGTAAACTCAGAGGGAAGAGAATTTGAGGATTTGAGAACAAAGAACACAAACCTTAAGGAAACCAGGCTTCATTACCTACAGTGCTTATGGAACAGCTTGTTCCTATATATATCACTTAAGAATCATATATAGCACGGTCATTTTATTGCTGAGGAACATGATTAGGCATCAGAGAAACTTTGTTTATGAAGGTGTATTTTCCCATAGTGTCTGTAGGGACATTTTCAGTGGGTTTAGAAAGGCTGCTCATATTTTCCTCACACAGCTGAAACATTGGACTTGCTTACTGTACCTCAGATTAATGAAAAACATGAAACAATGTGATTAGAAACACTGTGATGAAATTCCAGCAGACCCAGCCAATGATATCAGAACAAAATGTTCATATCCCAGTCCAGTTTTCAGCCTGCTTAAACCTCCCTGAATTGCTTGTCTGTTCACTTAACTACTCACATGTCACTTTTACTGCCACAATTTTTAATTTGCAAGATATTGATGCAAGACTCAACAATAACACACAAACATAGGTTAATTCCTTTTAGCATATGTGGGACTAAAGCATCTTTTCAGCTCTGACCCACACCTGCCAGATGAAAGAGAAGAAAGCTTTTAGTACTACCCTGCCATCAGAAAGGCAAACAAACTGTCCTGTTACTATCACACATTGCTGAATCAACTAAAAACAAGACTTCAAAAGTGTGCAACTGTAAATTGTTGTGCTATGGAACTGCAATTAGAAAGGAAATTAATAGGGACAGTGGGGTGCCTTAATGCAAAATGTGACATTGATAAATCAAAGGAAACCTGGCATTTGAGCAGTAGATATTTCAGCTGATTACTGAAGATAATTTATATTATTTTCACAGTTAGTTTTGTATTTGCTCAGAATGAGTAAAACGCCCAGTAGAAAAAAACACACATAGTCCTACAAATAATAATTAGAGTTCCCCTTTAAATCCTGCTATAGGAGGCAAAGACTCCAGGCAGCCCTACACCAGGAATTCTGTGGGACCAGAAACAAGGAACTCTTCATTACTGGAACAAAAAACTCATAGTTTCCAGAGTAAAAGTCCTAATTTTTCCATAAGGCAGACCATATTTAGGGGAAAAGCACAGGTTAGGAATTGAAATGGGCCATAAGTGAAAACAGAATTAAGAAATTAAACATATGCTAAGTGCAGTAAAGACATTCATAGATTTCTTTGGCAGTAATAGAAATCAGTTCCTAGGTAATGTTTTATACCTTAAGTACAACTCCATACATTTTCTCTTCATTAACATACTCTTTTTATTGATTCACGGCATTTTTGCAACTGTCTGATTTTTAGAATACAGTGCAGCTAAGGGAAAAAAGTCAAGAGAGTATGAAGGACATAGTACAGATCGCTTTCCTAAAGTCAGAAATTATAAATAGACTTGGTTCTAAAAACTGGCAAAGTCACCATAAGCCCCTCTGACCGACAAATATTCCAGTCTGACCAACAGGTTTCCATTTTTCAGATGTTCACAGCACCAGTTGCCCAACCATGGTGCCTAAGAAGGGAAAGGTCCATATTTATTTTCTTCATAACATCCTGCACAGTCAACATCCCCTGTTCTCTGTGGCTGCAGAAAAGAAACAAGATCCTTGGGATGAGCTTAATATATAAACTTCAGAAGATAAACAATTCTAGTTACCTGCAGTTTTCAAAGTGTTATTAATCTCAAACTATTTGCAGCAGATCCTGTAAGCAAAACATGGATTTTCTGAAGAGGCACTCGGTCCTTTCTCCTTAAGTAATTCAATGACAGGCAAAAATGTCCTCAGGGATAAGGCAGTCTTCTGTCATAAGCTCAGCTTTTCTGATAGAGGTCCAAAACCACACAGTTGACAAGATTTTGCCTTTTGCAGTCCCTTCTTTACAGCAAAATGTAGGTCTCGGACATCACTGCAGAAAAAGGTTGATTTGTAGTGAGATGCAGAACACAGCGATCCATCCCTATGGGAGGAAGATAATCCATGCAAAATTCAAAAGGAACGTTATGCTTACTGGGACATCCAGTTCTGCCTCGTTTCTGCTAAACAAAGCATTACAAGGGAGGAGAATGTCTGCCCAGGAGCAAACAGAGGAAAAAGCTCAAAGCAGTTTCCCAGGCCCCCTTCAAAAATGCATGAGAACCCTTCCACTCCTGTTGTTGGGCTTTGCTTAAAGGTAGTCACACAGGAGGCTTTCTTCACTAGAAGGTCTGTCTGGATGTAATTTGCATGCTTGGCTTCTTTAAGATGCATGAATTTGAAGCACAAAAATAACAACTTCCAGCATGGGGATGAAGAATGGGGGATGGAGGCCTGGTGAGGTTCAAGTACCTTCACGTTTGGTGGAAAGCGTGGTAGAGATCATGCCAGTTCCTCAATTCTCCTTAGGCAAAGACAAAGAAATTAGGCAACGTGCTTTCAGTGCTGTTTATTGGAAGAAGAACCAAAAGTGTGCTTGCCAGCCTGTTAGCAGAGAGACTGGGAGGATGTGCTGAGACTGTTCTCTGATGTGAAGAGGACTGAGAAATTCAGTCCTCACAGGTGAATTGACACCTTAGCATTCCTCTACATCACACCAGCTACAATGCTAAAACAAGAGAACCTCTGGACCTTTTCCTGCCCAGCCTCATCCTACCGATTTTAAGGAAAATAATGGAACAATTAAATAAGAGAAGGCAAAATATATGTGGGTGGTTTTTTTCAAACATTATCATTTTAGAAGGACAGGGTCTGATATCAAGAATTTCTGCAGGATCTCTTGGAAAAGCCTTGTGTAAAGCAAGCTGCAGCTTCTTCTGATTGCCATCCTGGATAATTTTTTTCTTCAAGTGCTGACCATCCACAGAGCTTTTAGAACTTCAGTCCTTGCTATGGGAATCCTCTGATGGATATTGCAGGAACACAGGGATTTCCATCCCATAGCTATCTTTCTCAACTGAGACCTACAGTCACAACTAAAATGCAAATAATAAATATTAATAGCTCTTCCTGAGAGCTACAGTGATCACTTCAGACAGTTAAATACGATTGAAGTTGGCCCCTGATGTGCTTGTCCCTGTCTCCTGTGTACCTTCCTGCTGCAGTGTAAGCTCAGCACTGAACAAGTCCAGTGCATGCCACATATTTCCATCCTGTGTTCTCCCTCACACAGGATCACTGCAGTCAGTCAGTCAGTGCACCGAGCTCCACTCTTACTTCCAGCAAGGTGACTGAAGTAAATCACTCGGATTCAGTTGAATTACACTGGTATATAACCGAGAGGAATTTCCTCTGATAGATATCATCCCCATGCATGATATACGTACGTTCCTCAACAGTAATTAAGACCAGATGGTGCTTCGTATTTATACTGCAAGTGTGTGGCTATTGTTCTTCTCTGATACCTCACAGGACAGTTTTCTGCCATTCCCATACATGGCCAGGACTTTCCCACACACTCGACAGCTAATAAGTTACAAAGATTCTCCTGAACAAGTATCTGAAGTGATTTAAAATTGAAAAGCTCGGCAAGAGAATTAGGTAACAGGTGCCTGGGATCCATCTATCGTGTATTTACAGCTGGAAGAATTACAAGTGGATCTTTCTTAAAAAAGGTTTGGAATTCGGTGTCTACAGAGGAATTTATACTGGGGAACAGGGGCTGCAACTACAAAAGGATGAAGAGCACGAGGGTTGGGGGGTCCATCCTCACACATGGGCACCTGCAGGGAGATGAGGTGAACCTACACTTTCAGACTGGCAATTCTGGTAATTTCCACACATGCTTTAGGCTTGGGAAGACTCCAGAAAAGCCAGCCAAGATCATCAAATTATTCAAGCTTTGTAAGAAAAACTTTGAAAAGCTTTTGAGGTATAGATACACATTATATATTAGATATCAATATATATTTAATACATATTTCATGGGTGTATACAGGAGCATACACACACAAATACTTGTGTACATGTATGTATATATGCACATTTTTAGCATTCACAGTCCCTTACTTGTTGCCTCTGAAATTGAAAGAAAATCATCTTATACTGGCAGAAGCATTAGTACCACTATAGGAGATGAATAGAATACTGACTGATAATTGCAGTTACCACCTGAGACTCAATTAATTTCTCAGACATAAACTCTCCATAAACACACAATGAAAGACTGTTTCTGTGGGGTGGAATATGGCCCTGGAGACATCTGCAAAGGATTGAGGATATCACAAATTTATTGCACTCCTTATTTTGTAAGACAAAACCCACTAATTGTGTCAGCCATACATAACAGCTGTAGTGCATGATATAGGTTTTTATCAGCAATCATCGTTCTGAAAAGACTACCCTTCCCTGAACTGTTGCACTTCTGAACGTGGGTGAAAGTTCAGAAATAACTTTGCAAACAAAATTTTTAAGTGTTCAGGGCTGAATGAAGATTATACTTGAACAAGCCTACATATTAAAACAAGATCCTTTCTTCCTTATGATTTCTTAGTACAATACAGCCAACTGGAGAAGGTCATGGATGGATAATTGGATAACAAATACTGTGACCTTCATAAGAGTAGAAGTAAAGGTTTCTAGAAGATTAAGGAAAGAGGTGACTTTACTGATTAACTACCTTTCTTCTACAGACAGGTACTGGGAGTATGTGCTTGTTATATATATATTGTTATACATACTGCCCAGTATTCAGCCTAAGGGTGGTTTGGATCTGGACTGTACTTTATAGGCACATCTGCAGTACAAAAACCAGGAAAGGCAACCCCTGAAGAAGGATATGCATGCTTTTCTTTCTAACACTTTCTAAGGTAGCTTCTGGCTCAGTAAGAATATTCTGTTTCAAGCAGATTAAAGCATGAATCAGATTTCAGAAAGGATCAGGATGGATTCTTACAGTCCAGAACTGCACTTTTTCTAAAACCTCTCAAAGCTCTCCTCCTCCTTTGCCTCTCCCCAGGCACAGGTATCCACATCCCAGGGAGCAGAACAGCCACCAACACAGACACACTGCCAATGGCCACATCTCACCACCAGCTGTCCTGGTGTAACTTCAGTGAGCCTCTAGGTGAAGAGTGGCTTGTTCTATCCAGCAAGAGAAAAGTTTTCCTAGTAGAGCCAGGAAGGCATTTTGAAGACTTTACCTTCTCAGTACTGCCAGATCTCATAATTGTAATTAATGTTTGTTTTGCTCAGAGCTCCAGGTTCAGGAGTTGTGAAAAATCTGGTTTCATTAAAAGAAAAAGTAGGTTTTGTGCCTGCAGAGACAAGTCTGAAAACATGAACTTAAGGCCTGGGGGATTAAAAAAAAAGGCAGAAAAAAAGTACTTAAAAAGGCATTACTTTAAAAAACATTATTTTAGAAAAAGTTAATTATAATAATTTTTAGGTCTTAAAGTAATTTCTAAATGCAGAAAGCTGGTTATGATATACCTTACAGCTAAAAAACTCCTTGCAAATGAAGACAACGTTACCTTTCTGAGCCCATTTGGCTTCCACAGAGCTCACAGACGATCAAACAGAAAGAATGGAAAGAACAAAGAACTTCACCCCCATGACAATCCAATAAACTGGCACCCAAACAACCACTCACTGCTCAGGCAAATTGCTGAGTGCAGCATGTCAGGGTGCCCCATCACTGGAAATCATCTAAGAGACGGATAGGGAAGCTCCAGACGCATCTGTGTGATTTAGGTGCTGCCGTGGCAGTATGAGCAGAGCAGGTCATTGCGCCCCACACAACTTCTGACTGTCAGACATGTCACCACCTGCCACTCCCAGGTGATCCCTGTGCTGGACCTGCCTCTCCAGTGAAGGAGGTGGAGCAGCTTTGCTCTGGCCATCTCCTATGTCTCCATGCATTGACTTCCACAGCAACAGGAGGAAAAAGCCAAAAGGACACAAAGCTTCAGCAAAGACGAGTCTGCTTGCAGCTTCACAAGGCCACAAGTACCCCTCCACTTGTGTGTCTTCATTCACCATGCAATCTCTCCCTTTCCTCCAGATTAAATAATCAAGACATTTTTTTCCTAGCTTCTTTATCTTTCAGAAGCAAGAAGATGCGTTTGTATTGTGGCCTCTTTAGCATGTTTGCCATTCCCTGTCCTGCCACACAGTCTGACATAAGGTGCCCCCACCCTTTGCAGGCTCCAAATTTATCTTCCTGGAGGTGAAAAGCCTTCCTATACACCAGTCCCTGCTTTGGGGATACAATGCTTCACACACCACTGAATGAAACTATTACAGGGTATTTTTTTTTTCCCCAGAAATCAACTTCTTTCACAAATTTTTGTGCCTTCATTTTCATTCTGGTCCTGGAAGGCCTCAGAGGAGATATTATATACATATGCTACCAGAGGGGTTGAGGGCACAGCACAAGCACTGGTAACTTTCAGAAGAGGAGAACTGGGGATTGCTGCTTTCATCTATCTGTAGTAACTTGGTAGAAATCAGCAGGAGACAGGTGTTGCTCAGAGTGGACAGAAAACAAAATCCTTAGGACAGGATGGATCAGGCAAATCACAGCATGACCACTCGTAGTCAGCCAAGGTGCTCTGTAATTTGTAAAAGCATCCCCAGGAGTTGTCCATCTGTGCAGCCAACTACGTGTCTGGGGAACACAGATATAACCTCCAGATTGCTGGGAAAGAGTGAAACAGATGAGGACGAGAACCCCAGCTCCTTGGAAAGGGAGGACCAAAAGGGTATTATGATCTGAGGACTTCTGGGATTTTGGCAAGAGTCTTGAACCTAAAGGTAACACAAAATTGTGCAGCACTTGTTTCAAGTAAACATAAGGAGAGAGGAGGTTCTTCTTATTCCATAGGCTTCATATGGATCATTAAAATAGTAAGACAAAGGGAACACTTTTTAAGACTCACACTGATAGAAGAGTTTGTGTATTATATGGCCAAAATTGTGAAGCTGTAGCAATGCAACCACCACTTTACAGGAGGATGAAATATCCACTTCTTACAGTTCCCCCAGAACACACTGCTCTCTGACTTCCAACTTGCTCCATTTTAACTGCATTTCCAATCAATAGCCTTGATTTTGGTATTTCCCAACTGCTCAGTGTTGATTTCAGGTCTTCAACATTCTTTTAGCTTCTTTGTACAGCACAGCTATAAAATAAGTAATGGCTAATGCAAATCATTTACTGGGAATGTTGGCCTCTCTCTGAGAACCAGTATCAATAAGTATGGTCATTATTTAAACAGTTGTCATAAAAGCAACTTAAAATATCAAGTTCAATCCTCCTCCACTTGTCTTGGTCTCCGTGAGCACTTGAAGTTTTACTTACTTGAATCCCTGCTGCCTGTGCTTTATTTCTTTTATCTGTTCAAATGCTCTCTTCTGCCTGTTGCTGTCTAAAAGATCCACAGAAACAACAGGGGAACCACTGGCAATGGTATATTAACTGTATGTAAATGGTCTTGATGCACAGTGTAAATTGACTAAAATAAATGAGAAACTTCCTGTCCCTCCTCACTTTCCATTGCAGTTGCCTTATGTATTATTTGTTACCCCAGATGGCAAAAGAATTTAAATGGAAATTTGGTTTTATGCTGCCAGTGCTCCTGCAAGTGGACGAGCAGAGAGATACATGAGGATAGATCAGCAAAGTGAACATGGCAGTGGCAACAGCTAAAGCAGTAGGAAAGCTTTGGGCTTACACACCACTGGGGCAAATGGACAAGGTCTTTGCCTTTCTACATCCAAGCTATGTGCACCTTTGTAAAATATATGAATAGGCTTTCTTCATAGTCAAAAGCACTGAACACGCAGGGCTGCTGCTTTCCATGCAGGTTATATATGGATTTCATTAAACTGGCTTAGCAACCAAATCAATTAAATCAACATCTCCCCTCAGCATGGATTTGTTCATGCCCTGCAGTAAAATAAATGTATCAATCTTCTCATCTAGAATAATTCAATCATCTCCAATTTTGGATGCTTGAGAAAAGTGGGCAGGTGGAAAGTTCTGGAGACAGAGGTTCATTGTCATCACTAAACACAAAAAGCATAACCAGTGTTGGTATTAACTTCTCAGTATCCCCCAATCAGGTCAAAATATTCCCATGCTTGCTTGTTTTAGATCCTGGCCTTGCTCCTGTGAACATCATCCTTCTAACCCCACAAGGAAGCTTTTAGGCATATCCAGCGCCTGTTCCCTAGCTCTGAGTCCAGCTGGCATGGTTTGGCCATATTTATACTATCAGCCTCTTTCATCCTCTAAATCCCAGTTAAAGGAACTAACAGCATCCCAGCTGCAGCCAGACCGCTTGGGGAACCACCCCTGGTCCATGCTAATTCTTGGAGCGTGTTTGGGAGTTGTTTGGGAGAGGGCAGGTTGGTGCAGGACAAAGCCTTAGCCAGAAGCACACTAACAACGGTGCCAAGGACTGAGCTCCAATGCTCACACCTTGGCACTGCTTAATTTACAGCTTTGCCTGAGCTAAGAAATCCAGGAACTGCCCTGAATTGTATTAGTAATCTTTCATCTTGCATCTGATTTATTGCTAAGAAATTTAATTCTAGCAGTGACCAGACAGCAAAATCTTTTCTCTCCAGCAACACAGGCTGTTGCATGTTATCAGCATGCAGAGCCAAAAGGCTCTGCATGCCCAATCCAGAGGCAATTCAAGTCAGGAGAAGTCTGGAAAATTAATAAAGAGCAAAACAGGGAACACCATTGTGCCACTGGGGTATTCCTTCATCTCCTCCCCAACCCCTCCCTCCAGTACCGTACCCAATTGGAGACCCCTGGAAGAGGGACTCACACGAAGGAAACAGGAATGATCAAAGGTGTGGAATGGCTTTCATATGAGGAATCACTGGGTAGGCTTGGACTCTTCTGCCTGGACTTGGAGAGGATATGATAAAGGTCTGTAAAATCCAGAGTAGCAAGGAGTGGCTGGACTGCAAATAACTGCTCCCTCCCTTTCCCAGTGTGAGACTCAGGGCCACCAGGTAAAGTTAAATGGAGCTGAGTTGGCCACATGGAGAAGTGTTTTCTTTAGCCAGCAACTACAGAGCCTGCAGAGCTTTTACCAAAGAACTACGTGGATGCAAAAAGTTTACATAGGCTTGAGGGGAGACTGGACAAGTGCTTGAAATGGAAATCCCCTGGGTGACAAAACAGACAAACTTCACCAGGGCCAGGAAATCCCCGCAGCTGAAATTAGCTGGAGGGTGAAAGAAGGAATTATCACATATGCTTGCTCTGTTCTCGTACTTGCTTTCCTAAAGGCACTACTGGGAACAGAGCCCTGGACGAGGTGGTCCAGGGTCTGAGCCACCTTGCCCATTTTTACATCTTCACTGGTGGCACAGAAGGACTTAAATGTTCTCTCTTCACCACCATGAGGGCTGAAATCATGCTGACCATGTCCCTGTGGGAATTGCTCTGTTTTCTGAAGGGTCCTGGCCTCGCATGACACCAGGAAGAGGCTGTCAGGCTGTCCCTCCTGAACACCCCAGAGCATCTGCCTTTACACTGCAGGGTGGTCAGGTGTTTAAATCAACTCTACCTCATCTAAACAACACTGAATTACAGCACCAACTTAGCCAAAACTCAGGGAAGAGGAAAATAATCCTGATGGCTGCACACTAGGTCATAACCTTGGTTAACACAGCAAAAATAAACTCAGTGTTTTTTTCAGTCAGTTTTTTAATGTCTTTCAGAGGTAGCGTGTGGATCCTGGCCAACTGTTAGCAGTGCAGCTTTGAATCCTCCCTGAAGTCCTGCCGGGTTCAGTTTTCTGTTTAAAATTTTGCTTGTGATATTACACAGGACTTGGGAGTAAGGGAATAGGGAAGGGTGAGCTATCCCTGCATCTGCGATTTGAAAGGCCATTTCCATCAGTTTTCTCTCCTGCCACAGGAAACGGTGATTTATTGGTGAAATGCCTAATGCAGCTGGGAAGCTCTGCTGAAGTCTTGAATTTGTGTGAATATTTCCCACGTGAGAAAAGCCCAGATGGGAAATAGTCACACAATGGGAGGGAGAAACCTGGAAAGCGGTAATGTCAACAGAGATTTAATAGAAATAGTATGCAGCAAATTGGACATGCAGCAAAGAGTAATACAGTAGCAAAACAGACCAAAGACGTTTTGGCTTGAGTCACCAAAAGCTTTGTTTCAGACACTGGAATGCAGCCTTAACTTTCTGGGCATGTTGTTACCTGAAAGACTCGCTGGAATGAATTCTGAGAAGAGCAGCAAAACTTGTGTGGAAGGAGAGACCAGAGGGTAGCGGCACATTCTGACTGAGCTATGAGTGCAGAGGCACAAGGGGAGAGAGCACAGCTATCTGGGGGATGTGAATGCCAGGCGGAGGGGAGACAGCAGAGGGGCCTCATCACGGAAGACAAAGCAAACTTGCAAAAAACCCACGAGATGAAAGTTACGGAGGAGCTTCCTGACAGTGGGATATGTTAAACTGCAGAACCAGATCAAAGATGCCAATAGCTGAGATGGTTTGGCTTAGATATTTTAGGCTTAGAAGGGAGGTAAAAGCACATGATCTAGTGGATGAAGATGACACAGAACACTCAAAGGCAGACTGTGACAGATTCAGATGCACCCATCCCTCATGGCCATGTACACCACAGCTGAAAATCTGCCTTGGCACACTGGGGGAGAGGAGAGAGGGAAGGTCCTAATTCCTGGCTTGAATATGCAAAACAGATACTACACAGGCTTAACGTAGTAGAGTAACCTTGAAGTAAATTGGTACCAAAGTCTTCCATGTGAGCAATTATTACATCATGCCTACACTGCTATTTCACTTAAAACAAACTGCTATGATAAAATCTCAGTGCAGAAGGAAAAAAAAAAATGCTGTGGGGTCAATACTCTGATTAAATAGTTTTTCAATAGCAATTTTATTCTTTTATTTGTGACAAAAATCCCCACCCAAAACCCCGTCCTTAAGATTAAATATTAGAGTACAAGAGAGCCAAACTAGTCATTCTACTCTTGCCCTCTTCAAAGAAAAGGCAATCAAAATTAACAGAAACATCTGATGCATGTAAGATTATTGCCCTGAATATTTGCCATTAACAGTTTACAGCAGAGACTACCACATGTGCTTCAGTAAGCTCAGCCTGAGTGAAAAGAGTGAACAAACAGCTCACTCATTATTTGGGATCCCCAAAATCACTACAGATGTCCCCTACCAGAAGCAGAATTCATAGGATGTGGAGGACAGGGTTAAAGACAGAGTTTGAGACTTAACACTGAATTCTTAGACATTTTTGCCTTCTCAGAGCACTGGAGTCATCTCAGCAGGCTGTGTATGTGTCCGGTTCTCAGTTTGAAGCAGAGTTAGCAAGGTAAATCTCAGCAGTGGGGCTTTACCATGATCCCCTTTGGAAGGCTGAACGTGAGTGAAGCTAGAAATTTAAGAAGTCTGGATCAGCACCGGGCACTGGTGAACACTGTCAGCATTTCCTGCTCCTGTTCAAAGCTGGGATAAGGGTGCCTTGTTATTTTTGGGTTTATTATTCTGCAGGTCCACAAACTCTGCTATGACGAAGAGTTATGCTTGAAGCTTCAGCACACATGATTCCAGGGTACATTGAACTTTACAAGGCATGTGGACAGCTAGACCCTAGGCTGGCTTCTGCAATTGTTTTCACTTGCATTTCATCCATATTTAAGGATGCACACCTCCTTAATTTCTTCTACTAATTTCCAATGATGTTGAAAGAAAAGGGGTGGTTCTGCAGTGACATTTAAACAAAAATCTATCTCTTAAGTACCAAGCACTATTTCAGCTCTTTTTTTATTTAAACAAAAATCTATCTCTTAAGTACCAAGCACTATTTCAGCTCCTCCAATGGCATTCAGCTCCCACGTCATCAAGGTCAGCATTTACTTTCACATGTTGCTGGAATAAGCTCCTAACAATTAGAAATAACTTTTTGCTGGGTATGGGATGCCACCAGCAACATTCCCTGGGTCTCCTGCAGGAACAGTGCAACCTCAGAAACATACCACTTAACATTTTACACTTTATTCACCTATTTCCCCAAGGTTTAGAGGGTCGAAATGTCACAAGTGTGGAGTCTGGTATTACTTTTTCTCAGCAGTGCTGCCCCTGTGGGATCCCTACAGGTCTCCAGGGAGAACTGAAGCCTGACTGTACAATCTCGCAGACTATTTCTGTTGTGCACTTTGACCCCAAATAAGAGAAAATGAAACATGAGTGTTTTGTGGCTGTGAAGTGGGGGGGAAGACTGGACCTGTGCCTCAGGCATGGCTGGGAGGCAGTGCCCAGGGTTGGGTGCCAGATTTGAGAGATCAGATTCATACCACAGTGCTATGCACTCATCGGTGAAATGCAGAATTGCATCTTCTGCCTTTCATTTTCCTCCAGGTGAAACAAAGATGATATTGGCTGAGAGGCCCCCCGATGTGGAAAAAGCCCCTAAGCCCAACAAATACCATTTTAACATTTCACTCCGTCTTCAAATGAGTGTTGTTCTTTTAAGGGCAAGGCACTGTTTTCCTCTGCTCTCCTCTAGAATAAACCAGGAACCCTGACAACAGCTTCAGAGGTTAATGTGACAGCTACCCACACTCCCTGCACAAAATCCAGACATGCCCACGTTAAGCAACTAAGAAAGGATTTCTTTCAAGGCTGTGTGGCTTTTGAGCCTTGAAAAATCTTATTAGTCAGATAGGGAGCAAAAAAAATATATATAAGCAACCTGTTCCAGGAATCTAGAGGCTTGTAAAGAGAAAGAATACAATTATGCTGAGCTGCATGGCCAAAAGTTTAGCGGCTCAGCCCCCATGTGCCCCAACACACTCGCTCACTCGGGCTTGCTGAGCTGCTTTAAGCCATCTGTCAAAACGGGAGAGCCTCAGCAATTCATTTCACAAGCACAAGACACCGGGGGAAGGTAAAGCTTATGCAAGCTGGGAGTAGCTGGATCAGGGAGATATGACTCTCATGTCTAAACAGGGCTTTGGGCTGAGCAGAGCTGGCTTAAAGCAACTTTCTCATCACCAAACAGAATGGATAAACAAAGCAACTAAGGCACTTCCTCTGACCCCCTGGTTCTTAGCTGCAAAGGGAACCAGGACACTCCATTGTCATCACAAGGCCCTTTTCATGTCCGCACAGTTATTGCTGAGAAATATTAGTGGTAAAATTCCTTAATAAAACAAGTTCCCTAAAAACTCCAGAGAATAGAGGCTTCCAAATTTTAAAGTCATATTAGAAAGTTATTTTCTCAGAGACTTCATTTTGAAAATTAACCCCAAGGCTTGGAATAACTCTAAAACCTCAGTGGCTCTTTAAAAAAAATAAGCAGCCCTTCTTTTCCCATTTCTGATTTCTTAAATAAACTATTACACACACATCGTTATATCCTAAGCACTTACAATTTAAAATTGAAGGGTTTTGCTTCAGGAAGCAGTTACACAAATAGAAGGAAACATTTTGCAATGCAGCAAGTTTGGGCCCAGCTTTGTTATAATATAACACGGGGCTAATGACCTCCATTCAGCCAAGTTACAAAGCACTTCTAGGAGGTTTCCAGGCCAGAGATCTGCCTGCTCCTTCCCCAGTGAGAGCTGCCATCGAGCAGAGCTGCTGCATGTTTAACAAACACGAGAGAAAGTCAGAAAGGATTCTTATCCCTGACTCTGGAGACCATTCTTTGTCTTCCTTGCCCACCTACAGCTTGGAGGGAGTTCTCCTCCTGCGTTGCACCAGTGCTCCATCATCGCAGGAGGATGCACCAGTAAGCCCCAGTTACCTGTTAACACCAAAGCTGTGGCTCTCCTGGAGGTCCCACGGCACGGTTTTGGTAAAGATGGGAGAACAAACGCCAACTGCTTCTTGGAAACCATCCCTGAGTCTTCTCAGCTCCTCCTAAACCAGTCCCTGCCTTCTCGCTTTCCCCGTGCAGGAGCATCCTGTGCCTCTCTCTGTGTCTGGACAGTGCATACAGCAGTGTGCTTTGCTCTCTGCCCTGGGCCATGGGGTATTCTTGCAATAAAGTGGTTTGGGACGAGGAGATTGGTTGATTTTTCTCTTGCGTTCAAGACTGAGGACTTCGTGGGCTTCCCCCTGGCTGGCTGAGTCCTGCTGATTTCAGCAGAGGGTGGGAATGCCCTGCACCTTTTTGAAAAGACACCGAAGGTCCCCCTGGCAAAGGATCGCCCGAGAAACGAGGGCTTTTTACCATTGCAAAACGGTTCCAAAATTAGCCTTTAAAAGCCGTAAATTACCCCAGTAAGCCAAGGAATTTGCATTTGTAAAGTACACGCCTGAGGTGCAAAACACATTAACAAAATACACAAATAAACAAAGCTGTTCAAAACCAAACGCAATTATACATTCAGGGCGCCGTGCCATGGCAATCCAAGTCAGTTGTGCATCTCTGTTTGAAGGCAACGCTATGCCCTCAGTCCAAACCACTTTGTTTTCCCCGGAGGGAACATATACGAGAGAATATTGGTGCTGTCCTATTATTTGCAGGTAAGGAAATTCATTGCATTTTGTGCTGGGCATGGCCAGTGTGCGAAGGCACCCATCCCCTGCCTGAGAGGGGCACACTCAAGTGCCCAGCCCCGCCTGGCACCGTGGTTAATGCTCTTTCTTACGCAAGGAGGGTGCCAGCAGGCACCTTGAGGGGATTTAGGCACCGAACCTTCATTCCCAGGAGAGGCATTCCAGCCCCCCCAGGCATTTATAGCAATGCAGTGTATTTGTGCAGCTGCTGAATGCAGGCACCACCCAAACTCCCCGAGGTGGCACCTCTAAAATGCCAAGAGATGGTCCAAGAATATTGCGACAATACGCAGATTCATTTTAGTAATCTCCCCCGGCATCCTGGGGACTGTCCTGTGGATGGAAGTGTGACCTTGGAGCAGAATAATTTTGCAGATATATATCCTGATACATCGAGGGTGGCTTTGATTACCATACAGCTCAGCCACTCGCAAGGTTTTGCATCGCTCTTTTGCCTTTCCAGCAAGGACTGTGGGACCTTCCTGAAGGTAATGGACAAATGAAACTTCACAGTTCCTGCACCAAGTCCATTCTCCTCCAGAGGAGCACCAGTGAATTCCTTCAGTGACCCTCACTGCCTTTAGCCTCTGTCCTTAGACATCCCTATGCAGCTCTTAGCTCTAATTTCCACATGCCTAACTCTTGTGCTTGATGTCATTCGGTGCAATTCAGTGACTTCCAACAAGTGCTTTGCAAGGCCCACAGGAGGGAGGAAGGCTCTGACCCTCGTGGCCAACTCCTGGGGGTCTCCAAAAGGTTCCACCTATGCAGCAGAGTCCCCTGAAGCTCCCTGCTCAAGGCATACAGCCCACCTTACGCCTGTACAGGTGTAGGGACCAGACACCTGAACCTGCACATTGCCTGAAATATAAATAGGGGGTTTGGAAAGTCACTGTCCCCAGGCTCAGTGACCCTACGTGGAATGCTTTCCACAGGTCCACAAGTCAAACATTCAGAGAGGTGTGAAGGGAGATATTCTAGGCAGGTGCTTTTAAGTGTCACATGGCCACAAAACAGGTTTTCAAGGGGGAACTCTGTGTGTCCCTTCCATGAAAACTTGTTTCTCTTTTGAAAAGGACTAGTAGAGCTTTTCAAAGGAGAAATTCCAGCTTATTCTCTGTTTAGGTCATGGCTGACTGAATTACCTGTGTTTTGAATTTGACCCTTTTTCCTGGTGGGTGTCACAGGTAACACAACACCGACAGGGAAGGTTAGGCTGATATAAATCCAATGCAGAGAAGTCTGAAACAGCTTTCCTGGCTGTATCAAAAGAGATTTAGTGCTGTCTCTGGAGGGCTTTTCTGAGCCTTGTTTTGGGAGCTTTTGGGTGGGGAACAGAGAACATACAAAATCAATTCAACAGACAGAACCACAAATAAAAAATCTTTTGACCAAAGCAGACCTCATCCCACTAGTACATCCTTGTTTCACAGTGTCAGCCCCAGGTACCAATCCTGTTCTGACCATTCAATTAAAAAAGATTTACACTTCATCATAACCAGGCCCTGCATACACTTGGAGTTGGATTTGCTTGGTTACAGGACAGCTGGAGCTCTGTTCCTTTCTCATTTATGTCATGGTTTACCTTCTCCTACTCCAGATGCCAAGATTTGCACCTCCCTTTGGGTAGTGACTGCTTTGTTTCCTAGGCTGGGTTCTAACTGCAGTGACCTCTGTAAGGACAGATCAAATCTGAGTCCCAGTGGCCCAAGGTGTGACCACAGGAATAAGGTGGCCCAGCCATCACTCCTACAAACAGAACTATAGTGACAAAATAAACTATTTAAAAATAGATTTTGAAGCAACAAAAAGTCCATGTGCATGTTCATCTGTCTAGAAACTTATCTCCAGGGTGAAGTTTCAAGCATCCCCACAGCTTCTTTGGCTCCATTTTGCTTCCTCCTGGCAACTGTCAGCTATTTCTTGAGAAAGCATCTCCCCCGAGCCGTGCCAAGTTCTTCTGTGTAGCTGGGATTCACTCCTCTGTGAATTGCAATCCCAGGCTGAATGACTGTCTTCAAGGCTAGTGACTCTGTCTCTCCTAAGACCTCTAAAATCTTCCAAAAGGATTGGCTTATTGTAGTCCAATTCTCCTTATGCCTACTTTTCCCAGGAAAAGTTTGCAAATTATATGAAGAAAATACAGCCCAATAATCCAAGGATAAGGCATGGCCTGTCTCAAAACACACTAAGATGGCAGAGATCTCTATGGAGCTGTTTTCTTCACTGAAAAATCAAAATACAGGAGACATCTTAAGGCCCATATGAACTTCACTTAAGTGAGAAAGTGGGCACAGGGTCTTCTCAAAATGCAGTGCCCAGCTGTGGATGTTGAGCCCACAGTGACCTGGGCCAGGGACACTGAAAACCAGGTTTGGTGTGTTTTCACTCGGGCACTGAACACGGAGGGAGCCAAAATTCATAGCTTCTTTTGAAAAGCCTGACCTCAGTGACTTGGTCAAAATCCAGCGAGTCATTAGCTGAACTGCAAACAAGATATGTTGTTGAGTTATACACTTTTATTTTCAGCTCCAATTTCTTTTGGAATTTGAATTCAAAATGCCTGGCTAGCCCATTTCTCATTTCTACCAGCTCCTTTGCTACCGAGATGGAGACAGGAGAAATTAAAATTCTGACATACCATGAGAGATCCTGTTATGCTGATGTAAAATTGATTAGAAAAAGCCCTGTTATGGAATTTTCCAGCAAAAATTTGAAGCTTTGGGAGGAAAAGATAACAAGCAGACATGTATTTGTTTATGTGAGCTGCAAGTAGTGAAATTTGCTTATCAACAGCAAGAAGGGCAGAATTTGGCCTTACCCTGCATGAAAATCACAGGAAAACACAACAAACCCCATCTCCTGAAGTTTAGATTAGATGGGAACTGCAAGCTGCATAGCTCAGATGAGGAATCCCAAGCTTTCCAAGAATACAGAGGACCTCACTTCAAGGGTGTGTGTTCAACCTCTCCTGTGTCACACAATTCAGGGTCGTTTGGACCTGGTACTTTGAGGCAAGGACACAGAAATTCGAATTCAGATAGCAGAAGGAATACAACTGCCTGATGGAACTGTCACAAACCTTAGATAACAACACATAAATACCTTAGTATTTCCCATTTTTCATTCTGGAGAAGGGATTGAATAAGAAAATAAATACCACAGTTTTCTTCCCCATGGAACAGCTGCAGTAAGTTTTCCTTTCAATATTTTCTGTGCAGCACACGAGCACACATGTATTGTACTTTGCCAAGATAGTCATAGCAGTTTTTACTGTGGCATGGATAGAGATGTAGATGACAGAGATTTGCAAGGAGTAAATAATCAGCTGTGTGATTATAGGACTCTGTGTCTGCTCTGTGATCATCCTTAGTACATTGCTGAATGGATCCCCATAGAGCAAACGTTTGTAAAACCACTTTGTAGTCCTCAGATGAAAGACACTACAGGAGTGCAAGACATTATTATCATTATTCAAACAGTAAGTCTGAAATAAAGCATGAAACTACTGCCAGAGTGACTGTGGGGAGGTGGGAGCAGGGCAGGGGTGCGAGAGAGGGTGAAACAGCAGCTGGCATTCTCATTTGCTGCCATTAGCAGGGATCACATATCTCTACGTGGAGAATCATTTTCTAATTCTACCTTGGGAGGAGAGAGCGGGAAAGAGAGAGGCATTCATTCCATGTCATTCAGAAAGGACCTTAAAGACCTATTTATTATGCTGCTTCCTTCAGGGAGCTTGCTCGAGGGTTTTGATTTCAGCTACGATATACTGACTGCTGGAGGAGAAAAAAACCACTTCCTGAACCAGTGCTCTCCCTTCCTCTTCTCAACCCTGACTTTCACATCAAGCTATAGTGTTCTCTTTCCCCTTTCTGTTTGCAATGTCAAAACATATGTGCTTGTGCACACATACACAGTCAGAAGATCTCTAGGAGCTATGAACATTCCTGTCTCAAGAACCAGCACAGTGGAAGGTAGCCTTGATCCTGCCTACAAAAGCCAGAGAGGAATTTGTTTAACCCTCTCAGGTGGGATTCTCAATTATTTAGATCAAAATTCAGTTTGATTTGTTCGGTCCTTCAAAGCTGAACAGTTGATGTAAAACAAGACATGATTTTCATTTCATAGCAGAGCGATCAGAGCTCCCACTCTTTGAAAAGCAGCTCCTCCTTCTAATTGCAGCTTTCTTCACAATGAAGCAACAGTTTTAAATATCAATTCATTGTGTATACAGTTCTTATCCAATAAGAGGTTTAGCAACAAATAAGCATTATTCCTGTATGATAAAGGCAGAGCAAGCAGGAATAACTGGGGTTTGGAGCATCCCCAAAACACTGAGAGCAGACATGTTTTGGTATGACCACGTGAGAAACCAACAGGATTTCAGCTGTGCCTGCCTGGCCTTCCTTCTTCATTAGGTTGGGAGTGGGGCAAGCCAGGGGTCCTTACACACTAATGCACTCATGCAGTCCTCTACTTTTGTATTTCCTTTGGCTTACCAGACTGTTGTAAAACCAGGAGATCTAGTGGAGTATTTTGGGGGGAAAAAAAAGAACAGAATTTCACCGCAGGCTAAATATTTATGTGGTTTGAAATGGGGCAGCTTCATCCTAAGTCAGTGGAATTGTGCCTGTTTACTTCAGTGAGAAGATGTGCCCCTTTTTTCCATGCATCTTTCAACTGAACAACGTGCAAGCCCAACTCAAGACTGTATCTATATTTATTCACGTGACACTATTTTTCAGAAGTGGATTGAATGATTCTCTTGTGCTCCTGAATGCAAAAGCCTCAACCACTCAATCTGTATGAAAAATTTCAGGTTGCCATCACAAATCAGCAGCGAATACACTTTTAAAGGAATTCTTACAACTGAGACAAATACAATCCAGTCAGACACACATTTGCATAGCACCAAATGTCAAAGCCCCTTTGTGGACCTTCGTGGATGATGCTGGGGTAGGTAAATTATGAACTGCTATTTCTGCCATCCCTTTTAACTGAGCTGGCCCTGCTAACTTATCAGAGCACATCGTTTGGCTGCCACATATTGTGGGATTTCACAGGTCTAGCAACAAACAGACTGGGTCTCTGACAGCTATTGCAAGAGTTTGTGATACCAGGATTTTACTTCTATATCTGCCAAAAAAAGAAGGAAAGAGGAAGCCAAAGACTCAAAGATCCCAACTTACTGGTTTATCTCTGGTCCCACTTCCATTGTTGTATTGTTTTTCTTTACAAGCTGGTTGCAAATAGAAACTGATGGGCTACATTTTGCCCAAATTCTCCTTTTTCTACATTGTCTCCACTGCCCTACAGCTTTGCACAAGCACAAAACAAGAAATAGAGTTGCATTTAAAACACAGGCGGAAAGGGGAAATACGACAAAATTATGAGGAGAAAGAGAGGTTTTAATGTAATATTTTATGAGATATAAATCAGTTCTACAGGGTTTGCCCTTTAAAGTCCATTATAGTACGTTAATTGTGATTTTAGACAGTAAGTGACAGGGTGTACTCCTCCTTAGTATTGAATTTATGAATAAGAGGCGATCACCAGCCCGTGTTAAACGCTGGTGAAGGCGGTTCACTAAAGCCCTTGGCTACAGAATTCCATTTCTCCAGCTTCGTTCACATTCAAATGTTCACACTGATAACTCAGTTCTCTTCAGCCAGGGGAATAAAGGATGCTCTGATGCCTGATTCTCCTTTCAATTACGCTGCTGCAACTCCAGAGTAGCTCCAAGGAAGCCAAGTTTCACACCAGTGTGAAAATCAGTGCAAGAGAGGATTTGGTCCAGAGGCTGCTCTGCCAACGAGTCAATCAAAGGTCCTTCCATCAGACCGGGTGGGTCAGAGCTGGTAGTGTGAAAGAAGCAGTGCCCTGGGTGGCACTGCAGGATCCCATTAATAAAAGTGACACAGACAGGGCTGACCCAACACTCGAGAAAACACACAGCATTCCCTGGCCCTGGAGAGCTTCACACTGACTTCACAAGGGCTGACCCGGTGGCTCTGACAGCGATGGGGGCGAGGAGAGCAGCGAGGACCTGCGAGGGGAGAGGTGGGGGCAGCTCTTGCTCTGCCAGCACGTCCACCACCCTTCCCCAGGGAACCCAGCTCTGGAAACCTTGGTGAAATGCACATGGCCTTGAATCATCCAGCCCTCTCACAACCCCCAAAATGAGCCTGAAGTCTGTCCTCAGCCTCACAGCGAGGGGCCAGAGGGCTGCCTGGAGTTTGGAGCCAGATGTGAGCTTTGTAAGCCTCGAAAATATTCCCACTCAAGGTTGTTTTCCTGTGCTTGGGCCCTTTTCCAACTTGGGCGTGGAGCTCAAAGACCTCCAAAAGTCTATCTAAAAGTCTGTAATCTGTTTGCAGAAATTTGGAGACATTATCAAGGTAAACCTTTGAGATACTGTATCTGCTCCGATCTGTTGGGGCAAATGTTGTGATTATTGTAAGAATTTTCTGTTCCCAGGCTTGGTGTGAAAGCTCATACCAACTTCAAGGTGACTGAAAGTGATTTTCTAAACAAAAAATCTGAAATTTGGATTAATTTTGAGGCAGTTTGAGAAAGTGGCCATGTGTAACATGTTTTGATCACTGAAAAACATTAACTACTTCAACATTAACCACAACTTACCCTTTTCAGAAAAATCTTTGATTGACATGAGCAAGGGAAGATCATGTCCCAAATCTGTCCTTGCATCTACTCACTAAACTTGAGTCCACATGGGCCAGTTGCTTATTAGCATATAAACTGTGAAGGATGTGTCCCAGATGTGAGAAACTCAATCAGAGAAGAAGAGTGAAGTGATTCTCTAGGTGGGTCTTTACTGAAGTGTCTGCATAGGGGATGATCCTTCTACAGATAAGGTCTGTTTCCTTAAGATTGTCCCAAAAACTTGCTCCAAGACCTCAAGTTCCATGGAGCAAATATTAATCTAAAGTGTAATTAAAGTGGAAATCATGAATTTGGAGACTCATTATCCCCCCGACAGCTGTACTCTTATAATGCAGGTTACATATGCAACATGATGCATTGTTGTGTCAAATAAGCAAAATCTGATATCTAAATCCATCCAAAATATTTGCTTTTTAGCAGAAATTTCTAGCTAACTCAGGATTTGTTCATTTCTCTCCTGTGTAATTAGGTATCAAATACTTCTTGTTCAGAGCAGTTAATGCTATCCTGCTGCTTCTGTGGTGCAGTCGGGATAACCAGATACTGTGTATTTAACAAAAATACATTGGAAAGGGTTGAACACAGAGTAAAAATTAATCTATATTCAGTGTTGCAACAAACACAAGGGGGAAAAAAAGAAGCCTTGCACTGGCCAGGAAAACAAGAGCTTTCCACTTGTCTTCAGGGGACTTAGGGTTTCACTGATCAGTTCTACAGAGAGCTTACACAGGAGTTATTGTGACAAACAGCTGAAACAGAAAAGATTTGTGGGGTTTACGTATCTCTCAGTACCAGGAGCACGTATCAAAACTGAATATGTCACTGTATTATAAGGCTAAACTCTCAGCTTCTTTATATCTCCGTGCCTAAAGGAGAAAGTGGGACAGAGAAGCACTCAGGCTCCCCCTGCCACTTACACTTCTAGGGCTCCACTTCGCTGATACTGCCCTGCCTTGCCCCAGTCAGCTGGGACTCTGCCCTTGGTGCTCCTGTGCAGAGCAGCAGGGAGAAGCAGCAGCTCCCCCTCTCCTTCCCATAGAGGACGTAGAGAGAAGCCCTGTTCCATCCCACCAAGGGTGTAGGCAGCTGGTGATTCAGCAAGATGATCACAACCTTCCTGGAAGCTGGAGGAAAGCATGTGGAGTGCGGCTGGGAAGGGGTCAGAGGAAGGGCTTGGAAGCCAGTCTGTGTCTGTTTGGGTCTAGCACTTCTATGGCCAT
The DNA here is from genome assembly GCA_035047865.1 of Dendrocincla tyrannina. Taxonomy (NCBI): domain Eukaryota; kingdom Metazoa; phylum Chordata; class Aves; order Passeriformes; family Dendrocolaptidae; genus Dendrocincla; species Dendrocincla tyrannina. Next base: position 50,924,081 of record JAWWMP010000081.1, read on the forward strand.
TTTAATAAAAGCCTATTTCAATTTATGTATTGTAGAAAGGGTTTTTCAAAGGAAAGCATTATCAGAACCACTTCTGCAAAGTCCAATTGCTTTTCTTCTGCATGTTTTTAATTCCCTTGAGCCTCCCTCCACAAATAAAGTACAGTGGTTGTGTCAGTGGTTATTTCAGTGAGCCCAGTAGTAAATAAAAACGTGTTTAGCGGGTAAATGCTACAGTACATACAAAGGAGACAAGCAGCTGGCATGGAGGGACAGGTCACCAAAAAGATTAATTTATGAACAGGTACCACTGTACAGGCCTTGAAGAAGGGTGACCTGAATCTGTAAGCTAGGTGGATGGTGGGAGACAAGAAAGAGGAAGCAAAGCATCTCCTTTCTGAAAAAGAACAAGACAGGAATTAGACAGTGGTGCTGTGAGTAATCCTGA
>JAWWMP010000081.1:50924607-50949724 GCA_035047865.1 Dendrocincla tyrannina
AAAGATTAATTTATGAACAGGTACCACTGTACAGGCCTTGAAGAAGGGTGACCTGAATCTGTAAGCTAGGTGGATGGAAAGAGGAAGCAAAGCATCTCCTTTCTGAAAAAGAACAAGACAGGAATTAGACAGTGGTGCTGTGAGTAATCCTGAGAGCCCTCGGGCAGCTGGGAAAGGCATTAGTGGACTCTCACCCCAGGGGGAATGAGACCATGCAGAGACAGGGGGCCATTCTCAGCCCCCTCCTGGAATCCTCTTCCTACTCATCCAAACCACGAGGACTGAATAGATACGGGTACTGCAGACTGAGAATAATGGGATCCACCACGGGATTCCCTCATGAAAACTGTGGGTCTGGGTGAAATTCAAATATTCCAAGGAGGCTATTGAGGAACAAGGGTATGATCCAGAGAAATGCTTATAGCTAGCAGGGGCAGCTGAAAGAAATGAGAAATAACCAACCCAGACAAGGGTGTAAGAGCAAAATGCTACAATAAGGGGGGGGGGGGGGAGGGAGGGGGAAGAAAAAGAAAAGAAAAAAAAAAAGGGTAGAACACTTAGTATCTGTCTGTACAGAGATACTTAGCAAGTACACAGATCTGTACAACAACAAAAAAAGTGATGTCACCATAGGTTGTATACAGCAACTCATGCTTTTATGCCAGCTCTAACTTTGCTAGCCACACTAACACACAGCATTGACCTCCAAAGGGCTGTACAAGTCACTACACACTCTGCAATCACTTACACTGAATTTTGTGTGTCTTCACTGATATCGTTTCTCGTGCAATCTTTACATAGCCATCCTCTCATTTGCTAAGTAGATATGTTAGGAGCTTTCCTGATGATTGCAGCGAGACCTTAGCAGATGCCACAGATAATCAGTGCACACACACTGCAGAAGGAGGTAGCTTAGCATTTAACTTTCCATATTTGCAAATGTGCTGTTAAACCAATTTTCTTCCAGCTGGAAAGTGGAATCAGATGCCATGCAATCCTATGAACGTGGATAAACAACAGTAGCTGACTGAGCCATACCTTAACCACGTACAGGGAACACACATAAAGGTCAGTGGGCAAATTTGGCTGTTGTGAGAAACCCACCAAACAGAGATATTAACACTCGAGGTTTATAGAAAGAAATATAGGAAGAAGAGGACAAGCCTTGGACAGGACTGGAGTTTCATGTCAGGTATTTTCAGCACTAAAGGGAAGGGAATACAGTTCCTTGGGCACGTTTCCTGCTGAATATACAGATGTATGTCAAGGAGAGACACACTGAATAAACTAAAGTTAAAACCACATCTCTGCTGGCAACCTGAGCCTGCTGAAATGTGGAGCTCCATTACCCATGATGGAGTCTCTAAGGAAAGAGCTGGCAGAGTTACATCTTCATTCCCACTGCAACTTCCAGCCCAACAGTGACAAGGAAGAGTTCAGGTATGCCAGACTTGCACCATTACACAGCTGGAACATTGGTGTCAGTATAAATGTACTCCACGGGGCTTTGGGGGCAAATCTTTCCCGCTAGTGATGCCAAAAAGTGAACCCAGACAAGCCGTGACAGAAGAACTCTTCTGACCACCTCTGCTGTACCTTTTGGCAACTACACAAGTACCTCTGGCTGGTCACAAATACTTCTGGCATCAGCCCAGCCTGCTGGGTAAACTGAGCCATTCATTAGGGCAACTCCCAGACACCAGAGCCGTAATTAATGACAGAAGGAGCTGACAACAGAGAGGCAATTCAGGATTATGATATCAAAACATCCTGAGAAAGCGGAAAGCATTAAGGAAATCGCCAGAGCAGGGGTTATGAAAGAGATCCTGGGACACAGAAAGAGCAGCCATCCTTCTAGAGGCTGCACAACAGAGAGAAGACTGAGAGCCATGAAGAAGTGGTGTAGTCAGGGTGGGTGCAGAACCCCATTGTGTGGGAAATATAAGAGAAATAATAAGCAGGCAGTGCCCTGAAGTCATCATGCATGGGAAACTACTGCATGGGGTTTCAGACTGAGGCTCAGGAGCCATACATGTCTGGGAATCCAGCTTTCACACATTAAATACCAATACCCCCTAGGAACAGCCCTCCTAGCTCTGATCTCCCCAAACCTTTCTGAGAACAGCATTTCTCCCTTGGGAGTCCAAGCTGCTGTGCACCACGGCATGAGGGGGCAGCAACACCTTTGCTAAAAGACCCCAGGGGACACAATGGAGGCAAATCCCAGGGCTGATCCCTGTCCTCCCAGCTGAATCAAAAAGTAACACTGCTTCAGGTTGACTGGCAGTCATCCTAGAGACTGGGAATTATCTCATGAGACTGGTATGTGTTTCACACCTGAGGCTGGAGTCCCACACGAGTTGATCCAAAAAACACTTGCAGTATGCTGTTCATGAAAACAGGATGGGGAGTACGAAGCCATAGTTTCTAATTTTCAGATTTTATAGCTTCAGAAAAGCAAAACCTAGGGAAGTGCTGATGGGTGGCTTTTCACTGTGGGTAACGAGACAGCATATCATTGCTCTTATCCCTGTGAGGATCACAGAATCACAGAATATTCTGAGTTGGGAGGGACCCACAGGCAGCATCGGGTCCAACTCTTGAAGTGAATGGCTCATACAGGGATCAAACCCACAATCTCGGTGTCTTTAGCACCACGCTCTAACCAACTGAGCTAATCTCAGGGAGGTCTTTGGAGGGGCACGAGGGCAAGAGGCAAGCTCAGGGACCTGATGTTGTATTCCGTTCATAACCTAACACTTTTTGTTCAATTGCCCACTGTGTGCTGCAGGAGCATTCGTGTAACTCAATGCCAAAGGGGAATCTGAATGCAAGGCATCTTCCCTTGAATGCCTGCAAAAGTAACATCAGCAGTAGGGACAGCCCAGAGATTGATGTCAAAGACACAGAAGACAGAAGTGTCCCGCTTATCAGACAGCATGGACCATCACACACCAACATGAGGCGTTTTCCTGAGGACTGGGTAGTTACTTAGCATTGAGTGAAGGGACAGGGAAACATGATAACTTGCCATGAAGAACGCAGAGAAGGAGCACTGCAAGGCACACAGGGAAAGGGAATAGAGTGAAAGCAGCAGCCTGCTTGTAACACAAAAAAGCAAAAGACCTGGGGTCACAGTGCAAATGGATTTTTACCTCACTGTCAGACACATAAAATAAGGGCAAAAGGCAATATCCAAGTTGCACTGGAACGCTTGTTGTACAAGGTAGCTACAGATCCAGGGCCGCAAGACAAAAGGCAACTGCACATAGAAGACATCCAGCACAGAGGGACAAACAAAACCAGGGGACATGGGGTAAGCCTCAGCATACGACAGTGGGTGTCACAGCATTTCACACTGGCAAATCTGACCCAAGAGAGTCAAGCTGGAGAATGAGGGGAGTAAGTCCCCTGCCAGCAGCTGAAGCCAGCCCAGCCATCAGGGGCAGTGGCACAGGCCACAGAGTTCTTTGCCTCAACAGCATGGGAAAAAAACCCCTACAACACACAGCTGGAAGAAAGAGCATCCCAGAAGCTGGAAATGACGACCACAGAAGCTCTCTCCCAGGCCCAATTTTCCTATTATATGTAGCCACCTGCAGGGAGGTGGAACAGAGGGGTGGGAGCTGTCCTGTGGAGGAGCTCATGGGGAGCACCTGGAAGCCAGTCTGTGTGCACCTGGCCAGAGCACTGCCTGCATGTGTGACTCCTCACACACAGAGGGCTTCAAGCTGGTTTAATAGTCCAAGCTTGGAGCATTGTCCTTCTCAGCCAGAATGCAACGTGAGGTGCAATATCTTATTCCACTTAAAGGGGTAAGACTCTGTTACCCCTTACTCTCTGCTAGACCCCACAGGAGAGGAGATGGGGTGCAAGCTGCAGCTCATTGCTTGCAGAGTCCTGGGACAGCTAAGCACCATGCACTGCTCCAGGGAGGCTGTAAAGCTCCACTCCTGTGTATGGTGTTAAAGAGCACTGTGATTTGAGGGGCAGTTTTTCGAGGAGGACATTAAACCGATCTCTTGAACACTTGCTCATTAAAAACTGTACTGCTGTTTTAACAAGAGCAGGATGCTACGGCAGGCACTGTGAGTTTTTATTAGGAAATGCAAAATCATGCCAAACATTCCTGGCCTGAATCTCGTATCAAGCTTAAAGATCAGCTCCCTTGATGTGTCAGAAGATCCTGGACTTAGCTTCCAAACCTGTGTTGCCAGTTCAAATCATTCATACAAACAATCTTTATCTGTTTCAAACCTTACCATGTCTCTGCAGAGATAAAGCCCCAAAAATGTAATCTGTAATTCCTTTTACCCTTCACTTCCCAGTCTTCATTTTGTATCCTGCTGGCTTTGCCTCTGCTGTGTTTACTGGTTCTTCTCTTTTCTTTATCCCTCCCACAGTGAGTGTGCTCAGTCTGCCCCTTTCACAGCCACACTCAATGAAGACATTTTCCCCTACGTGTTGCTGTTGCTGAATTACAGCATTCACCTTTGCATGTAAAGGTAGCAGTATGATAGTCTGTCTCAGGCTTTCAGGAGACCAGCAGCTGGAGTTTGAGGTTCCTGCAGAAGGAGATGATGTGCTCAGCCACACAGACACACTGCTAGAATGGAGAAGACAGTCGGAAAAGCCCTTGGGAAACGCACGTTTTGCTGCTATCAGGACAGATCCCAATTTCAGCAAATCAGCTGGGACCCTAAGAATGCCTTGCATGGCTAAGACAATCCCAGTAATGCAGCACATCTGGTAACCCCATGGACAGAGTTAAAAAGAAATAAAACTTCCCAGGGAAAAGGTCAGAACTTTGATTAATAACTCTTAGAAAAGCAAAGTGCTCGCTGCCAATCTCACAACAGTTTTGCATTACTGCAACTCCGTTAATTTTACTGGAGCCACCACAGACTGTCACCACTGCTGGAGCAGGACTTTCTGGTAGGCAAACTTTGGGACTCTATCCCTTGCTCCCCCAAATTTCAAGACATTCACACTCCACAGGTCTTGGAATTTCCCTGGAATAGCTGTCAGGGGCCTTGATAAGTGTATTTTAGGGTGTTTATTCCCAGCTGCTTCCCATGTCACGTACTCCACTCTCCAACTCTGGCAGGCACAATCCCAGCAGATGCACGGACAGCTCAATATAAAACTCATATTAAATGTTCAATTTGTTTACAGATGCACAAATACCCATACATTTTTATTTACTCACTGTTGTTTATACACTTTCAATGGGACATTAAAACAAGTTCTTCCTCCAGAGGCTGGGCACCCTAGGACATGAGTTACATAATGAAGCTGAGAACAGCATTTTAACAAGCCAAATGGCTTCCCTTTGCAGCAAAACAATCTAGGTATTCACCCCAAACCTAATCACCCTCAAAGTTACTACAGAAAGCTAATTCCTCCAGCCAAAATACTCATATTCCCAGCTGAAGCTCCCTGAATCCATGAGATGCTTTCTCCAAATGCTTCCAAAGCACCAGCTGGGCTATGGCTGCACAAGAGCTGACTGGAAAGGGTGCATAAGAACAACATAACCCTCTGATCTCCTGAGCATGCCCAGGTAGGCTGCAGGCTTGAGCCCAAGCTTTTCTGGGTTGCCCCAGGGGTTAGGTTCCCACAGCACCATGGCAGGATGGTCCCCATACCCAAGATAAAATATCTACTTGGCTGAGCTGTACTTTAAGGGAGGGAATAAGCTGCCAAGCTGAGGGTTTCCAGGGATGAGCACCTCGTGCACAGTTTGAAAGTGTGTTTACTTTTCCAGAAGCACAAACCCCAAAAAGTGAATCAGTGTGAGCGTGGCTGGTAAGTATTTTGATAATTCACACTCAGACATTTTGTAATTAAGTCAGCAGAGGCTCCCAAGCCAGGCTTGCAGAGCCAGGCTGGAAGAAGGAGGGATTCTATGGCTGGAGGTTCAGGTCAGGATCTCAGCACCATCAAGCCCTGGTAAACATGGAGCTTGAGGGCTCAGGGTCAGCCCCATGGGTGGAAGAGATTGGTGCTGTGAGCACTGCAGTCAGGCCAGGCTAGCCTTGCTGGCCCTTTTACACCTGCTGCATGGGAGGAAAAACACAATCCAGAAGGAAGAACAAAATATTCTTCAATGCACCAAGGGTATGTGTTTGTTTTGTTTACTGAACTTTACATTTCCTGCACAGTGTACATTGAGCAGGGTGATTGCTGCAGCATATGTATCCAAAGAGCAGGAAACAGACTGCCAACGACCTTCTCTAGATATCACCAAAATAAACACACATAACATGCACATCAGGTGGTCTGAGTGCCAGCACTGGGATAAACTGAATCTGCAGAGAAAGCACTGTCGGAATTTCCCTCTAAACCCAAAGCCCCTTGGGGGCAGGGAGCAGTGAAAAGCAGATCAGCATGATGGGAATGTTTTAAAAGGGGTAGAGAAAGGGGACCTGCCCAGCAAGGGTGATTCTGACTGGAAGCAGGAGCTGTAACATTCTCCCCTGTCCTGACTGCTCCCAGCAATCCCTTCTCAGGGAACTGAACCTTGCTCTGAGTAAGGGACTCCAGGGGAGTAACATACGTACATATATATACATATATATATATATATATATATATAATGTGTACATATGGCTGGCGGCTTGAAGTGATTGACTTCTGGGAAAGATGAAAAATGTTACTGAACCCTCGTGGAAAAGCCTGCAAGAATTTAATAGAAAATTACAGCCTTTCTCAAGAATTTAATATAGAATTATATAGGACAGTTAAAAACAACAATAGAAAGGATATTACTCGCTATTAAACTCTATAGGTTTCAGAGCAGTTTAAATAGGGCTTTTTAATGTTTCTGCAAAGATTCCTATTACATCCTGTAGGGCTTTTCCACACAGATCTTAGCAGCCATCAGGGAAAACCTGGTGCCAGTGAGCTCCTAAGCAAACAAGTCAAGTAATTCTGATAATCTACATCAGACCAAGTTTTGCAGCTCTGCTGCAGCTCCAAGAGCCTCTGCGGGATTAGAAACAGCTCAGGGAAACTGGGGCTCTGGGAGAGACTTCCCGTTCTGGTGCCCCACTAGTATGTGGTCATCGCCACATAGGACAGCCTTTCCTCTGAAACCAATTGGACCTTGCAGGGATGTGTAGATGTAAAATGTAAACACAAAGAATAACCTTCCTTTTGGACTGGGATATGTCAGTAAACACAGTTGCACGAAGTAGGATAAAGTATGCAGGGATACCAGTGGCTGGGATAGCCTCTAGAAAGCAGTCTCTGAGGCATGTGGGCACTGCCTTCAGCCAAAGCTTTTGTTTCAGGTCTATTTTTCTCACATATGAACTGGCTTAAGCATGTTGAATTAAATACCTTATGAAAGGTGTCCATGTTCATAGCCCTAATCTTTAGCCATTATAACAACAGTGGACAAACTATTTGGGTTACAGCACCTATATAAAAGATCATTACACAGTAAAATACATATATAGTAATATATGCTTAATTTACCTCTTTTTGACCATGAAAGATGCATTTTGTGTATTCCACTGCCTTCAGTTTAGTGGTGTTTAAAATTGCTGTGTACATATTGCACATTTCCCACTCAGCAAAGCCATCCCAGATATCCTGAAATCTAACCTCTCATCACTGACAGGATCTTGAAAAACTGTTGTCCCATCTTCTTCAGTCTGCACAGCCTGACAGCTCCCCATAGCTTACAAAACCAAATGAAACCCCCAGCAGTACTTACATTAACAACCAAACACAAGAGAGCTTTGCACCAAACCACTCCCTGAGCCAGGCAGTGTGCCCATGGCAGAGTACAGTTCCATACAGAAACTGGTTTGGTTAATCAGGGGGAATGGCAAAGGCAGAAAGCAAAGTAGTAAGCTTGCTTTGTGTGTGGTGTTGCAGTGTGGTGATCCTACCACAGTCCAGATACATTTTCATACCATTGCTTGAACCCTGCTAGACTCCTGTCACCAGAATGGACCTCATCGTTTTATGACTGAGAGTTTCATGTGCTAAGATGTTGAAATGTCCTTCAGTTTCATTGAATGCCTTCTGTTCATAATCTGTTTAACTATCGGAATAAAAAAGGTCTTAACTGTACTTTGTCACAGAGTTTTTTTATTATCCCTTGATATATTTGTCTTCCCTATCTAATAACAGGCCCAACTCAATTCACCTGCTATTGATTTTCTTTTAGATTGTATGAATTTGGTGTTCTTAGCAATAACATAGTTTTCAAAAGATGTTCATCCTTTCCAGTTTGAAGTTCAGTCATTTTTCAAGGTAAAAATGATTTGCTTATGAAATCTCTGCAGGATAACAACAGCAAGAATGAGTACAGGGGGACTAAGTATTTTGCATAATTCACCTGACTCTACATATAACTTACTTGAGAGGTGTCTAAACAGATGAAGAGAAAGCAAACTACATACCTGAGCTGTCCTTATACCCCAACTGGAACCAAACACAAAAATCCCCATAAATATCTATGGCAGAGGCTCAAAATTCTTCAAGGGTTTACACGGTCATACAAAATTATCCACGTGAAGCTATTTATTTGTGTAAACATGTCTGCAAGATGAGGTTCCAAAGGCTGGAGGTGAGAGGGGATACTGAAGGATCCACTGAACATCATTTTCCTCTGGATGTCTTTCTTTAAAGTCCAACCAGATTCAAATGCCCATTGGAAGCACAACAGCAGAGAGGGGAGAATCCCTTTGGCTGGTGAGAGAACCAGAAGCAAGAATCCTTCTAGGGGCAGTCTTATCAGCAAATCCATAGAGACTTATCAGAAGATATACATCCAGAGGTTTTCAGGCTGCCTTTTTGTACTTCTCCTTAGGCCTGAAGTTTGATATAATTATGGGACATTTCCAAGGCAGCAGCAGCAGCCCCTAACTAATCTTTTCACAAGATGTAAATCAGTTTCAGTAATTATCATAATAGATGGTTTGCTCATGTTTTCTTGCTGGGAAAAAAATACCATGTCTTATAAATTCCTCAGTGCTGTAACATCAAAGCAGCAGGGTAGGCATGCAAATCCAGAGGGGAGGGGAGACTAATTTGATGAGGATGTATATTTGATAGACAGAGATTTCATTTAAGGGACCATCCTGAATGTGCCTTAAACGTATGACAGACTGAGCCCTGAAATCAGACATACTGGGCATGAAAAAGATGTAGATCAGAGGTGCTTGCCCTTGAAGAACTGAGGTGATAGCTCATAACTCAACACAATTAGGAAGAGCCAAAATATTTTGAAACAGCACTTCAGGGAATTAGAGGGTAGACAGGGGAAATCCTACACTGCTAGAATTGATTCATTGATTGATTGATTGATTGAAAGTAGGCTGTGTGAAAATGGGCTTCAGATGGTCAAGGGGGCTCCTTTGGGACTGGCACAGGCACAGGGCACTGCCCCTTGGGCTGCCACCCTGCAGCCAGGATCAACAAGTCAGGCCAAAATGGTCCTGCTCTCCCCATCGCCTGGGTCCCTCCTAGTTGTTTTCTGAAACAAATCCCAAGAGTCGGACTAGGTCATTAGCCTGTTTTCTGTGAATGCAAAAGTGGTGGTCAGTGAATGTGGCATCCCAGTCCTTCTGTACCTCTCTGCAGAAGTGTCTTGGAGATGTAACACCCATGCAGATTCACACCATTATTTTTGTTCTCTTCAAATTTCAGTCCCCGTGACTGAAACTGAGAGAATCCTATGGAGCTTCAGGGATCAGGGCACTCATCCTGCCTTCAGATGGGCAGAGTAACCTTTGCAAAAGAAATGAATGGCATCACTTTTTTGTTCAGGGAAAAACACCTCTGTGTGTTACACTCCAATGAGCAATAGGTTCACATCGTAGAGAAATGGTAGGAACAGAGGAAATGAAATTTAACACAAGAGAGGAAAACAAGTAAACATGACATATTTTTTTCAAGTGAGTCCATGTGCGAGTGATTAACTTTTGCTATCGAGGGAGGATAAAGGGGGAGCCAAGATTCTCTGTAACCATTACAAGAACTGAACACAGCAGCAAATATGGAAAATTTCACCAGTTTGGCAGATGCCATAAAATATTTTTATCTCAAAAACCTTATGTTTGTGGTCCTAACACTGACCCCAGCCTAGCAATTTGTAATCTCAGGAAACATTGCATTAGCTTTCATAGAATCTCACTTGTGACCAACTATCACAAAGCTGCACCTCTCAAGGAAAATTTACAGCCCCTGAACTGGGAATGTGCCACAGTGCAATGACAAACACTAGCTCGACTGCAAAGATAGAGTGTTCCCATTCCCAGCATCCTTGGGACTGAGGGAGACAGGCTGTTGTTGTTGAGCAGCTGAAGAATGCACACTGCTCAAAGCTCAAGAATGTGGAAATGGCAGAGCTTTTTTTACAAGGCTATTAAAAATGACATCTTAACAACATCTGCAATTAAAAATGCTCCGAGTTGGAAGAGACCTTCCAAAAACATGTGGATCATAGAACTCATTCCGTTCTTATGACTTAAAAATCTGACAGCATGAGCCTAGAAAAATGAGAGAAGTGCCTCTTCCCTGTCTGTTGTTTAAGCAGCTTCCTCAATTCCAAAGGGCAGTGACGAATGATGGTTGTGTTGACCCTAGGGTGTCCTCCAGCCCTGTGCAGCAGCCCCCGGCTACAGATGTTATTGCAGGAAAAGGGCAATGTCACACCTCTATATGCCATTCATGCATTCCATAGTCTGCATATTCAAATATACCTCAAGCTGAAAAATAACACCAAAAAAGTTTTAAAGGCAACTGGGTGACTCAAGGGTTTGGTGAAGTAGCTGCACTTTTCATTTTCATGTTATCTATTCAGGTCCACCCATCAAAAAGCAGTGGGATTTCTGTGAAATGAGCTCTGGGCTCTTCTGCGCTGGGTCTGAGCAGAGCTGTGGCCTCTTCTGAAGACCTGCCATGGTTATTGGCACTGTCTCTTGTTCGTGATCTGAGCGGGCAGAGCCCCAATGGGCCAGCCATGAGGGCACAAAAGCTCAGCTCGAGTCTTCCACCTGATGTGAAGGGACCTCCTCCTACCACAAGTTATGATTTACATGCCCTACAGCTGAACAGGCACCTTCCTACTCCAAGGCTGGCACGATGTCACCCTCGTCAGGACTCAAATTCGTGCTGAAACAGAAAAAACAAACAAAAAAGGCAAAAAATAAAGGAAAAGGGCTTTGTGGGATCTGCCTGGCAAGTAGAATAAAATGGCAGCTATCAAAGGAACATTTGAATCAAAGAAATGTTGGGATAGGGTTAATGCAAGTTTGTTAATTATCTGGAAAGGACCTGCTCAGATGTACTTTGTCTCTGCGTGTGCACACACACAAACACTTGCTTCAGTGCCTTGCTTGAATAATAAGGCACAACAGGGCAATCATTGTTGTGCCATAATTGCACTCCTCGGGTGTACGCCAGCCATGAACCCGAAGGAGGAGTGCTATCAGCAGCCTGAGAAGTGTGATTATGGCCCAACAAGGCATGCCCTGTTGTGACTTATTACAATTAGAAAAGCTATCTACAGCGTCGCAAGCCTTGAGGTGAGGGCGAGGAGAAATGGTTTTTAAAAGCCTGTGTTCTGGTGGTGCATATTTAAAATGTTGTACCTGCTGCTAGGACTCCCCATTAGCCAATCATATCGCTCAAGTATCCTTTGAATGACATACTTCATGCCCCATCTCAACTCTGTGCTGAAAGATTAGAGGAATTAGGAACATTTTTCAACCCTCTTCGAGCTCTCAAGAGACCTGCAAAGCAATAAGTGGCAGACATCGAGTGAAATTACACGCTCCTTACCAACACCAAAAAAACCCAACCCATTGTCGAATATCTGGGGACAATTAACCGCTTTCCTTCCAAACAGATCCAACTTTTAGCAAACCACTTGCAAGTATAGTTAAGAGACACTAGCTGAAAGGAAAAAAATAGCTTTTTTTACCACATGCTTTCGTGGGTGAACATCTACAATTCTTCAGCTCTCAAACGAGGGCCAAATGGGAATGAGGAGACCTACCTATTAGTGAAGGTTGATTAGCACCTTTAATAACCTCGGAGATGTTCACCTGGCAGGCATTACAGGCAAATGAAAAAGAAATTACGGGGGGAAGCATAGATGTGCAACAAGCTGCAAAATATCTAAGTGGGAGAAAATGTTCACCCTGATGTGACAGGAATTGTTGAAACAAAGGCAGTGCCTTTTCTCCTTAGGCACCCAGGCAGAAGGTTTTAGGGGGTGTTTGTTTAGTAAGCCTAAATTAAGTAGGGACTGTGGCAAGGGTGCTGAAATTCATCCCCAGCAAGAGCAGAATGGGCCCTGCATGTTCAGAAGGTTCTTCCACCTTGAATGGGAGAGAGCTTCAAACAAACAAAGGGATTGTGCACAGGTTTGGTGAAATCCGAGCTCCCCCCAAACCACACTGGAGTAAAAGCTGTCTCAAAACAGCCCTGGTAAGAAAATAGCTAACACAGACACTGTAGCTTCAACCAGTTTGGGGAAAAAAATAATAAAATAGGGGATTGCATACGATATTAAGTTCAGAGAGCTTTACAGACAACATCTGGACACTGGGACAGCTGGAGCAGTGTTGTGTAATGCCTGAGAAGGGCAGAATAAAAAAACCCTACGAAATTGCCTGGTGATACCTAGTCATCAGCCAGTCAAAACACGTTGGAGCTAATGTATATTAATCACTGGAAACCTTCGATAAGTTCAGTAAACATTGCCTATTACAATATTAAAAACGAAAAAGAGAAGGCTTTGAAACAGCACTGTGCTCAGGAGCCTGATCCAGAGCTCACTGAAATATGTTGGAATGTTTCCATTCACCTCACTGAGTTTTGTGCATTGAGCTTTTTCAAGCCCAGGCAGCAGTTCAAAAATAACTTTACAGCATTATCCCAGTTGTTTATTTGTGTATGAACGGCACTGAAAAAGTACACATGGCCAAGCAGAAAAGGAACACTTACGAATATTTTTAAATTGCCGTCACCAAAACCACTCACAATATAAAAATTCAGCTATTTATGATGTTGTAACACTGGCTTTAATAGGGATGGTGGTGAAGAAACTATGTGTAATATAATCAACAAGCTAACAAACCCCAAGGCTCTCCTGAGGATTTTAATATGCAGAATGTTTAAAATATTAAACAAACAATAATAGGGAAAATCAGGACATGATTAAATAGCTTTAACAATCAGTCCTGAAAGGCTCTCTCCAAAATCTGTTCAAACTGTTTCGTTGTCAGCCCACAAACTACAGAAAACACAACATATATTTTAATGTGACCCAATAGGATAAAAATAAAGCGCTGCTTGTCCGCTGTTGCCTGACTTTGGGTTCATTGAGTTAGGCTGAGTAGATCTGAAATGAATCAAGATGTTTAACATCTGCCTCCTGTTATTAGGATATTCTCTTCCTATTTATAAACAAACGCTTTGTTGGGGTTAGGCTGTGGATTCCATGACTCTGTGGTCTCATGTTTCCTTAGCAATCTGAACTTCAGGCCAGTACTAAAAGGTACATTGCAAGTCTTCTGAAATTTCTGAAATCTATCAAGGCCTGTAGGAAAAAATGAATAATTAAGAGACAATACAGATTTTGCTTGGTCTTACACACCCGACCATGTGCTACAAGACATCACATTAGTGCAAAACCAGATTTTTGAATAAAATTAGCTCATGGAAATATTTCTCAATGTTTTAGAACAAATGAGTTTATGTGTGTGTGCATGGTCATCACATCTTGTCAAGACTCTGGTGCCAGTAAGGCTCATATATCTCTCAGCTACTGACATATGTAGGAAATCCCAACACTTCCATAAACGTAAATACAAAACATCTCCTTTGTTCTCTTAGTTCCTCCCTGCTACTCCCTTTCCATGAGAGCTTACGTTAATCTCTCCTTCAGTCTAGTCACTGTGTTAGTCTGGATTCCTCCTTTCTTCCTTACATTTGGTTCCTTGCTCCATTCTGGCCTTTTCCAGTTAATGTATTGAAAGTGGACCCCTTTTCTCCACCTTTACTGGCAGCCCGGGTCGTGTCTCTGTTCTCTCTCGGTCACCCTGATACAACACCTTCCACTCTGCCCTTCCTGAATCCATATCTTTTGCTCTCCCTGTTGCCCTGCATTCTGCAGAAAAATAATCTCCCCTAGCATTCCCCTTTCCCTTCTATTTAAAAAAACCCAAATCAGCACCACTTCCCTCCTTTGAAACTTCCTTCCAGAACAGGCTTCTTCCCATTCCAGCTCTGCTCTGTGTACTGTCTCCATCTTAACCTGCTTCATTTAGTACTTAACAGTACCTGAATGTCTTTGGTTAACATAGAGTTCAAATTTATGGTTTTCCTGCTTGTGTTTAGTCAATAATCATGAACTAATTATTCTTCCTTTCTTCCCCCCCATTTTATACTTAAAAAAAAAGATATATTCATTACCTGAAGTTATCTACCATTAAAATTCTGTATACAAAGAGATTTTGGCTTACAAATTGAATGGGAGTGGTTGTATGTGTTTCTTTTATAAAACTAAATTGAATTTCATTTCCTGATTTTGTGTATAAACTATCTGATATATCCTTGAATTTCTAATTCAAAGAATAATCACAGTGTTTATTTTTAGCCAGTGTAAGAAATGTTACTGCAAATGATGTATATATAAAATGAATATATTCTGATGATTATTTAATTGACTCAAGCAATGGAAAACTTGCAAATCTGGTGTTGATTACCTCATGTCCTAAGCAGGGAAAATATATAACACATTCGACCTAATATATGGCTATAAACATGATTAATGTATTTTCAGGATGTCCTACACGAGCATTATTTTCCAAAGATGACATTTTAATGATACTTAACATGCCATATGTGGCACATGTTGAAAATCTGTCATGTCTTTTTTAAATATCTTGATGTATGCACATACATGTTTACAATCCCCATGGCATGTACTCTTTCATTGAATTAATTTACATACCTACCAGAAGCATGGCCATACCTATTTGCACAGGCAGGGAGTTCCATTAATGCAGTTCCCTAAGTTTGGTTCATCACTCCAAGTGTTCAGGTACTACATGAGGCACTAAATGATCCCATATGTGTAACCCTTGCTTCTCCTGGTAATGCCTCTCAAACTGTTTTGATGTTGTCCCTCCTCATCACCAAACAAGCAGCAGGTTGGCTACATGGTTCCCTTAAGGCCACTGCATTCTCCTGCTGGCCTCAACCAAGCTCACACCACGTTCTGAACACAGTCTTTGGGCCGCTTTGCTCTCTTTCTCCATGTTCATTAACATTACTCTTCTGTTTGGCACATACTCAAAAGGATTTGGCTCCTTCTTTTGATCAGAAGGGTCAAAACCAAGGGCTAAAAGCCGAGTTATCTCTTGGACACGAGCACACATCCTCTGATCCACCAGAGGATGATTTCCACCTGCCCTGTGTGTACTGGAGGCACAAGCCCAGGGACATCTCTGCTGCTGGCACCCCTGGGTGTTTATTGTAATGCACCCCATGGTTAAGCCTCTGCCTGGGGGAAAGCAGCACACAAGCAGCACAGGTTCTCAAATGCTTTATATACCAAAGGAAAAAGGGCTGCTGAACACCATTTAACCTGCACCTTCTTTCACCTACCTATGCCGGATTTGGAATTATGATCCTTTGGCAATAGTGATGCAAATGTAAAAATACAGAGGTGGTATAGCAACACAAGGACTACTGTCCCTCTTAGCAACATCACACTGCCGCACCATTTGGCCCAGCATGGCTTTTTCCCTGTCAAAGATGGAGCCAGACCCTGGCCAAGCCGAGGATGGGTTTGGTTCACAGAAATCATGCTCGAAACTCCGAGCTGCTTGTTTTATTTTGCAAGGCAGTAACCTCAGCTGGCCGCTGCCCCAGGAGACCATGTGTCATCATCAGATTGCTGTGCTGGCACGAAAAGTTAAAACCACCCGACTGCCCCCCGCTGCTCCAACCTCAGAGGAAACAAACCCAAACGGGCTTTGGTTTGCAGGCAACGGGGCCAGCAACTGAGTTCTCCTGCTGGCTGGCTGAGTGGGTGGTTTTTGGCACTCGCAGCCCATTCCTAAAAGCCGTATCTCCTCCTGAAGGGTGGGAAGGATCCCTGTCCCGGGAAATAACTCAGGGAGTGAAGCCTGTGCGTGGGGGGATTTCCTGCCTTGGAGAGATAGCAAAGGGAAGCTCCTCCAGCCCGGTGGCTGGAGGGGTGCCCTGGTGCTTGTGCCAGGTGGAGCCAGCCACCGGCTAGTTTAGCTCCACAGCAAGATTTACATCTCTAAGCCCATTTCCCAGTGCAGCAGAAACAGGAAGGAGGGCTTCAGTCTACAAGGAAATGGCCTGGTTCAGCCAGTGGCATAAACCATTTGATCTCCTTGTTGCCAAATTTTACCTGCTCAGGAACTCACTCACCACCTAATCAAACACCATCTAATTCTCTTATTAGTTAGAGAATGAAGGAGAGCATTTTTCTCCCAAGAAATGTTCGAACCATTATGAGTAATCTGTTACAAAACACTTCAAGCTTGTTTATGGCACAGAAGCATAAAAAGCAGGTGGGAAAGTAGAGCATAACCAGCCAAAAAGCCACTGATGGCTGAGCGTGGAAAGTAAAATCTGTGTAGGAAGGCAAAAATAAATTAAATTCATGCATGTATGGCACACATATATCACAATCACAGATGCATAACTGTGATAATGCATAACTGTACAGCAATAACATTGAGTATTACAGTAAAAACATCGAGTATTACAGTAATAACATCCAGTATTACAATAATAACAACACTGTCCATTTCTAGACCCAAGTGGGCCTAAAAGGCACAACCCAGATTTGGTGGAGAGTAGATGGGGACGAAGGGGATATCATCTATCAAGCAATAAAGAAGGGCCCCTGAGCCACTGAAGTACCAAGTCTCAGGCAAACCTACAAAAGCTCATGTTCTAGAGAAAATAGAGAAATACCCGGGAACACCTGAGAAAAGGGGCATGGTTGAACACTGGGACAGGTTTCCCAGGGAAGTTGTGGAGTCTCCAGTCTTGGAGATATTCAAAAACAAAACCAGCACAGCCCTGAAACCCTTGCTGTAGATGACCCTGCTTTGAGCAGAGGGATTGGTTCAGGCAATCACCAGAGGCACCTTCTGACCTCTGTGATTCAGGGAAAGACACATCAAAGAGAACTGGACTTGTGTTCAATGCCAGGTTTTAAGGACTGTGTGGGGAGGTAAGTGGGAACACAAGCCATGCAGAGCTCAGCAAAGGAAGGGAGGATCTCTCTTATTTCTGCTGAGAGGTGCTTGGAAGGATAAAAAGGTGAAGGAGACCTGGCCCAGCATAACCACTGGCTCTGCAGAGCTGGTAAATAAAGGTGTGGGTGAGGACAGTCCACACAAGTTACTCCAGTGAAGGTACAGACGGCTGACCAGGGGGCTGTTGCAGCCCAGTGCTGGCTGTCAGGAAGAAATTCCTTCTGGCACAAAGAAAGGAGCAGTTTTCCTGCAAGGAATGAGCAGCTGAGAGAAATTTTGCAGCTCTGGGTAAACCTCGACTCTTGCCAAGCTGCTCCCTCCCGTCAGCCCAGTCCTGCCTCCCCCCTCCCCACTTTCTCCTGTATTTCAGCCACCTGGAGCTGCAGCCCTTCCCTTGGGGACCTCCTCAGCCTTGGAAACGACATGGTGTTTGGCTGGAAGAGGGCAGTTTTACTACCAGACTCGTTACCAAGGAGGATGTTCACTCCCTGCCTCGTGAAAGCCACAACAGGCAGGGACCCCAGCACACACCCCAGCCCTGCTCCCTCCCGTCACCCCGATTGTCCCTCATGTGTCCTCTTCCCTCCTGTCACCCCAATTGTCCCTCACGTGTGTCCCACTCCCTCCCACCCCATCCCAGCCACACTGCACAGACAGCTGCCCGTTATTACTCAGTAGTTGCTTGAGTCCCACTAAATGCTTGTCAAAGTGCCCAGAGAGCTGAAAGTGAGCTCTTTAAATTACATTTGTTGAAAGATCCCTGGTGCCTGTTCCTGCTTTTCGTTTTCAGCAACTCTCTGAAATCATAGTTTGTTTTACAGTGATGTTTTGTTTTTCTTTCCCTGCATCCAACCTATAAGTCATGGATGATGCATATTAAACACATTAAATGGGTTTCAGCGGGGCTGCACACCATGTGTGCACAAGGCTGAGCTCTGGGACAACGGCATTTCTGTGTTTACTTTCTATACTGGGAAGCTCTGTGGTGTGATGCTCCCTCGTGCACAGCTCTGGCTAGGCATTTGGCCCCATTGGAAACCTCAGAAAGAGGTTGGATGCAGGGAGGAGGTAAAACCGCAAAGGACATCGCCCAGGAAGAGGAGGAAGAACCAAAGTCTACTGGATGGGTTAAAGCAGAGTCTGGAAATCAGGACTGCTTGGATTGATGCCTGACCACAGCTGACAACAGACAAGTCTCTTCACTTTCTATGCTTCTGTTTTCCCTTCTGTGAAACGAGGAGAATCAACAAATTTGGTTCCCTTTTCTCAGGGAAGGTATATGGAGAAAGTATTTTGAGCTCCATACACAGAGCCATTTCTTTGTATACAAGGAATGTTTATTTTCAGAAGAGTTTTTAATTAGAATAGCTCCCTCGATTTAAGAAAAACTGAGGGTTTTTTTCTTATATACATTTATACACCAGATTATATGATTTTTTTTTTTTAATCCCGTGCCTTTCCAATTTTGCTATTAACATGTCATAAGCAAATCACGGATGGTGTCCAAATTCCAGTTCATGGGAATGGAATTGATATCTCCATTAAAATGAAAAAGGGGGAGTAATGTGGGGAAGTCTCGGAAGCCCTGGCGGGTAGTAATAATGGCATCTCTCCCATCCCAGTGACTCATTCTGGGAATGGATAGTGCCTCTGTCGTCTTCAGGCATTTAACACCTCTCTAACAAGATTTAGCATCAGCTGGGATGTGTGAACAAATAATATTAAGCAACCTGAGACTTCCTAGAACATCGGTCTCTAAGCTGTGTCAGGGCCTGATTCTGTCAGAGGCGGGTGGGAGCTGGTGAGGCTGCACATTGGGCTTTGTTTTTAATACCAGCAGTGGGGAACTTTGGTTACCAGTCATCCCTCCCAGATCATGTTTCTGAAGATGTGAAGAGGAAAACAAGGTTCAGAAAACAGCAGCCTGCCAAAGGGAAGAATATTTTAAGAAGATTTTTCTGACTCTATCCAGATTATGTGTAAATTTAAGTTACCAAGAGAAAATGAGAACCATTTGTTTAAAGTTCAAATCCTGTCTGGCCTTTACTAGGCTAGGTTTCAAGCATCCTGTTTTGCCTAATCTCTGCGCCTCAATCCATCACCTTGATGCAACTTCCCCATGAGACATCTCCATAGCCTTATCCAAGCAGTTGGACTTGGGAACAAAAACATCAGTGCTGGAGATCTATCCTGGCAAGTTCTGTGTGTTGTCAAGCGTTTGAGCACAAGAAGAGTATGAAATACCCCTAAGCTGTGTGGTTTCAAGTATCTCAGGCTGAGGAGGTGTCAGAAAACTGAGTTCAAACCAAACCCTTTGCTCAGAGTTTTATCTTCAAGGGAGCCCCATTGGCTGATTTTGAGCTGTGGATTCCAAAAATCTGACAGTGCCTTAACTCGCCCTTGTATTTTGGCTGTCGTGGCTCTACCACAGTTCAAATTTACAGCTGTCTCACCCCAACTGTGCTGAGACAGAAATCCCAAACTGAGGAGTACATGGGACAGGTGGAAACAAGTACTGAATATTAATTTGAAAAATAATAATTCAAATTATCAACTGCCTTTCTTCTAGATGTTGTAAGTAGTTTCCAAATCTGAATTGCATAAAAACAATCCAGAATTTATATGTAAGTACTAAAACAATTCTGTTGATTGGGAAAACTTGAGGATCCTATAATAAAAATGTAATGAAACCAGTGTGGTTTCCTGACATTTCCAGTGTACTATAATTCATTCTATGTAATTTATAAGCTCTCAATGTATTTTTAAAAGTTCTGAAAGCTTGCCATTTCATGGATATATTCCCCATGAAACTTACCTTGACATATTTTTGTGTTTTTGATGGGGAGCTCTAAAAGGTTAGCCAAACTATAGGCACTAAAGGAAAAATCCACGCTTCCAATAATCCCTACTCCTGCTTTCTGGGGAAAATCTCACCTTCCCCTTTATTTTCTGGTCAGCAGCCCAAATGCACACCCTGTCCTGCCTAGATCTCCTGTGTGGACCTTCAGGGAAGAAGCAGACAAACCACCTCCCTTAAATTACCAGGAGCAACACACATTCTTTCTTTACCTACAGCTTTTAAGGCAACTCTGGTTGGGCACCTTCAGTGCAGGCACACTCAGATCAGTTGGCTCTCTTCTGGTGATGTTCATGATGACAAGAAGCACAGCCAGCCAGTCAGAGAAGCAGACTATATGAGAGATATTGATGGAACAACTACCACCCACCACACAAGGTCAGAACCAGAAGGGAAACACCTACCAGGTAAAGAGATGAATTGCACTCGTGAATATGTTTGTCATTACTAATAATTCTTTTTTCAGAATATTTATGCCCCCCTTTCATTTCACAAATACAGAATCAAGCCTGTGTCACTCAACAAAGCCCTTGCTGTGAGCATTTTGTCAAGTTAGATGGTAGCCTGTAGGAACACTGAAAATTTTACAGGAGATTTATGAAGATGTTGCAGTAATTACTGTAATGATGAGAAGACCTGATGATAAATCAGTGGTTTCCACTATCAGTTACTATGCTGAGGGGAAAACCAGAACCTGCAAGGGAGGATGCAGTCCAGCCAGCCATTTGGTAAACTCTCAAAGCCCATGTCTGTGCTGATGGGTGGGAGTAAAGGAGAAAGCCTTTAGATCACTTTTGAGCACCTTCATCTCATGCCATGAGCCCACAGATGTGGCTGATGGACTTACCTACCCCACAGGCCTGCAGAAATGCTATTCATGGACTTTCCATGGACTTGTAGGATGTTGAGGTCCTGAATCCTCTACACCACTGCTGATGATCACTGAGTGATTACTGAGATGGGTGGAATTTTCCTGAAAGACTTGGCTCCTGAAGTCATCTGGTTACATGTAGATCTCAGTTTTCATTTTAAAGGAAAGGATTTCTAGCCCTGGTAGATGCAGAAAAGTCCTCAAAATGTGGCACCAAAGGGCTCCAAACACAGTAACCAATACAAAGAAATGAAATTAAATACTTTAAAAAAATCTTACTCTTTCACAATCAGTCTTGCAATTAGTTTTTTAAATTCCTGACATTACATGCTCCTTGACCTCAGAAAGGGCTTGTAATGCTGACAAGTTATTCCATTAAGATATAGCAACCATCGTGCTGCAGCAGCCACCTCTAAAATCTTTTCAATTGCCCAAGGTAACTAAATAATGATACTTCATTATTCACAGGTTGCTTAAGTAGTCTCTGTATTAAGTGCAGGGAAGTTTAGATAACATCTAATTGCAAAGTGAAGCATTGGAAAGTTTCTGAGGGTGGCAACTGCATACCTAAATGACATTTATTTATTTAGAAGTGCTTAAGACATGCCTTTCACTTATCCTAGGCAGACACAGAGCCTTGAAATCAAAACTCTTGCAATATCGCTTGGCCCAGTGCCTATACTTGGAAGAACTTTTTCATCACACCCAAACTAAGAAACTCCTTTCCCAGTTTCTATCACTTAATCATCCTTCTTCTGCAGACACCACCCAGAGTAAAAAACTGGGGTAAGCAGAGAAATCCTTGCTTAACTGCAAGGCTGCACATGAATCTTGTAAACATTTTACCAAAATAATAAGAAAAAATAAGAATTAATGCCCTGAGTTTTGCCTGCCATGATTAATTTCAGAGCCAATTGTTCTCCAGCTGTACAAAACTCTGAACGTGGGGATTCTTGACTGAAACTCTGACACAACCATAGCAATGGCAACATGAGGAGCAAGGCAGTGGGGTAGTTCATGACTTAGTGCAATCCTTAGCAAAACTCTATGGCCACAAGGCATAGTTTCAGAATTAACACTTAGAGGACAGGAAAGCATGTTATGGTCATGGAGCTGGGAGGAGCCACTAAATACAAGCCATGGAATCAGCAATCTCTGTGCCTTCCATCACACACTTCATGCTGAGCTGGGCTTTTTCAGTGGTACAGGCAAGGCCATACCCACAATGTTCTCTATCATCCCAACCCTATGACACAAATAGGTTTGAGGCTTCTTTCAAAAGACCCTCCAACAATGCCTTTTAAAAATCTCTTCCCTTCCCCTAGCCCCAGAGCAGCATATGTCAAAAGAAGCTTTTCAATACTGCCACCCTAACCCTTCCCTCTTAGAAACAGGCACTTTGTGTCTCAGATAAGCTGGACCACATTTGGCATTGCTCCAGCCCTGTTTGGAATATGCACGTTTAGCAGCAGTTTAAGTGCAGAAATCTTTACCATTGCTCATTTTTGGCAGGGCACTTTTCCAAGGGAAGGGAGTTTGTGCTGCTCCCTGCCTGCTCAGGAGGAGCCGGGGAGGGCTGTGAAAAAGCTTTTCACTCCAGGCAGGTGCACATGACTCCAACATCTTCACCCTGAATTTGGAAGCTACAGCTGCTGCTTCAGACCACAGCAAGTGGAAACACCCCAGAGGCAGAGCAAGCGAGAGGTTCAGATCCTGTATGTAGAGCTGTGGCTGCAGTGTGGTTTGGAGCCCTGCTGCAACCTGCAGCCATCAGTGTAGCACATCATACAGTGCTGAGAGAGCCCTCTGGGGCAAGTGGATGCACAGAGAGTGAACACAAAATGGAAACAGCCCAGTTCTCATCAAGAGGAGAAGTGAGAAGAAGCAGCCATGGCAGAGGGCTTATCAAATGGTTCACTCTGGGCAGGAAAGCAACACTTGTCCGTGAAGGCAGCAGTACAGGAGATTTACACAAATACCTCCATAGCACCGGAGAAAATGTAGCTACTGACAGAATCAGGCCTTAACAAGCAAGGGCAAATAAGGGTAACACCAGAGTGTCCTTTCCTACTTACCACCCCTCCTGCTTCTCCAGACCTTACTGACTCCTGGGGAGCCTCTCTGCTCTGCTCATTTGGTGTCTTTGCCAAAACAGCCAGCGACATCACATGGAGAGAGAGATAAGCCTACATCATCAGGATGTGTTTGGGCAAGCCCAGAGTGGGCTTGTTTGCCCTGATACTCCGCAAAACCCTAAACATACAGATAGTCCGTCAAAACAGTTGAGCACTTTATTAACATCCAAGAGTGTATGGCTTTAATAAATTCCGCTTTGGAGCGCTTTTCGGTGTGCTGTGGGTCTGAGAATTCTCTGTGGTTTGTGGTCATTTGTTTTTCTAATATCTTGGTCAGTGTCCAATCTCGCTGGTGTAGCTGGATATACCCATGTAATTTCTGCTAGAATTGAATTTTCCACCCAGCACAACTTTATAGCCCTCTGGTGTTCCCTGGCACATGAAGAGAGGTTACCGCAGCTTTGACCAACTTTTACGTATTCGCACTTTCAAGTGAAGGGCAGAATAACATTAACTGAGCTCTTCAAAGCCCTGTAAAAGAGCTTTAGGGTGGTTTAGTCTTCCCAACAGGAAGAGAATTTCACCATCCCCTCTTTTGTGACAGCAAATGTTTCCTGAGGTGTGGTAGAGCTTGGAGGGAAGGCTGGGATTTGACAGTTTACAATCCCATCACTCATTTTAAAGGATTTAACTACAGTTCATCTACCACCAAAGGAAGGCCTTCCTCCAAAAGATCCTGGGTGGAAGGGTGGTGGGCGGGGTGCAGTGGAGCCCTGTCACCCCCGTGGCACATCAACACCACCCAGCAATGCAGCGACCACAGAGTCCCAGGGCAGGATAAAAGAGAGCATCTCCCCATGTCCCAGTGGCAGATCTGGCCCAAGGGCAGCCTGAAGGCATCTGAGAGGAAGTTCTTGAAGGGCTGCTGCAATTACTTGGGCTGAGGGAAGAAGATCTGGCCATGCATGAGGCTGCTAGAGGTTCTTCATTGCATGGCCAGCTCCTGATGGGGCCATGTTCAAAGTCCATCTGATGGATGTAAATCCTATTTCAGCCTTCAGGGAACAGATGGAAGCCCCTCAGGAGATGAGAAGAATCATCAATCACTGGAGGTTCCCGAGGTTGTCAGGCCTTTTCGGGTGGATAACAATGGCCAGACCAAGGGAATGCCTTCTGGAGGAGCACTGCTGAGCTTGCTGTCCTCATTCCTCTGCAGAGCCAGGGGCAGCAGACGTCAGAAATGGGGTGCAGAGATGTTGCCAGGGGTCCCAGTGCTTTGGAGCACTCTCTGGTGCTCTGCCAGGTGCTAGAAGGATTCTTAACCCCAAGGTAGGTGAGGCAGAGGATATTTGGCCACTCTCAAAGCCCCTGAGATGGCTCCAGGTAGGGCAGATTAGGGTTTGGCCACCTCCTGGGAGGTGTGACAAGCCTGTGGGCTGAGGAAGAGGCATGTTTTGCTCACAAGCTCAGGGAATAGACAATCACCCAGCACTGGGGTCAGGAAGGAATTTTCCCCCAGGGCTTTTTTAATTCCTCTGCAGTATCAAGCATGACCACAGGTCAGGGCTCCTCCAGTCCCTTTGGGCTGGGCTGCTGCCTGCTGCTCATGCTCCACAAAGGTGGCCTTTGTGCCCCTCATCTTGGGGGAGGAAGATTTTGAGACTCCCAGAGTGGCTCCAAGGGTGGCCCCCAGGGGTTGCTTCTTGTCCTCTGTGGCACAAAGCCCTGCCCCTTGTCAGAGCTCCTCTGGACTCTTGTGGTCATCAGTCATTTCATCACACCAACATTCACAGGTGGTTCCAGGTGGGCATATAAAAGGCAAACTCTTCAGTCCTTCTTCCAGCTCTCTTCCAGGAGTGTAGGGCCTCTAAAGAGGGGCCTTTTAGTGTTGGATGCCCACCTGTCCAGCCACCTCCTTACCCATGTCAGCATTACCAGCAACAACTTTTTCCTTCAGAACCCATTAAAAGGTTCATCAGCAACCTTCATTCACACTCGTGGAGAGTAAAGTCCATCCCCACCCACAGCAGTGACACCA
>JAWWMP010000081.1:50949824-50973355 GCA_035047865.1 Dendrocincla tyrannina
TCTTGTAGCTTTTTGGTTTGGCACTTTCTCCCATGACACTTCCCAAGTGGAAGCTCAGCTAATGCCACCCATGGGTATTTTGTTCCCCAGGGACTGACACCTATTTTGAAAGGGGCTGGACTGACACCACCAGTGCCCACCCACACCCCCCATCTGTGGCTCAGCCAGTGGAGGCTGGATCTGCTGGTTGTGACCATGTGGAGCTGGACCCGAGCAGGCTCCTGATGGGTGGGAGCCCCCTTAACATCTCTCAGGCTTCACTCTTTGTGCTTTGCTGTCTTCAAATGTGGGAAACAGGGAAGTTCATGCTCAGGTCTTTCAAATTTAAACTGCAGAAAACCATCATTCAAGAAATGCAGGTTTCCTTGTCCACATCGTATTCTGGATTCCACAGCACCCATGAGGCAGAAGAAGCTCTAGCTCATGGTATAGTTCTATGGTCCACATCATCCCCACCAGCTGAAGCTCTGACAGAAAAGACATCCCCTACGTCATTAAACACTCCTTGCATGAAGAACTGCAGGGTAGAAATAAGTAACACACCATCAGGTGAAGTGCCTTAATTTCTGCTCCAGTTTGGAAACACTGGAGTAGGCAAACATTCCTGGAGACGTAAACAGATCACAGGGTCACTGTGAGCCATGAATGGGATACAGGCAAAGCCCTGGTGAGAACTCATCTGTACCACCATGGATATTTCTCATTCTTCAGGTTCAAAAAAGACAAATTTCATCTGGGCTGAAGACAAACAATGCCTAAGCAGTTGATTAGGTATTAGGTATTAGATGATTAAGGATGTGGAGCCCCTACAGAAGAAGAAAACAACTGAAAAGACAAGACAAAGGCTGAGAGGGCTGCCATCATTTCAAGAAGGATATCAAGGATGAATAGGTTACTGAAGTGCAAGGAAAAGTATTGTAAAGAATATAAAACCATTCAGAACTCTTTTTCAAGAAGAAAACCTCACCATAAATGGTGTCACAGCAAATTTGCTGATCACTGTTGAGGAATGGTGAGGAAATCCTGCATGCTCTCTACATCTCTGCAAAGATCACACAGAGTGAGTCAAACTCCTTTCCTTCACCTCTGACACCACTACAATGAAATGAATGTATATGATATTAATCCCCTTATTTACATAGTCTGAATGTACATATGAATTTTGGCACAAATGTATAAAATTACAGGAATAATGCTTTCCTTACTCTTTCAGTACTCAAAATACCAAATCCTAAAGGAACAAGACGTTTGCTAGGGTTTAAGATAAGATCTGAATGTCTTCCCACAAAGCGAGGTAGGCAAATAACTCTCAGAAATGTTAAAGTCATAAATGAGCTGTGAAAGTTTCACTCCACAGCTGAAGTGTGTTATGGTGGGCTGACCTTGGCTGGCTGTCAGGTGCCCCCCAAGCCACTCTATCACTCCCCCTCCTCGAGAGAGCAGGGGAAGAGAATACAATTAAAGGCTCATGGGCTGAGATAAGAACAGGGACATCACTCAGCATCTGTGTTCTCTGTTTTACCAGTTCATTTCTAAAAAACCCAACTATCTGCATCTCTTTATAGCAACAGAGGCCTTTTCATTCTACTTGCAACTGCTTTACTCAACAGAACCTTATACCCAAATATAGCAAATGATAAAGGAGACCCACATTTCTTCTGCCAAAACTGTATGAGGCTGAACCAGCTTCAATTGCTGTACAAATCTGTCCACCTGTGAACAGGTCCTCTAGAACACTAATCCAAAAAACCATTCCTGAGAAGGAGAGTTGAGTTCAGCACTGTCAGAAGTTCTCAGTCCAAAGGGTTTTAGCTGCTTTATTAAAATATTGGCTGTAGTTATTTGGGCTGGGCTTTTTAAGCACCCACAGACTCCTAAGGACTGCGTTCCAACACATTAAAATGCATTATATTATTGCAATATTTGTAGTAGCACTTATTAAAACTGTGTTCAGGGAGTTGGGATCATAAATCCTCCCAGTCTGCATCCATGCCCAAGCTGGAGTATGTTTATGTTTGATAGATGGGCTGTAAAATGAGGGCATATTCTCACGTGTGAAGTGTGAATAGTTTCTCCACTTATTTATTGCAGTTGATGTTATATGGGGCCTGGGACAAACCCTGTGCTCCAGACAGAACTGACAGAAGGGGAAATGACGGTGAATAAAAAGCGTGTTGTCAAAGCGCCTGAATAAACACCAATTAAATCTTCCAATTTATTTTCTTGGACTTTGAATCAAGAACACAGTTCTAAAAACCATTCCTGATCTCCATGTGTTCACTTACTGTAGGTGCTACACTATTTCAACCCCGAAAGTGCTTAGTTAAACCCAAGCAACGTGCACAGAAAATACAAGAAGGGATGTATGGAAAAGATTGGGCTTGAACAAATGTGTAAAATATACTATGCCCTCTCTGAAATTTGCACTCTGAATCTACTTATTACAGCTGGAGAACAGTGCAAGTGATGGCTGGATGGAGCTTTTAGTCTCCCACCATTGCCCCCTCTGTAAGCCTGGGCTTTCCTTCTTACACAAGGGCCTCTTCAAGGACCGTGGTTGGTTCATCCCTCTGAAGTTAATTAAAACAACATCTTTCATTAACATTAAAATCCCGCACTCTCTTATGAAGCAAAGGAAGACAGAAAAAGCTATAACATGAGACGATGATGTATTAATCATGCCTCAATCAGGAGGGATCTTGAGGGAGATCTCACTATCTGCAAGTTGCTTGCAAACGTGTTGTTCAACCTTACCAAATCAAGTGTACTGTATTTTGACTGAAGCATGCAAGCACAGAGAAGTGAGTATGATGAAACAAGACTCTTTATCAAAGCAAATCACAGCAAGAGAGTGTTTTACCTCCTTCAAATCAAGATAGCAAAAACACACCACAGTTTGAGAATGTTGCCCACCTTTCAGAGATGAAGGGCAGTAAGAAGAGCCAGACATTTTAGCATTACAGCTCTTATGTCACATTTTAAGGGCCAGACTTTAAATGGAGTGTCCCAAGGGTATGTGGCAGGAAAGGCACCTGAAACACAGGGGGGAGCTGATGCCATGGGAGCAGATGATGACAAGGAAAGTAGTGTAGGCAACAGAGAATGGCTTTCAGGTTGAACCTACATTTTCTTCATTTCACATGAAAATTGCTAGGGCTTTAAATGTTTCTCTCTTATTTCCTCCTTGAAGCTCCCCTTAAATGAACAGTGTATTTGTAAACATCCTATAGCTTTTATTTAGTATTAAATATATAGACAATGATAGCACTACCAAAAAATGTGGACATGAAGGACACATAAGTACCCCCACACCCAAGCCTTGAGGTTTAAGGTACAGGAGGGGCCATGCATCTAGTTGCACAACACTTTTGTCTCACTCATACTCAGCCTCAGTTAACAATTACAAGGACCAGTGACAGAGAGGACTATTACTTGCAGTAGTGTCACTGAGACTTCAAGATCCCAACAATGCAGGCTGCTAATGGCTCTATGCTCAGGTGGGGGCCAGGGACTAGTGGTGTCCCTCAGGGCTTGGGGCTAGTGCTCTTTAATGACAAGAGGAAGGTTCAGGTTGGACATCAGGAAGAATTTCTTCACAGAAAGGGCTGCCAAGAATTGGAACAGGCTGCCCAGGTAATCGCCATCCCTGGAGGTGTTCAAGAAATGGCTGGACTTGGCCCTTAGTGTCATGATCTAGTTGACAAATGAAGATTGGTGAAAGGTGGGACTCGATGATCTTGGAGGTCCTTTCCAACCTAATTGATTCTGTGATTTTGTAATCAAGTGCACGTTCAGCAGGTTTGCAGATGACACGAAGCTGAGCAGTGCAGTTGGCACAACAGAAGGACAGGATGCTGTCAAGACTAAGAAATTGGCTAGTAAGAACCTCGTGAAGTTCTACAAGTCCAAGAGCTGCGTCTGCATCAGAGGAATCCCAGACATGAGTCCAGACTGTGAGAACAGCCCTGGAGAAAAGGACTTGGGAGTGCTGGTGAATGCAAAGCTGGACATGAGCCAGCAGTGTGTGCTAACAACCCGAAAAGCTGAGGGTATCCTGAGCTGCATCAAAAGAGGGGTGGCCAGCAGGTCAAAGGAGGTGATTCTGGCCCTGTACTCTTTCTTCATGAAACTCCACCTAGAGTCCTGTGTCCAGATCTGGGGGCCCCAGTGTGAGAAGGATGTGGACCCGTTGGAGCAGGTCCAGAGGGGGCCACAAAGATGATCAAAGGGATGGAGCACTTTTCCTACAAAGACAGGCTGAGGGAGCTGTGGTTGTTCAGCCTGGAAATGAGAAGGCTCCAAAGAGACCTCACTGCAGCCTTCCAGTACTTCAAGGGGGCTTATGAAAAAGAGGAAGAGCAGCTTCTTACTTGAGCAGATTGTGATGGGACAAGGGGGAATGGTTTTAAATTAAAGAGGAGAGATTTATATTAAATGTTAGGAAGAAAATCTTTACTGTGAGTGGTGAGGCACTGGAACAGGTTGCCCAGAGAAGCTGGGGATAGCCCATCCCTGGAAGTGTTCAGGACTAGGTTGGATGGGGCCCTGAGCTACCTAAGTGGGTGGTATCCTTGCCTGTGGCAGGGGGCCTGGAACTAGGTGATCCTTAAGGTCCCTTTCAACCCAAACCATTCTATGATCCTATGCTGTACACATTACATAAGGCATGATAGACACAATGGGTGAGGCACACAAATGCATAGAGTGGCAGTGGAAACCAGAGTCATGAAAAAGAGCCAGCAGCAAGAACTGGGAATAAAAACCAACCCAGGATCTCCCTCATTTCTGTATCTCCCATCCCTGCTGAGGTGCCCTCAGAAGGTGCTGTGATGGGACAAGCTATGTCTGTGTCAAACTGGCAAATCTGCCTTGTATTCTAATGAACACATCTCCAAACAGAAGAGAAACATAAATGTATTAAATTATGTGCCAGAGAACAAATCTGCCCAGAAAAACTGCTTGACACTCCACTGAAGGACTACAACTAAGAACCTATTGAGGCAGCTCTCTGTAGCTATCAACTTTGAATGATTACACTCCTGAATCCTGCAGGGAAATGGTTTTCCACAGAGGAAATGCCAGCATGAATAGGGAGGAGGCCAACGCTTGTGAAAGAAGTGCTTGGCAGGGAGTGCTTCAGCACGTGTTGCTGCTTTCAGTATTCCCAGGCAAGGGGGACAAGTAGGAGACAGAAGAGCAAGGCTGGCTTCATAAACTTCAGACTCATCCAGGAGAAAGACAGAACCAGGAGCTTTCTGCATCCGTAAGCATTCCAGGGCACTTCAACACACCAAGGGTATAGTGGTTGTGGGTAATTTGTATTTGACTATGGCAGCACTCCTGCAATAACTATGTCTCTGTTTTAGCATGGCACCAGTAAGCAAGGAGTTCTGCAGATCAATAACGTCAGATGGCCCCTAAGGGTGGTGGATGTGATGATCAGGAGCTCTGAGGATGGTCCAAGGTGGACAGTAAAAGCCCGGAGAAGCTCTTTTGCCTTAGCTTGGGATGCCATACAGAGTCCAAGCTTGAAATACTGTCTCTTTGCAGTCCCATGAAGTCTAGAGTGTGTCACATCTCCCATGTGACCAGCTTTTAACAGGCTGGTGGTATCCACTCAGGGAAACTATGCTAACCCATTACAAGTTAGTAACTGCAAAATTTTGCCTGAAAATGGGAAAACATCTTGGTCATGGCTGTAACAACTGATCTGTACACAACTGAGTCTGGGCTGAAAGTGCATAATGTCCTCCCCTTTCGTGGAGGTGGAGAGAAGCAAGAGCTCACCTTCAAGAAACTCACCCTCACTGGTGTCCAGTAACAGCAAGGAAAGCAAAACAAGCCAAAATTTATTTGAATCCTGTGGATGGAAATCTGCCAGGTACGCACAGACCACTTGGGTTTGCAGAGGGGGAAGGTAGGATGTATATACAGGTGAAGATAAAAAACCTGGAATTCCAGTGATTACACAGAATGTGAAGTCAGCGTTAATTGAACTTTTGATTCAGATCCCAAATTTTAGTGTTGTGATAGACCTCTCTGATCAGAGATAAGAGTAGTGAAAGTAAAGACAGGCACAGATGGTTTGTGTTAGAGTCAGATTAAACTTTCTTCCTCCAAAATAGCTTCTCACACGTTACATTTAGACCTGAAGTTCCATATTTTAACTCATGCTTTCATTTGCTGTATTTACTTAGACTTAGCTATTTCCTCTTGTACGTAATTTCCTGAAGCAAGACACAGCAAACCAGTGGCTGCTTCAGGTAATCTCAAGTTTCATGTATTTCAGCAATCATAAAACGTCCAAGTAAGTTTCCTTATCTTCCGGAGCCATCGTTCTTTCCTGTCTTTGCCATCTCACCATCAGCTCAAAATTTAGCAACTCCCCACTTAGATATGTGAAGAGCCTCACAGCCCTTCTCTTTTCCACCTGCCTAGGGCCTGTAACGTGTGTGTTTACTGCATGATTCATCTTCCCTTTACTCCTTCTGTAATACTCAAATCTGGTTTCTCCGTGCCCATTCACCTATCCAGACCTTCAGCAGTTTCTGTCCTGACAACCACGACTGTCTCCTCTTTTGCATGGGTGAGGTCCATGTAAAACAGAATTGCAAGTATTGGGAAAATTGGAAAAATTGCTTGTATTTGCCTAAATAGAATCACTCCCTTCAGATACCATCACTGACTGCCCTTTTTCATTACATCAGGTTCAATCTTGCAGTCCTGATCTTCAGTGTGATTCACAGCCCTCCCAGCCACATACATTTGGCTGCCATTTTCTTTTAACTCCTTCTGCTCTCAGTGACTGATCTTAAACTATCCTGTTTTCACGTCTAAAAGTCATACATGTGTTTGTGTGTGTCTCTCTCCATCCTAGAGATACACAGCCTACACTGCTAGTGCTGATCACATATTTCTGAGCAGATGTTCCCACGCTTTTAAACTCAAAGGACAAAAATAAGCCTCAATATTCCTTCTTATTTGCTCTGTTTACATTATTTTTGCAATTATTATTATTATTTTTGTTTGTGTGCCTGTTTGTTGCTCACCTGAGGGACCTGGTAAAACTAAGCTTGACTCCTGGAGGAGACACACATTTGCTTGGAAAAGCATCTTGCACATAGAAGTTCTGGGATCTGCTTCCTCCTGCCGCCTCTCTGTTACCCAAGCCTGAGGATAACTCCTGAGATAAACTGCTTTTCGAGTTTCCTGCTGTATGTGAGCCTCATGTTACCTTCCTTAAAGAGAGACCCAGCCTCCACTGCGTTAAGCCATGTCGATTAATTGACATTTATCCACTCCTTGCCTCTCCCCACCGACTGCTTTTCTCCTCTCTCCTTCACCCACTCCTTCTTAATCAATCCCTCATGTACTTTGGTCTGCTCAGAGTGAGCCTTCCTTCCTGCCGTCAAGTCAGAGAACAGACACACGCTTCATCACACCAGGGAAAAAGGTATTATTATATAATACTGCTTAGCCTTTTAAGAGTGTTTAATGCTCTAAACTGCCCAAGCATGAACTGGTTCATATGACACAGAGCAGGAAATGATTTATAAATGGAGAAACAGAGGCAGAAAGGTAACAGGAGTTGTGCAAGGTCTCACAGAGAGATCATGGCGGGGTCAGAAGTCTCTTGACTTCTAACTCCAGACTTTTAACTCTTTGCTGGTTTTCCAGAATGTGCTGTGTTTTATGTTTCATTTTATACCTCTAATTACTAATTGATCTATGTTTGAAACGACTGCGTGCAAAAAAACATTGGATACCTATAGCATTTGAAATTACCTCTGGAGCCTGGGGCGTAGTGCTGGGGTTTTTTCCCCTCCAAATTCAGAATCTGGCCTTTTACAGACAGAGTGGTATTTTAACATCTCATGAAACCTCAATTCCTTGCATTTTTTTTTCCTAATACTTCCTACTAATTTGTGCTTGTAAGCATATAAACAAATGTTAAAAGTAAATCCACCTTGAAAAAATAGTTTTCTAGACGTACAAGCAGATACAAGGTGGAAACTTCCAAAGTCTACATACAGACACAGGTATATATGTATATATAAAAAACCACACAGCCTATGTCTAAACCAGCTGCCTCTAACCAGACCTGAATTACAGTGTAAACACAGACATGCATATCCCCTCTACATGCAATATGTCTGATTAAATATTTTGTTAGCCAACATATTTTGCTGGGTTGGTAGAAGGATTTCCAGGGCATTAATTTTTGTTTCTAAAGGCCTGCTGGATTTAGATGTATACTGCATTTTTCTGTTCTGGTAGATTTTTCAAAGGGGCTCCAGAAATGTATCAATAACTCCAGAGAAAGAGGCCAAAAATATAATTCTGTAAACTTGCAGGGAAAAGTGCTGGAAGTCACATAATGCATTCAGTTTTAGGCAGAAATATTAACTCTTGGGAAAACCATGGCATCAGCACACTGCCTTACTCACTGACCTGTGCTTGTCATATTATTGCCAGTTTCACTAGTCATTTAAAGGAATCTACAGTACCCCTCATTTATAATTGCAAACAGAATTACAGTCATAATGGGCGACTGCTACCAAGCAGACATCAGGCCAGTTTCACTCCTACCTCCCAGGGCTCCCAATCTCCTTTTCCCCCTCCTTGCAGCACAAAGGAAAGAGGGAACCCTGCCCAATTTCAGCATGGAGGTGCTATCCTCCACTGACTTCCCTTGCTCGTGGTCTGAACACCAATAAGTAAGAGCAGAAAAACTACCCCCAGTAAAAACTAGAAAGCCAGTAATATAAGAGCAAGATAAGCACAGTGACTTGACACATATCCTGAGGCAGTGAATTTGAATCCATTCCTTGATCTGAAGTGCCAGACAACTTTCAGGTTTTTTGATATGCGTATGCTGCAGCAGCTTTTATGGAAACAAAGAAGACAAGAAGAACAAAGGAACAGAAGGAGGAAAGAGAGAGCATCTCTTCCCAGTTGTGTCATATCCAGTCAGAAGTTTTAACTTGGGTCCACAAGGCTTATGCAATGATAACCCTGCCTTGGACTGTTTGCAGAACAGACTTTGTCTGGGAACAACTGTTCTCCACCACAATGTTTTAGGAGACAATTTATCTTTATTAGAAGAGAAGGCATGTCTCAGCAGAGGGGTCACCTGGGACAGAAGGGATCGCTGGTGAATTTAAGCATTTTAAACCTGACTAATTTGGCATATGCAAATCTCCCTGCTGACTACCACTGAAAATCCACAGCTCTGGCTCCTCTGCAGCACCCTATCCTTTCCCTGATCAAATGTTCCTGGCACCAAACTCACGGGTAACCGTGGTGGGGATGACCCTGCTGAACACAGAAGTGGCATAACTTTGGTTTTGGTTTGCTATTGTTACAGCATCCCTGACCAAGTGTGGGTTAATGTCTTCTACCCTCATTACCTGAGTCCTAATTCTCCTGACACACTCATGCATGTCTCCTCCCAGACTTCTGATGTCCACACTGGGTCTTGCCTGGGTTTAATCACGTCTCTGGTTCTTCTACTCAGAGCTGTCATTCTAGTAGTTCATGCTCTCCTCTTTGGTCAGCTATACATTCTTTTAAAAGAATCGTGCTGCTCCAAAGTGAATAAGTCTTTTTTTTGCAGCACAAGTGGTATTCCCATTTATACGACTGGAATTGGAATTATGGTCCTTTGGGGAATTCTAATTAGTTTAATCACATCTTGTGTGGATGACTCAAATCTACCACATTAGTTTGTATAAAGACACTCACTTTTTTTTTCCATTCCAGATGCATAGTCTACTAATTTTCTACAGGTGAAATGTCTGGGGTTTATTCTGTGGTTATAAACCACTTAACATTTTCTTTTACTGAATATCATTTTACTAATTCTAGTGTGTCTTTTCTCTAACTTAAAAAAAAAAGAATACAATGCTTTAATTTCATTTTCAAAGCAGGGGTGGCGTGGCTTTTTTAAAAAGAGGAACAATGTTGAGACTTTTTTTATAGTTACTCTACATCTTTTGCCACTTGGTAAGACCAGCCAAGGCAACTCTTACAGTACCAATACAATTTGACAGCTTAACAAGCAGAAAGCATCCAATTTCCATTTCAGCATCCTTTGAGGGACAGCAACACACACAAAAGTAAAAATCCAGGATGACTCCATCTCTGTTAAATAATTCCTGTCACAAGTTTACCAACTCTGGTGGAAAAACAACTTTGCTTCCTTGCCCCAAAACCTGCATCAAGAGGCCAAGGACTTCATTCTTCCAGCCCTTAAAATCTCCACAGTTCCACCCTGAAGCATGAACTGCTAAGACCCGTTTGAACTTGTACCACTTATTTTAATAATTTTATTATAGCACTTGTTTTGCTTCAATCCTGTGGTATTTAAAAGAGCACTAAATCCTAAATACCTTAATAAGCAAGCTGAGCTTCAGCCAGCACGAAGGGCTGTTCCATATCTGCCTCATGACCACTATCAGCAAACCAGAACTCTTGAGGGCTGAGGATGTGTTTTGACCTCTCCCTTTTATTTCACAGAGACATTAATGGGTACAGAGTCCTTGGCAATATTCTGGCCTTTCATGCTGGAAGCAACACTAGCAGGTAACACCAGCCCTTCACATAAATGAAAGTCCTTTGTAGTTGTACAGCAAAAGTCACAAATCATTCTTCCTGTTGTAGAGCACTGACTTTTACAGCTCACAAAGCTCCTACACATAGAGGAAACTGTCTGGGAGGTGTTCCATGGGAATCTGGTGATGACCCATTGGATGTCCCAGATGGAGCTCATTGCCATAAAGCCCAGGGACCGGGTGGAGGAAAACTCTCTTCACACGGTGGATACTAAAATCAAAACCAACAAGCAACCCCTATTTGAAGAGGCTACAGCCTGTGTGCTACACACTACACATTCATCACTGCCTGAGAGAATTTAGGGTCCAAAAGCTTGCTGCCCTTATTGTTCTTCAAGACCTGCAGCCACAGCCATGCCCAAAGACAAGCCCTGCTCCCAGGCTGACCATAGATGGACTATAAACTGAAGAAAAGCAGCAAATCTCTTACCACAAAATAGCCTCAACTACTTTCTCCCCGCCCCCAGTTCCAGTGTTTAAAACCAGCTGCCATTCAGGAAATTAAATTCAATACCTATGATGTGATTTTTGAAAGTGCAGCTTTCCAGCGAAAGGGAGACGAAGTATTTCCAGTATTTCTTAAAAAAAAAAATCAAACTATTTAATTGAGTGTCTGTCTGACAAGGACATAAGCCTAACTTCACACACCTGTTGTGAAAGCCTTTGGCTTCAATTAATGGCAGGTAAAGGATGCATAATTAATATAACAAGACACCAGGAAATGAATATGTTAAAGTTCCTCCTGCAGGTTTAACTTTGTCAAAACACGCAGGTCTTTTGCTGGCTTTCTCCATAGAGGTGAATTTCCTGTTTTTCCTGGTTAAATGTATATACCAGAAATTACTCATTAAATGTCAGGAAATGCAATTTGACTGAGTTAAACATGTTGCTGGAAAAAACCTGGATGGAGTAAATTATTTGGTGTCACTCCCTCAATAAGATATTGCCTTCCTTCTCTATTTATGAATTGTTCATGAGCAGACTTATATTTTACTGGGGATTTTCCTTCTTGTTCAACAGCAGCAAGGAGATGACATAAGTGATTATATTCACTGAGAGGGTGACATCATTCAGAAGATATTCTTGACTCCGGCTTCAGTACTTATTACTCTACTCAGCCCCTGTGCAAAGGTCCTGCACAGGGCTCTTGCACCAGTCCCGCTTACACCTTCAAAATACAACATTTAAATGCACAGCACTCAATTTTACCTCTGTGAGACTGGTCACAATTCATGAGCTCCTAAATATATTCGTTTCAGAGCCAGTGTTAACTTAACTATGGCTACAAAAATGTCAAGTACAAATGTTCAGATGACTATAATATTCACCTGTATTTTTGCAAACAGACCAAAAACCCCAGTAATTTCCTCCAAGTGAAACGTTCCAGGCAGCAAATTTAAAACCAAACCCCAAGATCCACTGTTTAATTCACAACCCTGTGTTGCTAGTAAGAACCTCCCGTTTGTATTCCCTTATCTTTGAATTATTTGGGCCATCTTATCTTGGAGCTAAGCAGGGCTGTTTGCATATCCCAAAACCAGTGCATTAAATCTCCCAACACCCTTCTGGAAGCTGAGCAGTTGCACATTGCTATTTATCTGAGGCACTGGAGTGGTTTCATTATGCAAGGTCACACAGTAAAACCCACTGAAGGTGAGGTGCACGGAATGGTACTTAAAAAACTAGAAGGAGAGGCTGGTTTGGGGTTTGTTTTGGGTTTGCATAAAGAACAATTGTGCAACCGGTGAGCAATAAACTTGGGCAAAATTTGGTTTATGGGAGAAATATGACTAAGTATCCCACAAATGCAATTTCCGCTTATGGGAATATATGTGGAAAAATGAAAAAATAAAAGAAAAGAAAAAGAAAACAAGGGAAAAAACCCAGCTTGCAGAAATGCATATGTCGTCATAGATACTATGCTATATGAACTGTTTATTGGAACTGTGTCCCATGTCAATACTGAGGAAAATAAAGAATGGAAAATAACTTTGGAATTGAATAGAGACCCTGTCACAGTTAAATTCGATACTTTGAGCCCAGGCCAATGTACTGCCGGGACATACACACACACAAAAAAAAAAGTATACAAGAAAATCGGGAATAAAGCCAAGATGGAAAAAGTAAAAGTTAACTTAGCATCATATGGTGGAGAGAAATATCAATAATTAGACAAATGCACAATAACCCTAAGAAGTCAATTTTACAACAGTGGGACTGGAAACACAGGCAGCTTTAAGTCTGAACATTTGCAAAGAATTAAGACTGGTTAGAACATACAATGAGGGTCGTGTATGATCTAAACAGACAATGAGAAACCAGAGAGAATTCAAAGATATTTTTGATACAGCAGAATACAATAAAAAGAAATATTTTATAATTTTTTTCCAACCTGAGGTAACCCTTTCCTCCCCAGCCACTGTGGCACCCAAACAGTTTCCATTCAGCCTTTGCAGGCAGTAGCTTACACAAAAACTGTAAAGAAAGTCTAAAAATACCCCATGAAAGCGGCCAAAAGTGAACACTATTGTTCTTACAAGTCCTCTATTTTCCTGGGTTTTCTTCCTGACTGACTTTATTTCTCCTTCTGGCTATGCTACCTTTGAGCTACCCAGACCTTTGGGTGTACTTGTGGAAGAGAAGTTGCTCTCTTCCCCTCTTTGATGTGAGTAGATGCCTGCTCTGATTTCGGCTCTTTGAGGCCCTACAGTGAAGACAGGTCTCCTGCAGCACCTAAACACACCACACTGAATCCATAATGCCCGCCAGGAGTCAGGGCTGCACCCAGGCTCTGCTGGACCACGGATACCTCAGGCCATTATTTCTAACATACCCCAAGGCTTCCTGCAGTGTCTGGGCTGGCAGAGCTTCTTCTCTTGCAAACAAAGCGAACCCTTTGCTCTCACAGAGAGCCCTGGAAAAGCACTTTGAAAAAAAATACCAAATGAAATTTCATTTCACCAAAGGTTGGAGAGGCAAGGGGGAAGTGACAGGACTGAGATGTTTCAGCTACCCCAAGACAGCAAGCAGGTGCTATTTCAAAGCAAGTGAGTGCTTCTGTAGTAACACCACCTGAGTTCACACAAACACGTTCATGTTTGGAAGATGCTGTAGCCACCACAGCTCCAAAAGTGGATGGCTATTGTTGTTGTCTCTTCCACTTTCTCATGCCCTTTTGATTAAGCACATACAGGTATTTTCTTACTACTGATAAAATAGGCTACTCCCCAAAATTCAGAATGGACTTTTTATTAGAATAAATATTTTAGATACTCATCATTACTATTGTACACTGTATTGGAAGAATCCTGAAGTGCTTCTGCAATTCTTTCCAAGAGCTGCTCCAAGGCCTTTTAAGTAACTTTACAGCAACTTCAGGAAGATCGGGATTAAACCACATTTATTTCTCTTTATATTGTATAGCAGTTTCCAAATTTCAGAGGTACACTACCAGAGGCATATACAGGTAGAGGCGAGATCCATGGATAAACAAAGCACCCACACTGAGTTTACATCCCCAGAGACAGTAGGTTGAGTCTTCAACTCCTTGTCTAGACCCCGGATTTCCCAGGCTGTAGATGACAATATTTCTGCCAGTAGAATTTTCTTAGGTGCCTTCCACCTTGGCACGCATCTGGGGCAGCTCCAGAGTGGAGGGCCCCCCAGCCACACCAGCACTCTTCTCCTAGGCTTTGTCTGCTGATTTTCTACATGAGATTTCCTCCCACAGGTGCAAACAGAGCAAACCTACAGCACTCCTAAGAGGTAATGCAGAGCCAAAGGCAGCAGCTGCCTTTTCTGTATCAGCCTAAGAGTGAGAATAGGGAAGCAGGATTGCACCACAGGACCACAGTCCAAGCCCTTCCTCGGGAATTTCAGTGGGATAGATTAGCCCCATTCTCCCCAGAGGCTTGTCCTACCCACCAAGCTGTGCAGTCACACTCACTCTTCCTCCTCGTTTTCCCCCTCTCCCCCTGATTCCTCGTGGAACTGTGTCCTGCCTGCTTGCATATCTGCAAGGAGGGCTGGAGAGTGCCCTTCCCAGAAGAGCTGAAAGCCAGGAAGAAAAGTGGGAGATGTTCACGGTAGGTTTTGCCTCCCTTTTGGGAAGGATCAGTAGAGATGCTGAATTCCAGAAAAGGCTGCAGAGGTGTAAATCCCCACCTGACACAGATGCTGTGCCAATCTGTGCTTGATGTACAGAAAGGGAGAAAGTTTAAGAAAGCTCACTTTTCTTTGGCTGGTATCAGAATTAGGTCTTGCAGCCCCAGACTCTCTCCCAGCCTCGAGAAAGTTCAGAAACAAGGGGTCAAGCAAATAAATACTGGTGTGTAAATGCTAAAACCCAACAGCTTTCTGACAAAATCACTAAGCCCAGGCAATCATACCTGATTTCTTAGGTTTTAACACTACATCCTAATCAGTATACCACCAGACCTCTAAAATAGCATATATTCAATACCAATTTATTACCAAGTAATTGCATTACCAAGGAAATACAGGAAGTATTTGTAAAGTTTTTTGGTTATTTTTTTGCCACCTAAATTCCCATCTGTTGTAATACACTGGACACTTCTCCTGGCAAGGTGAATATTTTGCCTCCAAAGTGATGCTCAGCTCAAGGAAACCACTCAGGAGGAACTGAAATTGGTTCAACAAAATGATCCAACTTCACCTTTCAAAAAGTACACAAATTTCTTAGCTTTTGACAATCGAGTTTCTAAAGCCAATAAGAAACTAGACTCACTCGAGCACAGAATGATTCCATCAGTACCCAGAACAGGTATCATATCCTGCATTTGATTTTATTTTACTCAGCTAAGCAAACCCACTACAATGCCTTTGGTACAAAGCACACACAAACTTTAAAATGCTAAAACTAAAAGAGAAACCAAAACCAAATAGCAAAAAATATCACCAACAAGCCTATTCTGATGGATTAGCAGCCTGCAATTTACGTCTAGTCAGAGCCTCTATTAACACAGCTTTGCCATTTCTGAATTTTTACTCTCTTTTTTTTTAAGAGAGATGTAAGACAAAATTCCTTGCGCAGGAAGGCCTGGTTTCAGTGATTTTATTTCACTGAAATGCTACTTTTGAGAGGTCACATACCCCCATGCTTAGCTTTTCTACACACAAATATAACTAGTTCCACACATCCATCACCTTCAGGGAAGAAAGAGTTACGTAAAAGCCAAGCAGGCAGGAGACATATATAATTTTTTTTCTACAGATAGATAAATAAATCTGAAAAATTTACACTTGGAGTGCTACACATATTTACATACAGAAATAATATGAATGGAAAGACTGCATCTCTTATGAATAAGAACACAGAGTCTACAGTGATCAACAGCAAAGCCCAGATTATTTATCTGGTGTCTTTTCAATCCCTTCATAGGCAAGACCAGGGGGAAGTTCTCCATTACAAGTTCTGTTGCAGACAGTGATTGTTCTGGTCAATTAGACAAAGTTATGGCATGGTTTCTGAAAAAGATATAAAAGACAACGCAGAAGGGAAAGAGGAGGGAAAGACTTTAAACCACTTGACTCATCAGAATAGAAACGTAAATTGAAATATGTGGCTGAACTTTGTTGTGCCTTCCTGTACATGGACTAGAACTACAGAAATTAATTGCTACAGACTTTGTGGATTTTTGTTTCCACAGTATCTGGAAAGGAATTTTTTTTCTTTTATACTGTCATGCTTTTCCTGATCCCCTTCGATTCCCAGGAGAGGTGATTGCATCAAAAGGAAAAGAAAATTTTTAAAATTACTTGTTTGACTTAAAAAAAGAAGTAAAATCGGGGGGGGGGGGGTGTGGAAATTATAGAAACAACTGTGGTGAGCTTTGGCACCTTTTTTTTTAATTTAGAAAGGTTATCAGTGACTAAAAAAAAAAGAATTAAAGCCTTTCAATTAGCTTTCCTTAGTCTGGAGCCTCGATCCCTGAGTAGAAGTGAGTCCACTGTAGGTGTCTCTTCCTACATCCAAGCAAGTTGGAGTTGACTGCTCTTAGTTTAGGGGGACCAGGAGTCAGGACTCTTGGTTTGCATCCCCTGACTACCCACTTAGAGTGGGCAGATCTCCGTCTTTCTATACCACCACCTTTTCCCAATAAGGAAGTGGCAGCTGAATTAGGCACTGGAAAGTTATTTTAGTACCCCAAGTGGATGCTGTCATAGAAGGAAAACGTAACTTTCCATTGAGAGAAGGCAGGATAAGTCGTGCCAGCTTGTTTCACTGCTCTCCAAGAGGCAGCTGCAGTCCTGCTAACTGGCTGTCAGAGTAGAGGGCTTTGATTTTGGAAAGGGCACCAGCAGGACAGCTGCAGCCTGCACAGAAATCCAAAGGATGGTAACTTGGACCTAGCTGGTGGTCATGTTTTCTTTGATTCTGAGAGATTTCATCTGCTGCCATCTCACACAGCCCCATGCAAAGACAAAGGCTTTTCATCATCTGAACGTTGGTCCCTCCAGGAAGAAATTAAATTAACTGGCACAAAAAGGGACAGCTTGGAACTGAGGCAGTTTCTGTACTTTGCAGGACTATTGACTATGTGAATTGAAGTGCAGGAGCAGCAGTTGGTGGCTGGGTTCCCTGCATCCCTACCTGGCCACATGCTGACTGGTTCCTGTGCAGCACTACTGTACTGGTTCTCAGCTGGCACTGCAGCCAGGATCATCACCCATGCCAGTCCTGACCGGGTTCCCCTTGCCCTCAACACTCTCTGCAGGGATAACAAGGGAAACCTCCCCTAAGCCCTGCGTTCTGTGCTCACCAGCAAGCCAGGGCTGTGCTCCCAATTTCCACCTTATGCTGAAAGAGAGAAGAGTGAAGACCTTTATCTGCCTCTCTCTCTCTTTGGGACTAGGGAAAGAAAGAGCAGCCTAATGTCTTTTCCCCTCTATTCTCCAAGCACATGCACAGAAAGTCCAATGTCCCTTGAGGAGTCTTCAGCAATTTCCCATTCCCTCCAAAAAGAGGGAGTGGCATGAAAGAGCAGCTGTGGGTGACAGAGAGGATGTAGCAAGAGTTAGCCCCCTCTCTGTGGGATTCCCCAGGCTCTCCATGTAGTACAACTCTGGGCCCAGCCTATTTTCCCCCAGTAAACAATAAAAATAATGACACAAATTGCTG
The DNA here is from genome assembly GCA_035047865.1 of Dendrocincla tyrannina. Classification (NCBI taxonomy): domain Eukaryota; kingdom Metazoa; phylum Chordata; class Aves; order Passeriformes; family Dendrocolaptidae; genus Dendrocincla; species Dendrocincla tyrannina. The sequence continues at coordinate 50,967,579 of JAWWMP010000081.1, forward strand.
TGTCCACTTCTCACAGGTTTGAATCAAAACAAACCAAACTCCGGGGCTGCTTCTCAGCCGCCTCTACATCCTCTGTTCTCCCAGTGCCAAACTCTCGTACAGATTTAATTTCTATTCTCTGCTGCAGAATGAACCATTCAAAGTAATTAGCTATTCTTTTTCCTTTCCTCCCCAAAACATGGAAACTCACGTAAGAGGGAAGGGCAGGGAGGACTCTGTGAGTTTTGCTGCTGGTCACGTAGTTAATTCTGCTGATTGAGTCACAGCCCTGTTCTCTTCCTGGTGCTTGCAATTATGTGGATAAAGGCAACAGACACCCTCCGCCTCCAAAAACACCCCAGCCCAGAGCCCTGGCCTTTGCCATTTGCCACCAAATTTTGGGGGCTCCGTGTCCCTTCCAGAACGGGCACGTGCACACCTCATCAAATGTCCAGTTCCAGAAGAAAAGCTTGATGAAACTGAGCCATTTTTTAATAGGTTACCTTTTCACACTTTCCCTCCCCCAGTGGATTTTGTATCTCTACAAAATCAGACGACCCCCCAGATAAAATAACAAAAGAAACTGCAGAAGAAAACACTTAAACTAAGAGAAACAGCCAGATGAAATTGCTCCTGAATTGGAAAAATAAATGGGCATTGTTCAATATTCTTGAGCTACCCAGTACTAGTGATACCCAAAGATTGTTCCTGCTCGCTCAGGAGCTCTTTTCCACCCTACAGCTGAGAAATCCAGTTGCCTTATGAAAAAAGGACAAGGAACAATGCTTTTCTAGTTCAGGATCAAGCATACAAAGTGCTTGTGGTCTCACACATCTCCTTTTCAAGCTGTTGGCCTCTCTCCTACCCTGTCCTCCTGACATGCAAATCTGGGTATCTTCCCAGTTCAGCCTCCTGACTCCTCTTACTTGCACTGAAATCTTGAAATTTTTCCATGTTAGAAATATCTGCATGTTTAACTTGGATATGTCTTAACTTATCTAAAAGAGTTATAGAGAGTTGGAGAATGTTCATTGTGAACTGAAGAGGTGGAAATGCTAAGCAAGTTATCATTTCCAAGTTTTAGTCACTCATTTATACGAAGCAAGTCTACAAAATATGTTCTTTCCCTTTCTGTCGTTCAGATTCTATTACCTTTACTCTTGTAATAGTTTCACTGTTTCCTTAGGAGTTTCATGGTCCAAATAAGACTCAGAGTTTCAGTGTAAAGAACAGGACATGAACCTTCAAACTCATAATGAAAGACACACTTCTTTCCTTTAGAAGGACAAACCCTACTGCCTCTTATAAGCCACTTCAAATGTCTCCTCCTTATTCACAAATTTCTTTTGTTTTGCCTGTCACTCGTGTGTTCCTCTTCTCCATTGTTACTCAATTACTCACAGAGATATTAAGATGCTACCATTAATTTATTCCAGTCAAGCAATCCATGCATCCATAAAACAAGCAAATTGCCCCTTCAGCCCCTGTTTCTGGTCACTCTGGGTAATTGGTCAAGGCAAACTGTCTGCTTTGCCCTCTCTGCCTTCCCTGGCCACTGGGAAAGCTGAGTGTTACCCCCAGTGGAGGTGGCTCCTGGTCAAAGGCCAAACGATTGAATTGGTCATTTCCTGTTTCTAATTTTACACTGCAGGCACTTTCTCCTTGGAATTTCAGAAAGCTCTTGAAGGATCTATTGGACCACTTCAAATAGGAAAGCACAACATTAGGTTTGGAGGACAATGAGGAGGGGTAGGTTTATGGCCTGCCATGGCTGCTGGTGGCACACTCACTGTGATTGGAAATGCTACAGGGCACCACACAGATCTCTCCTTTTTTCAGAAGAACAGAATTACCTCCTCTGTCCAAAGATGCTCGGCTTGTTAATGCAAATTATATTTCAAATGCCGTTGCCCAGAGAAGAGAAGATACTGTGCAACACCCAATACAATACATTTCACAAGGGGAGCATGACAGCATAGGGAGTTAGTCCCTCCATGCTCTTAGCAAAGGCAGAATCATGCAGGGCTTCCTGTGGCTAAGCAGAGTAGCTGACAGAATGCATTTTTCCCTTTAAAAACTCTTGGCCCCATAATAGAACTCCATTTTCCACAGCACACCATTCTCCTGACTGATTAAACTTGGTGCCCCTCAAGGTAAAAGGAGCCATTTAGAAGTGTCACTCACAAAGAAGAGAGGGCAATAGGATGGACTTCATGCCACCTCACCCTTTTTGCCACTGCCCATAAGGAAGATGCTTCAAATACTCTGAATCTTCAAGTGCACCCGAACCACCTTCACGAATATCTCTGTAAGGGTCAGGTATGGAGCTTTTTTGCCCCTCAAAATGAGACTGGAGACTCACACACAGTTTGTGAGCTGGGGCTTATGGAAAATGCCTGGGACCCACCCAGGGTGAGAAAAATGAAAGCACTGGCATGTCTCACAGACCAAGCAGAGAGGTATGGCATGGTGGACACCGTGTTAATTATTTTTACGAGTCCGCCAGACCAGGACCTCATAAAGGGACCTGTTTTTACAGACTGTGCTGAAGTCTCACTCTAGAAGCTCTGCAACTCTAGGATAAGCTTTGTTGTGACTGCTGAACACTCAAGTTATATATTTCAGCATGCGAGCTTGCACACAAAAGCCCCAAATTCTAGTAAATCTCTTCTGCTAGACCTCTTCTGGTTTGCTTGCAAATGCATGGGCTCAGAACTTCAGCTAGAGGGAAGAGAAGGGACACTATATGTCATCACTTGTAATACCGTGCTATTCTTACTGTTCAGCCCCTTGGGAGCTTGTACTTTTAAAGCTGCATTTTCTAAAGAAGAATTGCAAGCACATTTGTGGAGAGAAGCCCAGTGACAGCTGATCAAACTGGTTAATTAGGCATCTGCATAAGTGTAGCTGGGGAGGCAGTAACTGCACCCCATGCTCAGTCCCACTTGAAACAGGGCTAAATATGGGAAGCAGAACAGATCAGAAAGCTCACCCAAGCGTTGCTGCTTCTGCTAAAAGAAAACATGAATTCTGCCAAATGTGCCTTCCATGAGAAAGTTGGGATTTTCTCAGAAGTTTTTGATTTCCCGTCACAAAAAGCAAAATTTTTCGCTCCAGGATGTGCTAAGGGAGAGCACAAAAAGCGGTCATAACAAAACTCAGAGTGTCTCTTTTCAGCCTCATTTTCCAGTCATCTTCTTAGTCCCATTGTGTCACGGGAGCAGTAATTCAAGTGCCGCGAGCCCCCCTTCTCCTTCCTCTTTGGCTCTTGGGCTTGAGCACATTTTCCACAGTGCACCACAGTATTCTTTTTATTTGGACTCCCGCAGCTCACGATGGAAAGAGTCATCTGAATGGGGGGCGCCAGCCCTGGAGGAGAGGAGATCACGAGAACCGCAGCTTCCATGAGTCACTGTGGTGGGTGCATGGGACACACAGCACCGGGCCAGCCACTTGCAACATTTCCCACTCCAAAATTCCTTTTTGTCCCTCACCAGAGAGAGAACTCCGGAACTTATTTTAGGTTTCACGTGTTTAACCGTCTCTAATCATATAAAAAAAAACAGGCTTATTGCATGGCTTGTTTCCTGGCCTCCTTGAAGCCCCTGATTCCTCAGCCTGGCTCCATCGGCCGTGCCCCAGATGCATCTGTGACAAAATGACTGCTTACTTTGTTTTATAATACACTAGCAGTGTAGCATCTGGCAATGTGGTTTGGGGTTTTTGTTTTGTTTTGACTGGAAAGAAACCTCCCAAATACTCCAGTCAAATAAAAAATAATAAAAAAAAAAACCAAACCACTTTAAATCAGCATTTTTTAAACTTGTGCACAGGGGACAAGGGAGGATTTCCTGACTCATCAAGTGAGAACACAGGCATCTGTATGGCAGCATGCAGGTGGCTGTCACACCATCTGACACCACAGCAAGAGGAAATGGGTGCCCCTCCATCATCACACAGCCCAGCCAGCTGCTGGGGAAGGGGGTTTGGGCAAATCCACCCAAGGTGATGCCCATCCACACTGTGGGCCAGCTTGGCAGCAGGCAGGGCTCCAGGCTGTCTGTCACACGCAGTGCATTTGCCATCAGTAAGCTCAGTGCCTTCCGACGTGGGCAGGATATGCTCCCTCCTCCTGTTTCTCATTCCTTGTTGTGAAGGCCCTGTCAGTAAAATGCGCATTTCAACACCGAGTCTCTCATAGCTCTCCTTATCTTTAATTTTCTTCCACTATAGTCTATCTTACGGTGCCTTTCCTTTACTGGCATTTTTTTTTCCCTTCCCATTTCAGCTGCAATGGCCAGATCACGATCAAAACTTCTCACAAGTTTAAGGGAGGGTCTGGAGGCAGAAAATGTCACGCAGGTCAAAGCAGAGATGCAGGTCAGGGCAATAAATCTGTTTGTCCTTCAGGTTTAGTTTAGCCAGACTCCTTTTCGGCCATGTGTTCGGTGACAAAATAATTTTATTTCCTTAATTATCCCTTTTAATAGATGAGAGCTTTTCCTTCAGATTAGGCACAAACAGTAGGAGCAGGAACATCATCAATTTTCTTCGAAAGTGCCTGCTGGGGAAGAAGGAAAAGCCTCATCCCTGGCTAAAAATGCCTTCTTACAGGTGATGGAAAGACCTGTCTCCCTCTCCTGCTAAGGGGAGCCTCCAGCTGGGGCAGGGGAAAGGATGTCAGAGTGAATTCTCTGTTTCTAAACAGTGCCTCTCACACCCTCTGGAGAGGTGCAGTAGTGAGGATGATGAAGGGGCAGTAAGAAGAGGAAGGGCAGGAATGCCTAGGCCAGAGCAAGCTTGGGCTGTGTGACAGGGGTGGTGGCATTACAGCTTGGCAGCAGGGAAAAAAAGCAGCAAAATATTTGGGGGGGTGGGGGGAAAGAGGCTGAGAAATCAGGCCAAGTTTCTTCTCAGTTTGACTGGGGCCTGAGACACCCCTTGCCTGTCTCTGGAGCACATTTTTTTAGTTCATAGGAAATTAACAACAATAAAAAGAAAAGTTTTTCAGGCCAATTGGACCAAAGTCAGATTTCCAAAAAATGAAAAAATCCTCACAAACTGGCAATCCTGCTTTTCAGAGAGCTCTGGAAAAGCCTAATCAAACAATCTGAACAGCCCATTAACTGCATGTTATTTGCCCTTACAGTAATACACACTTTTCCTATTGGAAACACAAACAGCACGTACAGTCACAGAAACTGGGAACGTTTCATGGGTTAGTAAGTAAAAAGTGAGCTGAGATGGGAGGACCTGACGGTGAGTGAGCATTCCAGGAATCACATACACATCTGTGGATAGCCTGATGGTCTCCTGTTCCTGTAACTGAAATGTTTCCTTATGAACTCCTGCACATTCACCCACATCATACGAGGTTTGTCATGCAAGGCTTCTCTTTTTACTGTTCGGGGCAGGTTACCCTGGGAAGGCAAAGTGTCTCCTATTTCAGGCCGTAGGGAGGGTCACCTTGTAACACAGCACAGTGTGTAATGGGTTTCATTGCGCCTGGGAACCAAAGAATGTGACCTTTGAGAAGAACAACATGAAGCAAAAAATGCATTCAGATCACAGTTGGGTTGAGCCAAGAGTACAGGTGGAGAGGGAGCGCTTTGAGCGCTGCCCATGTGGCCTCGCTGCAGCTCCACAGCAGTCAGCCCTCCCCTTTGAAGAAGAAGTTGTAAATTTAGGGAGGGAAAAGGGAAAATTAATTAAAGGTAGTCTCATCCCAAAATATTCAAATGTCATGAACCAGGAATAGGATGTTTGAGGAACTATCTGAGGACCATGAGCCAAAAAAA
>JAWWMP010000081.1:50973455-50990434 GCA_035047865.1 Dendrocincla tyrannina
AAATTGTATTTTTTCTGGGGTTTGTGGCTGTCTTTAGAATGCCCCTGGGTCATATTTTCAAACTTCTTCACAGTCCGAGAAGCAGAAACTGATTTCTATACAAATGAAAACTGAGATTCTCACCTAATTAAATGTCTCCAGAAATGAGAAGTTATAGGGGGAAAAAGCCATCAGATACCATGAGACTCACAATAAAAATCACAGGATTTGGCAACACTGAATTCATCATGAGTTAGGAAGTGATAGCACTTGTTCTAGCTGAACAGCAATAAACAAACAGGCATAAACCTTATTCAAAAATATTTTGCAGGCATGACTGCCAAACTGACAGCCAACTTCAGTTGGCTGCGAGTAACACTAGTCATTATTTCAGAATATTCATATAGCCAGTAGGTATTTCTGGAAATCCTAATTGAGAATCCTGCATTTTTCCATGATGCCAGAATGATTAATCTGTATTGGAAGTTTGTTACTTGCCAATTATCCATCTACTGCTTAAAAATCTGAGTCACACGACCCGCAGCCAGAAACAATAGCATACTGTATGTTTAGACATCCAAGACGCCTAACAAATATTCAGAGGAGAAAGTTTGCAATCAAACCACAGGCTGAAAGTTATGCACTGAAACTGTTTTGCTAAGAAGTGAGAATAACTAATACCTTCTCCAAACACCAGACTGGTTGCAAAGAGAGTGTGTATTACAGAAAGGCAGTTACATTCATAACAGATATTATTTAAAATCAGTATTTGGATGACCATGGGCTATTAGTTCTAACTGCAAGCAAATAAACAGAAACGCTCTTCCTGACAGAACGTAAACAGATCCCCAGTTTCCATTGCAAATTTCGGACCATCATTTTAGCTCTGCTTATCCAGAAAATGGATGAGGCAGACGCACCTCTTGGCCAGTTTGGTCCATCTATGCAAACTTCTCCGTAGAGCTAGATTTGCAGTTCAGCATATCTCGAGGTAAACAGCACCCGGTATGATTTATATATGAGTTATCGCTCAGCTAAAGTCTGGCATTTCATTGATATGCCAGTTATTTAGATGTATTCAGAAGCTTTCCAATGCATATGAGTTTTTCCCTTACAGTCACTGTATTCTCAAAAGAGATGCAAGAGCCAGATCTTTCCTATTCCCCAAGGTTAAAGGAAAAAGTGAGATGTCCTTTGCTTTTTCAACTCTTTACCCATATAGAATAATTCATCTGCTGATATTCATAAGGTGACTTCCACCAGCAAATGTAAAGATGTCAGGAGGAGAATTTTTAAGCACATATGTAATTGTTTATGATTGGTATCTGCTTTTATTTAGCATACTTGCTAGCGCTCTCTTTCTGCTGCTAGCCTGCAAGGATCTCTCTTGCCCAAGAAATCTGCTCTTTGGGGAACTATATTTCATGTTCTTTCCCTCTTTGCAAGCTCTGCCATAATAGAATCGATGTATCAAATCAATCCCACAACGCAACCAGAGTCTAATGGTAAAAGTAGGAGACGGAGATGTTTCCTAGCCGAAATTTGGGCAGGAAGGGATTAATCTGTGTTTGCCCATTTCCTCTGCTTCTCCTTCCCTTCATACATAGCGTGGGAGAAGCGAGACACGGAGAAAGTGCCTTGTTTGATCCCTGATAGTATTTATTTTCCCTCAGAAAGCCTTGCTGAGAAAACCCATCGAGAGTTTCGCAATCACGCTGTTGCAAGCTAAGCCTCCCTGATTAATAGAATATCGAAGCACGCTTGTTGCAGTTCTGTCTGCCTTTACATTGCTTTGCCACACTGCAAGCACAGCAGCGCCAGAGGGTGCCAGCAGAGCATCCCACTGCCCCTCCACGGAGCACAGCTCACAAACCCTGGGCACAGCCGGCCGCTTGGGCTCTCCAAGCGGGGAGCAGGGCAAGGGGCACATGGAAAAAGAAACTTGTCACCGAGTCTGGCACTGCAGGAATGGGAGTTCCCCCGCAGGACAGCATCCTCTGCCGCAGCGCTGGGGTCGCTCCGGGTGGCAGCGGAGCCGGCTCATCCCGCTGGTCCCTCTCCCTGCCCTACGGGATGCAGGATGCTGCCAAGCCACCTGGAAGCAGCGCCGGCTATCCAGCCGAAAGAGGAGCGACAGCGTGCGAAGAGGTGCGGGATGAAGGATGCGGGGGATGCCGCTGTGCCCTGTTCTGCCAGCGCCCCCGCGGGGACCGCGCCCGCACTGCCGCCAGCATCACCTGCGCATCACCGCCGGGGAAACAGGTTTAAAAAAATATAAAAATAAAAAAAGAGGCGACCCCGAGTGCAAAAGGGTAGCTCACATGCCTTGCGCAGCTGCGCGGCTGTCCCAGAGCTGCCTGCTTGAGTTATGGCTCGTAATTTTCGTGGAAAGTTCTCACAGTGCGCGACCCGGGAGATCCCGAACGGATGATTTAATCGGGCATTCGTCACTGTCGGGTTTCTCCCTTCCCAGTGCGCCGTCTGATCTATACCACATTGTCAGCGTCTCCCTGCAGCGCAAGGGAGGCACAAGGCACCCTGACACAGGGTGAGGAAGGGGGGAATTGGGGCTTGGACCAGAAACAGCTGCAAAACTGGGACAGATGTGGCCTCTAATGACCCCCCATGATCATTCAGAGCCTCCCACTCCCGCAGCCCATCACATGTCCACCTTTATGGAAGATGACAAAGACCTGAGCCACCTTCCAGGGAGCACATTTCAGCAAACTGGCATCACCTTTAAACTCTCTTTGTAACCTTTTCTTCCAGGCAGAGCAAACTGCTGCCCCCAAATCTACCGTGCCACACATCGAAGCTCCTCACCTGCTTGCAGTGACAACTGAACAAATCTTCTCTGCTTATTTACTGTGATCCTCACTCAAGAGCTTTAATTTGCACACAACCCCACCACAGCTTTTTGGGTTGTTGGGCCCAGAGCTTCTAAATCTCACAAAAAGAGTGGCAGAAAGCAATACCTTATGGAAACAGAGACTAAATATGTACTGGCCTCAGGAAAGACATGCTGTCCTGATGTGTTTACGGACCCTGGTTACCCAAACCACATGCCCCCACTCCTTTTCATGGTAAAAATTGTTGGAATGATGACTTTATTTAGAGAACAATTGCTTTTATATATTAATCACTGTTTGCTATTCATTGGTTATTATTTCCTCCTCCAAAAATTTCAGGCAACCAATCAAGGACTGGAAGTAAAACAATGTGCTAGATTTTTTTTTTTTTAAGAAGGAAAAGAGCGTGGCTGTGCAGTGATTGATTCCCACGAAGAAGAAGACTTCATGCAATTTAGGCCACAAACCACTCCTCACAAACACCAAACAACTAACAGATGGAGTGGGTAGTCTGCTAACAAAGCAGAGGTTGAAACTGAATTTCCCCAAATGGTCTGGCAAAAATCTGTGGAAAACAGGATGTCTTTCTGAGTGATTTGCAGAAAGAAGAGAGGCCTGAATTAGGGAACAAATATGGTAAATGGTAACGCCCTACAAGATCCACACAGTAGATAGTGTGGTTGTTGCCTTCCTTGACATTTCAAGACTGGACAATCCCAGTTTTAAGCTCAGGCAGGAGATGTTGTTATGAAGAGAAGTCTTTCTCTTCCTTTTCCTCACAGCTGCTCCACACAGACATAAGAGAAAGCAACAGGAAAACTCTCCCAAATACTAACTCATAGCTCTTACACGCCTGATACAGAGTTGGGCAAATCTTGCCTTGTGAGCGCCCTCAAGTTAGTTCAAGACAGTAACAGAGTGCTCAGCCTTCCCCCCTTTCCATTTCCTCACTCCAGAACCATTAGTGGGGAGAGAGGGATGAGCTTATGATTAGTCAGAATAACTTTAGTACCAACCACATAGCTCACACACTTACACAATCATCCTAGAAACAGTTCAGGTACTGACCCACCTTCATGCAAAAGATTATAAACAAGTGAATTGAGCAGAAAAAAAAATATATTGAGAGATAGATTTTGACATAGATTTTTAATATTCTATGACATTCAGAAAACCATGTTGCGTTGGTTGCTTTGGTTGAATTTTTTGTAGGGTGTTGTGGCTTTGGGCAACAAGATGAGCTGATTGCCTCCCATAAGACCTGCAAAAATGAGTTAAGCTTTGGCAGGAAAGATTCTGGGATCCTTTGTGTCTCCTTGTTATTATAAAACATTACCTCAGATCCGCAGGAATAGCCAGAGTCCTCTGTGGTTAAAGCTACCCACTGGAAAATCACCTGATAAATGTGATAGCAATCAAGAAACAGGCCTTGGGAAACATGCAGCGTGGTGTGGTTGCTCCCCAGCAGAGCAAGTAAAGAGGCTTTCAGTGCATCTTGTTTATGAAATTTTGTAAACTTGACCATGACTACAGTGAGAAACCTTAGTCAGGGGAGTTTTATCTCAAGGAATGGGTTGATAGAGTCAATGCTGCTTTTGTTATAAAACTTGGCTAAAGTGACCCTTCAAGAACATCATGCAGAACGCCCTGGGCATCTAAGGCAGGCAAGAACTGCTCTCTCCATGACCTGGATTAAACCCACTGTGGGTGAGAAGCTGAAAGTATTCTGGCACCCCACAGCTGATGGCTCTGTGCTTCTCTCCTGCCCACCATCTCCCTACCCCTGCTTCCGATGCAGAGGGAGAGGAGAAGGAGAAAGTAAAGGCTGCTTGCTACTTCTCCTAAAAGACTAAAGCTGATGCCAACAAAACCACATGCCACAGCTAAGCGAGATGCCTGGCACCAGGAAACCAAAGGTGAGAGCTCTGGTGGACAGCAACCATGGGCACTGCACAGCAAAGGGCTGTGGTCGTGATGGCATAAAATAATTCTTTCTTTTGTGGCAAAAGTTGCACACCTCTTCATTAAAATACAAATCTTTTCTTTTTGCAAATGATTTTACCAGAAATCCATAGTTTGGGATGCTTTGAGCTTAAGCAGTTGCTCAGTAGGTCACCTAACAACAAATCTTCAATGAGGACATCTTCCCAGTGTGATACCTTGGGCTGTACTTAAATGCCCTAAATGCTACACACTGTAGCCTCCCCTTTCTGGGATCCAGAGTGCCTTTTTACATAAAAAGTATTAGACTAAGCAGCTTTGTCTGAACTTCAGCTACCTGGTCCTTAGTGCACTGATTTCACCCAGCTCTCCCAAATAAAATCACGGTCATCAATACCATGCAAGAACCGAGTCATTTCTTTCCGATTCCCTTATTTGAGCCCACAATTTATCCAGCACTGCCTTCCCTGGCAGAATAATCAGGCACACCATCTATTAATAACAACAGAGGAGGCGGAAAGGCATAACAAGAAAACGGTACCAAACACTTTATTCTGCCTGGGATGTGGAAATAAGACTTGACATCAAGAATAACTGCAATGAGCATATGATTTATTGTTTATACCGTGTCATAAGACAAAGCTCTTAGATATTAGTGGCCTAATAAAGTGATATAGTGCTTGCTGTGTGTTTATCCATGTGGTAAATAGATAGCACAATTGACACCTGAAGCACTGTAAGAGGAGCAGTGGCTACAAAATCAGAACTCTGTGAGGTAGTGACAGAATTTATTGCTAATTGTGTCTCTCAGGAAATAAGGAAACACACTACTCTCCAGTTAAGTTCAAATATCCAGTGAATTAAAAGATTATTGGTGACAACATTACAATGCTGCTCTCCTTTTCTCCACCAGGGAAGCAGGACATGCATTAGAGAATTTGCAGCCTTTCATAAAACTCTTGCAGCATCTCAACACCAAAGAGGCTCAAACCTAGAAATTCCATTTTATAAAGAGCTTGAGAATGTGATGTTGCTTCTTTTGCAGAGGGAAATATCTTCACAACAAAAACCCTCCCAATGCAAAGTCCACCACTGCCTCTCTGGGCTCCTGCATCAGCCTGCATGGCCCTGGGAGCTGCGCCCAGCAGAGCAAGGTGTGACCCTGTGCAGCTACTCTCCATAACAGCACCATAAGAGCAAGGCTACTTGTCATCAGGAGACAGAGATGCCTGTTACTGAGTTGAACACTGCACCCTGGAGGAGGAGAACCCCCTGGACAGAGATATTTGAAGCTTTCTGGTAAATCTGAACACCACAAATAAAATAAGAAAATTGCCAAACTCCAGTGGATATCCCCAGTGACAGACCAAGCCTTCCAGCACACAGGTGGCATTGGATATCTTTTCAAACTCACAACTCATCCATACATCTCAGGCCACACACTCTGGGGTTCATGTGAAATCTGTCTGTCCTCAGTGAGAAAATGTTCAATGCAGTCCTCTCCCTAGTCCTTATTTTTGGGTGACTGGTTTGAGATTAAGGTCTACTCTGATCCTCCACAAAGAGTAATGCAAGCAGGAGATTCATCAGGGATTAAAGCCTACTCTGAAAGAGCAAGAATGGCATAACTGGGAAGTGAGCATATCAGAGCTGAGCAGCACATGCTCTGCTTGGCATCTTGATCCATTTTATCAAAGAGGAAATCCAAATGATATTCCCAAGTTTTCCAGAATTCAGTCATGAAACAGTGGTGGGCCAGACTGCAGAATTCTTCTATTTGTATAAGAAATAAATCCCCTTGACACTGAAAGTGCCCCAGTCAAGCCCTTTTCTTCTTCATATCCATAAAGCCCCCTGACTCAAGTGGTAATTTTGCAGACTTAGACTTGCCCTAAGTAATACTTCTTCATGTCATGGGGAGACAGTAATACCTCTTCTCAGCAAGTGCAAATTGGCAATAGTGTCTCCTACCAAAAGGCACAGCCTGCTTGTTCTTTCACTAAAATATTTATATCTGTCTCTGTAACAGTTCCTTTAGCTAGGAGCAAAACCCTGGTTAGGCAAAGCACTGGGAAGCTGCCACATGCTCCTGCAACTATATGTTGCACATAAAATAATTCAAACACACTATTAGAGTGTGTAATTTAGCTCATGTGTAGTTAGAATGTGCAGAGTTTGCCAAGCGACTGCATCCAGCTGGAAAATCAATTTATATATGCCAGTTTAATAAAACCTGAAAGTCTTCCGCAATACACGAAGCAATGTTAGACAACGTTGAAATTGTACATTATGTAAACCCAAACGTAGCTGTAAATTACAGGCTGAGTGTGAAGGATCATTCGTGCCCTGCCAAAATTCATACGAGCGCTCGCCAGTTTGGGGATGGAGGGGGAAACACACCGTAATAAAATGAAACTTTGTACAACTCCAAGTACAAGCTGCCAGGGCCAGATTTGGGTAGAAGAAACTTTAAAACAAGATCAGCTTTGGCCTTGAGCCATCTCTTACTGATTTACACCCGCAGTAGTCAGGGGCTACGCTGGTGCAAATGGCAACAAAACACAGGGCATTTAATGGTGCAGAGGTCTTTGTGTCCTACAAGGGAGCCCGGAGCTCTCAATCTGGACGAACCACATTGTTTGCCTCCTGAGTTTCCCATTTATTCTCACTTTAGAGAGCACTGCTTTCTTGATCAGGAAGCGCATACTCTGGTGCTCTGTGTGCACAAATTCAGCCCAAGCAGTGAATAGGCTTTCCATTCTGTTGCCTGTGCTTTGCTGGTGGCAACCCAGCTGTCCTGGTGGGAAGAGTAAGATGTGCCTTGTGATTGCCACCGTGTGCAGGTGCAAAATAATGGGTGACTCCAGTCCTGATCTGGAGAGACAGAGATCAGATTTGCCAAACCCATAGCATGGATGCTGCTAAACACCATGCTTGCTTCTGCTCCCACAAGAGGGATGAATAGTGAAATGGCACACACAGAGACTCCAGAAGCAGCACTCTCTCTTGCTGGCAGTGCCCGTGGCCAGGAGACAAACACGTAACTTCAGTTTCCAGACCTATCTGTTAACACTTCTCACTTACACCAGCAAACAAACTCTCATTAGTACTAGGGAACACTCAAAACTACAGGAGCAAACCAGGATTTATTGCACTGGGTTGGTTACTCTGTTTTCTGGGCAAACCATACAAGGCAGGAAAAACAACACTCATCTGTAAAGCAATGCTAGTCTGATCCTCTTCCCACATACGGCCCCATCTACAATGACTATTTGGATCAAATTGACTCCTCAAACTGCATTTGCACCGAGTTTTGTCTGCAGAGGTAAGGTGAGTAAGACAGGGTGCACACTGCTTACACCCCCATGAGTACATCTCCCTTTCAGAGTGTCCCTGATGCAAAGTGACCAAGAGTAGTCAGACAGAAAGCATTTACAGGGCAGCTAATGTGAATTTACACTCTTCTAGTGAATCGCCCCGACTTTGCTCTGATCCCAAAAGAAGACAGACACAGACTCTTCATTCAGCACTGTGTAGTTCTCAGGGATCAGTGTAGCATTACAAAAACCCCAAGGAAACTCCACTTGGATGAATGGCTACGTCATCAAGACCCTAGAAACTGACTTTGGCCCAGGTTCTAACATTTGCATCCTAAAAGCTTTTCCAGCTTGTGGATGTTGGATGGAGACGTTTTCAGATGCTCCAGTTACCCAGGGAATTCCTCAAGCCTTTCAGATGAATCAAATTTATCTTTGCAAACTCTTTCCTTCAGGGTTGTAGGAATCAATCCTTTCTCACATGAACAAGCTCTTACTCTTGCACCTTAACCTGCTAATCCCCTCCTCCCCAGTCTCCTCATTCACCCTCACTCAGGGCATGCTGTTTGTTGGCACGAGCCTTTGTTTTCACAGAATATACAGTTTCATCTTGGCTTAGCACTTGACATCCTCAGCATCAATGCAGCCACTCACAGAAGTAAAGGTCATTGAATGAAACCACAAGTATTTGAGATTGCTTTTTCACAATTGCCACTGTCCAACATATAATCAGGCTTTCATGTGCAGAATGTCTCATGAACTGCCAGTAATTTTCATTCCATATATGGTTAGTTCTCCTGCCAATGCATGTGCTTTATATCTAATGGCAAGGATATTTAAGAGAGTAGAAGGTCAATCTTTTATAGACAATCAAAAAAATAAAATAAAAACTGAAAGAAAAAAAAAATAAAAGTGGAAACAAGCCTACTCAGCAAGAACCCCAGCAGGAAAAACATTCTAGGTGATTAAATAAAAGAATGAGTATTGTCCAATTGGTAAACCCATCGCAGGGCACGTGTGCACACCAGGCACAGAAGTGCCTGGAATGCAGAGCCATTCAAGCTCAGCTTTTAACAAGGCCGTTCTGGACCTGGACACAGGCCAGGTGTAAAAGCCCTGGGCCCTGCATGGGCTAATTTACCACGCTCTTATGATGGTGATCTAATCTAACCAAAGTTTACTGGCTTTGACACAAACTAGGAACTCTCACAGAGCCAGTAACCATTTGTCAGCTGGGAGACAGCAGGGAGGAGCTGGGAACAAAAGGATTGTTTAGCTGGCTTTGCTAATTTTGTTCCCCAAAGCCATTCCTGACTCTGGCCTTATACCAAAAAAAGGGAAATAGAGACAAGGCACCCAGTGCTACTATTCTTCTAGGTCAACAATGCCAGTCTAAAAAGTGTTTACAGACCCACAACTAGCTCTTCTTCCCTTCACTGAAATACAACTATTGATAAAATACATAAAGCACAGCTACACTTTGGTCTGAGCTAATTATATTGACACAGGAGAAAAATTAGGAGTTCTTGTATCATTTCACCTATATCAGGGTGATTAAAGCAATGCAATTATGTATACAGATAGATTTCAGATTACTATGCAAGGTAAAAATAACAGGTATTGCTGAGTACTGCATATGTGTAAGACTTGATTTCATTACCTCTGCATGAGCAGTTTCTGACCACGCCACACTCAAGTTTTCTGCTGGATGCAAACCATCTACCATCACTAGAATGACTCAAGTTCACCTCAACATGTAATTGGTTCAATGTAAAAAAAAAAAAAAATTAGAAACTTCAACTTCCTCTTAAAGCACACTGGAAAGCAGGAAAAATAACTTCCAAAAAATTGTTTTCAGTCCTAAATGAAGACCTTTCCACCTATTGCATCAATTTCATGCTCAATTCATATCAGCAATAAATATGTATGCTACTTTGCTTAGCTTGATTTTACCTTCAGCTTGGTGAGCTGATGCTTAAAAAGGAGCAAAGTAGATCTACCATTGATAATAACCAAAAATAAGGCTTGCCTTTTAAATGAGAAAGTGATAATGGTTTAGAGATTTGAATCACAGTGTTCTTTGTCTCGTACCCTTGACCATTTCCAGAGAGAGACAGGAATATGCCCCAGTCTTTATGAAACACACCAAAACCCCAGGATTCAATAAGTCAGCGCCTGGGGTTTCATCCTGAGGATTAAAGGAGCCTGCTCTCTCCATCCAATCCTTTGTGCTCAATCCTCCACTCCCTCCTTGGGTGCAACCCTAGCAAGAAGTGAAGGATAGTTTTTCCAGGGGGGAGCACCACACCACCAGTGCCCATAAATATGTGTCACTCAAGAGTGCTTTGAGAATGCAGCATTCGATTCCAGTGGGGAATTTAGTCCTGGGGAGAGCCATGAGACAATCCCCTCACTAGTGCTGATGAGAGCCACAGATTAGTCACTCAACACACAGGAGGTTGAGGACCTGCCCTTTAAAATCTAGACCCTCCCCAATAATTTTGAGTTGGGATCCCAAAAATTAAGTCTGAAAGAGACGCCAGTCATGATCCACCAGTGTGGAACACAACAAGAGGGTGAGGAGACAGTCTGAGTACCTATGGACAAAGTAAAAATACAGGATTTTTGAAAACAGTTGACTAATGGGAGAGTCACAGCTGAAAAGGAGTGGCTTTCCAGTTCTGAAGTAGCTTCCCCCCAAAAAAGAGAGGTCTTAGCCCAAAAGAAGGAATGGGAGTAAAGGCATTCAGTCTTGCCATAAATGAATTTTGAGGTGAAAGGGAATAAGGTCAGGTATCTGTACCACTTGCATTTTTATGATGACTCCCAGAGCATCAGCATTTCTGTCATCATACAATAACTTTAGTAGAAGCATCTAACACCACAAGCAGCATTTCAGGTCCATTTTCATTGCAGATTTAGTTTCTAAGCAACAAATTACTAACATTTCACGAGGGCTGCATTCAGTTGAAAACCCACAGTCCTACAGATTACCTATGTATATATGGCAGAAGAGAAGTTAGGAGAAACTTCTGGAGCTTACTTTTACTGAGATGATTTTATAAAATAAAAAAAAAAAATATAAAAAAAAAAGGAAGAAAGAAAAGTTGAAAGCCATTTTGTATTGTGAAGATATTGACACTTTTGAAATGGAAAGGGCATGTAGGTCTCTAGTCCCAGGTCCATTCGCTAAAGAATCTTGTTGGGCTGTAATAATCAAACTTTTAAGATTCAAAGAAAAGGAGATAATTCTGATAAAGGCAATACAATACTCTAAAGAAAGAAAGCAAAGGATATAGAAAGGTGAGAGAGAGTTCATATTTTTGCCTGTTCTACACCCAAAAAAAGAAAAGACAAGAGAAGAAAGGAACTGTTGAATTTGAGCCTTCAAGACCAGGAGGAGAAAAAAAATAGAAGTAGTACCCCCATAATAACAGCAGGAACCATCACCATCGAGCAGAGGCAGCTGAACAGTTTATCAGGGAGTTTTTTTTCCTCCTGCCATGGATTTAACTTTTGCAGCAGCGCATGGGCTTTTCCATGTTGCTTGGCTCTATCCCATGGCTTTTATTAACGATTAAAGCTTAAAAGAGAAGAGAAAGCAAACCGAAAACAAGTACAGGCTCAACATCTTGATGGAGGTTTATACTGTGGGTCTGCCTTGTTGCTTCAAACACAATTGGTTTAGCTCCAGGCATTACAGTTTCAAACTGTGATTAGTTTAAAGGCTTACTGAATGTGATTTTATGGAGATGTTAAGTGTTTTAATTTCTGTGCTTATTTCCAATTCATCACATACCATCCTTATAAGGAAAAGCAGCCCAACACATTTTCATGTTTCTCATTAGAAAGTAAAATTTTCAGTAAAACAATGTGAGTGTAGGGCATAAATGGGAAGTGGGAAGCTGTCTTTGGTCAGGTCAAGGAGCAGAAGCATCAGCCTGTGCATAATTACTTTTAATGCTATGTGGAAAGCTGGAATTGATAGGCATCTGCCTTTCAGGGTGCTGAGTTTTCCAGGCTCTCATTCATCATGTTGAGTTTGCAGGTACTCAGCCCCTCTTCAAAGGCAGGCTGTAAGTTCTGAACTCTTTTTGTTGTGAAAATGTCTGTCCAAATGCAAACTGAGTCAGCTCCTGGGCTGTCCTTGCGCTCCCTCCACTGTTCAGAGTATTCTCTAACACACAAACAGGAAAAAACCCCCTGGTATGTTGTGGCTCCTTTCCATACTCTGGGATCTCAAGTGCCAAATAAGATTAACATGAGACACCAGGTCACAAGAGGGGCAGCATCTTCCAGGAGCTGGGACCTCACAGCAGGATGGGAAAACTTGAACATCCCACCCTCCTCCTGCTGCTTAAGCCCAGGCAAGGTGACTGCTGCCTCTGTGCTGCTCCTTTCTCCCCTCTCCACTGTTTGTCTCTCCTGGCCCTGTCCTGCTGCCAGGGTTTATAACCAGAGGGGCACCTACAGAAGCAGAAAGGGAGACCCAAGTCCCCTGTGGATCCAAGTCTCTGTTTTACTATGTGTGTGTAGGGCAATGTTGTACAGCAGACCCCTGCTCTGGTTTTGTATCTTCAGGCTGCAGTTTAATGATGAATAATTAGGTTTTGGACAGCTCTTGGCAAAGGCTGCCACTGAATACTTTATGCTGTAATGGATGTTAATCTGAAAATTGTGCTTGCAGTTCTGTTTGATCATCTGTAATGAAAGTGGCCAAATTGTAATTTAGTCTTACAAAAAAAAATAAAAAAAAATAATCACCAAACCTATTTGAAATCCCCCTCTTGCCTTACACCAGTAAAAACAAGCAAGAATTCCACTACATCTAGTGGTCTTACGTGACCAAAAGAGATGGGGGAAAAAAAGTTCTCAAAAACAATTTGAAAGGGTTAAAGGTTCAACATCAGCAGCATCAGACTGTGGGAACTCCAGTTTTACTGCACAAACAGCAAGAACTCAGAATCCATTGTCTATCTTTGCAATATAACAAGCTACAGTCAGTGAAAATGCTAAATTATATTAAATATATGAGAGCATCAAATTTTCTAAGGTACCTGGTTTTGCATTTGACTGGGCTGGGAATACCAAAGAGAAAATTTTTCTCAGAATTGGCAAGATCCAAGAGACTTTCACAGGGTGAATGGTACCTGCATTGCTTCCACAACTCATGACTGATGTGAGACACTTGTAGCATTTGCTGTGAAATGCAGAAACAATTGACTCAGAACTGACTGAAACACTGATCAAAATACACCCACAAGTGATTGCACCTTCTTGTGATCCCAACCACCACCTAGTAAAATATGTGAAATTCAGAGTAGCTCCTGGCTCTAAGATACCAGCATGGAGGAGAAAGGAAAGGGGATCAGAGCCAGACAGCGTGACTGTGACCCAGCAAAAAGGTGGCAGAAACACAAATTACAACACAACCACAACACGTTTGTTGTCAACCTCCATACAGGAATAGCTGCAGAATTAATAAGCGACTGAAACTGCTCAAACAGGAATTTCTGACAATGTTGAAGCAAGGACTAAGAAAACAGGGCAAAGCTGTTGCTCCTGCAGTGTCTGTGGCACTGTGACAGTGCTGTGCTGGAAGTCTGAGTGATGCTGAACCCAAGTGGATCACACCCTTAAGGCTTTGTTGGGACACATTTCCACTGATTTCAGTGAATTAGAGACAAGCTAGAGGCAACAGGATTTTAGTCTCAGCAAGGAAGGAGACATGAATGAAGATTTCAGCATTTGGCTTTACCTTTGTAAAGAAATAGTAAAAATATATTGCACAGGTTGCATATCTGTCAGCTAAATTCATTGTATCTACAACACTTTATGGGTCTCACGCAGCTCTAGAGAACAATTCAAATCTCAAATTACAAAACCACCTAGTTTAAGGCTCAGGCAGGACTGAAGCCTTCAGACCCTGAAATACATGCTCCAAATTCCCATTCACATTGTCATCAAAGCTCTACTCCACCATTAAGTCCATGTCAGCCTTAGTGGAAGCAGATGAGGACTCCAGCTGCATCTGGTTTGACTTCCCCCAACTGAGCCATATCAAAGAAAATGTCAGTATTTCCTTAAAAAGTAACTACTATTTTTCTTTCAGGAAAATAATTGCAAAAATGCTAATGTAATATTTAATAAGTCATATTTTAAAACACAAGATCAAAATATCTACTGTACTAGAACAGGCCAAAAATATCACAGAGTAAGTTACAATATTCTCCTTTTGAGCAAATTTGTTCCTGCATAGGAAAGAAAATACACGAAAAACTCAGATCCTGTGACAGAAGATAAATTTCAGGTCAAATCTGAGCTCTGTTACTTGCCTAATATCATGGCCATTGCCAGGTTAATGCCTTTCCCAATCACTGATGTCTATATCACTGTTTTCTGGTCACAAACAGGAATGGTTTGCTGTCCTAACTGAAAATGAAGACCCATGGCATCCAAAAATTGAATCTCAAGTAGATGCTCAATCCTTGGAGTACCTTCTGAATGAAAAGTTTTCTCCAGTTCCTTTGCAGGCCAATCACATCCTACATGCCTCTAATAAAATCTTCATCAGATATTCACGTGCCAAAAATCAATGAATTGCTTATTTTAGAGGAGAACTTCTCATTGTATCTATTGATGAGCTGTAACCCTGCCAGGCATGGCTGGAAAGCAGAGCCCCAGAGCCCTGGACTGTGGTTTACTGATACAGGGGTTATTTATGCTCTCTGTTCTCTGCTCCTTCCAGCCCCTTCCCTGAGCTGTGGCTTTAAGTCAGGCACCCAGCTGGGTGCATGGAAGCACATTAAAATTCCACAGTGCTCACAGAGAACAGGCAGAAATGGAAATCTGATGGATACCTATCAATAAAAATTTATCTTGATTTTTTTCTTGCACAAAACCTTGAATTGAAGGACATCAGGAGGACTAAAAAGGAACCACGATGTTCCTTTAGAAACATGTTTAAGGGGACTTCCTCTTTGACAGAAACACAGGTTAAGAATAATTCTTAATGCATGAGATTGTTTCCTGCATCACAGATGGGGAATAGTTAATTTAGTAGAGATTTTGGAACTGATGAATTAACAGCTAAGATTACAATTTTTCTCCATCTTCTAAACATTTGTATAATTCACATCCCTACTACCTGGAAGTGAATGAAGGAGAGGGAGAAACACCATCTTTTAAAAGGGAACAATTCATATTTATTAAAAAAAAAAAAACAACGAAAAATCAAAATTTCCCCTGTAAGCATTAGTGAGTCTATTGTATTTGGAGGTTTTAAGTAAGATGGGTGTTGAATTGTGGGGGTTTTTTGATGGTTTGGGTATTTTTAATGGTGGGGGGGATTGTTTTTTAAACAGATGGAAACAGGAAAAAAAATCCCTAGTTCTGCATGACTATTTCCAGTTGAAAAAAAAGTAAAAGTCACTTTTTAAATTACAAAAGTACTATCAACAAAAAGAAATCAAGAGAACAAATCTTCATGCTCAGATCTGGGTTTTTTTTCATTAAAAAGAAAGTCAGAAATTTAAAAAATGATGAAAAATTTCTGCCAAACCCCTCTTTATTTTCACTCTCTAAAGCCCTTTTTACTTCAAATACAAATTCAGCAACAAAAATTCTACAAGTTTCCCCCTAGTATTTACAAATTGGAAACACTTTCATCTTTCCCACACTGGGTAGAAAGGGCTTAAATTTAAATTAAAGGAATGACTATTGTATGAGTCTGTGTGTGAGGAAATCATCAAAGGAAAGTCTGAGAAATGTATTTGGAACCTGAAAGTAATTGTTGTAGTTTGGGTTGGGTTTTTTCATCCCTTTTTCCAGGAGAAGTGCTCTAATCCATCCCATCCTGGTCGGGAATTCACTGTTCCTCCCAGTGGTCAGCAGTTTCCACTGGTTTGGTTTTCACAGACATTTATTTTTTTTTTTAAGGCTTAGAGAAGGAAAACCAGAAAAATTTTGCTGATCCATTTTTCAGGAAAAAGAAAGCAAGAAAAACACTTAATCCAAGAATGCTGGTTAGGGCACATGGAGGGTTCAAACACCCAGGACAGCAGCTCTGCTGAGGAGGAGCCACACTCGACTTTGCTGAGGTTTAATTTCATCATTTAGCTCACTTGGGCCAGGCTTGTTTGAATGCAGATAAAATTCCAGGCCACTTCTGAGAGGAGTTCTCAGTACTAGAACACAGATGGTGAACTTGAAGGGCAGGAAGCCTGTAAGGGGAGTAAAGCACAAAAGAACTGTGTACTTGGCAAGTTATTGGGGATAAACAGGTAGGTTTGTTTGGTTTGGATTACTCAGAGGTTTTCCTACTCACACCATCTCTTTGCTTACTGAAAAGGTTACTATTTAATAGTTTATAGCTTCTAGAAACACTTTTCCAAATACTCATGTCTATCCTTATTCCAGTATGTGTTATCAACACACTAGTTTATTGGGATAGAAGCAGAACTGGCTTCAATCTAATCTCCATCATTTTTGGTCATTTGTGAAATAGTTGGATTTATTTTTCCCTGCACAAACCATCAAGATGAATGCCATATTCTGTTACCATTAGAAAACAGGCCCAAGAACAACTCATTCCTGATTTCGGTGATGATGGGGAAGAGGGATAAAATGATAAATTAGAGTCTCAGCTTGCACACGAGCTGACTTTCAGCTCTAACCAGGGTGCAAAGCCTGGTCCTCACTTTTGCCTGGAGCATTACCACGAGCCCAGCTACCAAAAGAAGGGTTTGTGCTTCACCACCACAACACCAAGATGACAGGGCAGTGACACTAGGTCATGGGCAGAGTTTGTTCCCAAAAAAAACAAACAAAAGGAAAGAGACACAGGCAACAAAAAAAAAAAAAAAAAAAAAAAAAAAGAAAAAGGGAAGAAAAA
>JAWWMP010000081.1:50990534-51009577 GCA_035047865.1 Dendrocincla tyrannina
TAGTTCTTTGGCATATTTTTTTCCAAAAAAAAACAAACAAAAGTAAAGATACAAAGGAAAAAAAAAAAAAAAAAAAAAAAAAAAAAAAGGAAAAAGGGATAAAAAGAGGAAAAGATAAAAAAACAAACCAAACAAAAAAAGGACAAAAAAGGGACAAAAAGATGAAGGGGGGGGGAAGGGAGAGAGAGAAAAAAAGAGGGGAAAGAAAAAGAAGAGAGACTACGGCAGCCCCCAATTCAAAGCATTTAAATCAGATGGGAGAAATTCCAGGACAGAGAAATCAGGAGGGTAAGATGCCCGTGAGAACACATGCCAGTGATAGACAATAGTGCCAGTTTGGGCTCAAACAGTGAAATTCTGTAAGGCATTCTTGGTCAGTGCCACAGGCAGTGTGGGTGCCTGGGGCAAATCTAGTAACCCTGGCAGTCTGCAAACAGTAAACTCCTAATACACCTTACTTTGAAAGAAAATGCACAAGAAAAAGGTGGAACAGCGTTCATGCTGCTCTCTGTCAGAATTGCGGGTTATTAGACCTCAGCTCAAGGGGAGCCTGCTGTGCCCACATCCCACCCAAAGCTCCCACGACCAAGCACAGGTCACTCTCAGCCAGGAAACCTCCTCAGCTGCCCTAGGGCTTGCAGCCTGTGTGTAAAAGCAAATCAGATCTCTTCAGGGGGATGTATGGGCACAGATTATCCCCCTGGCACACCCCCAAAGCATCACACCTGTGCTCAGGACAGCACCTTAACTTACACCTGTAACTTCCCCCCCTGCGAGCCACAGCCACACATCTCAAACTGCAAGGGGCAAGCTGGGCTCATGGTAACATCAGTCTTGACCTTACTGATTTCAGTGTTATATTGCACTGGGTTAAAGCAGAGATGAATGCATCAAGCCCCCTGGTTTCCTTTAGAGCATCAGTGCACTGCCATTTTCAATTCTCTCCCGAGCAGCTGTATCAGAGAATTCAGGGCAGCTGAAAGGCTCTGCAAAAAAATGACTGAAACAGTTTATAAATCCTAGGAGGGAGCATAACTGTACAACATTTGTAGGACAAGGAGCATTCTTTACAGCAGTTATTTTATCCTGTGATTTATACTGCTCTTCTCCATCTATCACATGGCTACAGTGTTCAGTTCTGCATTGGAGGAGTTCACTTTTGGCCTCACACTGCACTCTCCCTGCCAGAGCAATGCTTTCCTTCTCTTTGTAGAAGCCTACTGTGTTTGTTTGCTGTGTGGTGATGTCAACAAACAGCACCAAATTCCTTGGATGCATTTTTTTCCTGTGTCCCTTGGTGATAAGACAGGGGTTAATGCTGTTTCAGTGAGAAACTGAAAGCATCCCATGACAGTCTGAGCTCTAATTCAGAGTTTCAGGTATAACTCAGCAGGAGAGTTTGAGTCCATCCTCCTTCAACTGCTGCAATGAAAACAGGACAAGGAGAGGAAGTATCTGCATCCAAGGACTGAGACACCTCCTTACACAGGTT
Source organism: Dendrocincla tyrannina (assembly GCA_035047865.1). Lineage (NCBI taxonomy): Eukaryota > Metazoa > Chordata > Aves > Passeriformes > Dendrocolaptidae > Dendrocincla > Dendrocincla tyrannina. Next base: position 50,992,027 of record JAWWMP010000081.1, read on the forward strand.
CCAATCCTGAATTTGATGGTCCATGGGCTTTGAGGACACTCACAGTTCAGATGAGTCTTTTGAAAATGATCCACATAACACTTAATAGAATTCAACTCCTGGCTACTAAGTTTCTATGATAAAGATACCTATATTTTTTTTTTTTAAGGTGCTCCTAAATTCAGTTTGTTTGATTTTAAATACCACCCTCAAATCTTTATACCACCACAATTCCTCCCTCTTTGACCAGAGTCAAAATTGGGTCTTCAAACACACTTCCCAATGCTGCTTCAAGCCGAAGGCTGAGCCAGGCCCCTGACAGCAAAGGCAGGTGGGAAGGATCACTGGCACCTTCCCTCTAACACCAGAAAACCCACATAGGTTCTCCCAGACATGTAGCTGCACAGGCAACTCCCTTTCATACTATTATGATCCCCTACTTTAATTCTCTGGCTACAGATTTAAGCTGCAATTAATGCTTTTGATTCTGCCATTCATGTATCTCCATCTTTTAACTTTCCATGACAGCACTTCCACAGCTCTGTGCACAGACCATCAAGACTCATAGAGTCCCTCGGGTGGGAAGGGTCTCTGATAACCCCTCCTCATGCTCTCTATCCCCTGCCCAAAATGATTCTCAAGTTTAAGAGCACTCCAATGGCACAGAAAACAGTAGCTTTGAAGGAGGTCGGGAAGTTCCCCCTGCAGAAGGGTGGTAAGATAAAACAGCACTTCAGATCACTGCAGTTCCACCAGGAGATGCCTGTGCAGAAGGCAGAAGCCTGTGGTGGGTTGTACAGGTTCCTCTTCTGCCATGGCAAGCTTGGTGCAACTGCTCCAAGCTAACCTGTAGCCACCCGAGGGTGGGCAGCTTCTTTATCCCCTGGAAGAGTCTGATCCATCAAACTCTCTTCACAAATCTACTCAGGATGTGAAATCTTAAGAGCTGCTTCTTGGGTACCAGTGGAAATAAAATCTGATTGTGGCCTTCTCCTTAACCCAAAACCAACAAAAGCCACCCTAATTATTTCCTCTGCAGGAAGTCCTTTTGGGGATAAAAAGTCATAGAGGATTTGGATGACTTCCTGGATTTGTGTGCATCTATCAAATGACACAGAGCAGCAGAGACAACAGCACCCTATCCCTATTGCAAAGGGCAACCCAGGAGGAAGGAAAGAGATTCAGAACTGAGAGAGCTGGATTGCCTCCTCCACTCTTCCCAAGGTTTACTTGATATGTTGGACAGCAAAAGGTCCCCTTTCCTTCATCCAGAAAGATCTGTCCTGCTAACAAGAACAAAGGAGGAGACAGAAGTTGCAAGGCATGTTGAATATAACAGAGAGACAGACAGAGTGGTAGAGATTTGATAATGTAGATGTGCAGGGAAAAAAAAATAAAGAAAAAAAAAGAACTTCTTCAGATTCTTTCTAAGAAGAATGAATCTTCACTGCACTGGTGCATTTGTTAGAACACCTCACACTTTTTTGCTGCCCTCTCTCCTTGACACAGTAAGTTATGTTCCAGCTGGCTGTGACACTGTTAGGACACCTCATTGTTCTTCTCCCTCACAGCACAGGGCTCCAGTGGAAGGGTGACAGCACCTCCAGGGGCTGGGGCTGCTCTCACACATCATGGTGGTTAAAAACAATCATCTACAACAAGATACAGCACACGTGCCTTTATGGAATAAAGAGAAAGGACACAAAGTGAGTCTGATGCAAAACCAGGTGGAGCATGAGGAAGTTGTGCTTCCTACTCAAGCAGCCAGAGGCAGAGGAGGCACCTCTCTTTTTGGAGCTTTAGTTACCTTGGAGTGTGCCAAAACTCAGCATGCAAAAATTTAGCTTTCTGGCGTTTGAGCATGGCTTTTCTAGGTAATTATTGCCACTTTATTGGGCCTACATTGCTACAGCAGCAACTTGAAACCCTGCTGTGACACCATTCATAGGCAAGCAAAAACATTCTGTCTGTCCTGAGGTACTTGCAGTCAGAGATTAAAGAGGCAAAAGACAGGTATAGCCCACATTTTACAGGAGGTATGGGAAGGCATCCTGCAGGCTTGATCAGTGTTTCCCCAACACAGACCTGAGCCCTGGTCTTTGCAGACTTGCTGCTAAGCCTTAGCAAGGGAACTGGTTTTCCCTTGGACAAGGCATGGGGGTGGTGTGCCTGCTGTGCTGGTGGCAGCTGAGGGTACCAATGGGTAATCACAGCTTGTCTAGAAGAAAAGCCACGACCCACATGCCCTGCCAAATATCACCTACATGTTTTTGAAAAAACAAAGTAATCCTGTGAAAAAAAAGCACAAGTTCAGTTACATGGTGAGACTTATTCTTCAGTTTCCTACAGGATTATTGAATGATGTTAACAAAAGTTTATTTTTAGTTTAGTCCTTTGGAAACAGAGTGTAAGAGGCACACAGTAGGCATCTAACACTAGACAAGGGTAAATTGCTCACCCTTTCCTCATGATATGGGGATAGGCAGTTAAGTAATACTAATGATCCTAATGCTCTGGACTGACAAACTCCAAGTTCCAAGGTACAGCCTCCCACTGAAAAGGTAATTCATCCAGGTCTAGCAAACTGCACTCCCAGAAACCTCTAGAATTACTGCACAAGCCCAAGGCTTTGCAGGACTTTGCATCTAGTTTAATGCTTCCAGTCCAGGATGAGGCCACTAAATTGATGAGTTGTCTCAGAAATTTGAATGTCAATTGTGAGCTTCAGGCTGAAATACCATTTTCATGCACTCACAAGGACACCTTGGCAAAAGGAAATATTGCCAAATGTCATGTGTGTGGAGGAAAAAAATTGTACCCTTCTGTACTTCAGAGAAATTTGAATTCCAGTGATTCTGAAGACAAAGAGATACTACAGTCTCTGAAGAAAGTGGAAAAGACATTGGAGAAAAGCAGGAAAATTATCATGTCTCATTTGCTTGATGCCTACCCCAACCAAGTGTGATCTTCCTTACATATTGAGAAGGAAATCAAAAAAAGGAAGATTGAGATTCACTCTCCCTCTGAAAGGAGGAAGAGTTTCCACAATTCAGCATTGTGCTGAACTATATACCACTGTTAGTTTAACAAATAATTAACTTTGCTAACTGGATGAAAGATGGCTTTCCAGTAATGCACACACAGAGTTTAAACAGATACAGACAGACCAAAACCCACCTACCCAAGCTAGCACTCAGAATATTTTAGCAATTGAAAAAAAAAGAAGGAAAAGATGAGCCAGTAACATCACCACACTAGAAAGATTGCCCTCAAAACAACACCTGCAAGCATCAAAATTAAAATTGCATTTCAAAGAAATTCTTGTGTTTTGAAGAAGAAAGTCACAAGCAGCAATGTTCCTAATTAAAGCCTTCTGGAAAGCCCACTACCCACAGGTCCTGCAGAGAGGAGATGGGAAGCTTTTTCCTGGGAATGGAGTCAGGAAATCTGTCACTGAGCCTCCTGCACCGAGCTCCAGGCACCTTGCACACTGCTGACCTGTCTCTCAGAGAAAGCATTTAGGAAAGAGCCCCATGGCAGTGTGGACAGGCAGGAGCACTCATCACCCGAGGGGATACATGCCAAATGGGCACCAAGATCACCTCAGTTCAAAGCAGGTGAAAGAGCCAATGGATTCACACTAAAAACCCCATCCAGAAATCCCCAAGCAAGGGGCAGCAAGTCTGTTATTGCAGGATATGCCCTGGGAGATGCTGCCTTGTGGACTGGCCCTGATGCTGGGCATGGCAGTGATGCAGAGATCAGCTCAGCTCAGCAATAGCCCTTTCCCCAGCTCCAGGAAAATTCCCATTTGCCCACAAAATAGGAATTTCCTTTCCACACATTCACCTACAGAAAACCTTTCACAGAAGGAACATTCTGACCTCCAAGTTCCCCTCCAAGTGCAGTTTTATATGTGGCAAGTTGCTTTCTGTTTGAGGTAGCTGAGGCTGCCCTGCTGTCTCACAGAGAGCAGAGACAGCAGCAGTGCAGGACACCAGGGATGCACCTCACATACTGCCTAAATCCTCATGAGCTGGGGAGACAGAAAGGTCCCCAGTTAGTTCACTGAAATGATCAAGAGCATGTTCTTGGGGGTATGCACTTAGTACTGTTCTGACTTAAGGGTGAAGATTTGGTTATTAAGTTCATGGAAGCTGCCAGTTCTACCATTGGTAAAGAACTGAAACAGCTCATTAATGCAAACCCAAATCAGTGTAGCTGTGCAGATCTGCATCTGCTGGAGACCTGTTCTCTTGGGTTTTTGAGATGTTCTTCACGAGAAGTGAAGGTAAGGGCATCAAGCACAGATTCCCAGCCAGAGGTGGTGCTGCAGTGCATCCAGAGTTCGGGTAAGATCTCATCTCAAACTGGGGATGTTTCTTGGGAATCTTCAGAAGGGATCTGTGCCTCTTGCTCATCACTTGCCAACGCTCCCTTGTGCCTCAAGGCTCAGTTAAGCCTACACCCATTCCACATGAACATGACTGAAGTAAAGCCTCACAGGTTTACCATCCTTTCCTCAAGGAACCCCACTGGAAAATCTTAAAGAAGCCATAAAAGGCTTCCCACTGGAAAGAAGCCACAGGATAAATCTATAAGCAAATTGACTTTGTACTAGAGTTTAGGTCCCTTGGCCTAATGTGGCAGGATTCTAACAATTTGGAAGCCTCCTACCTTAAGTGATTTCCAGAAACTATTTCAAGTCACTTGCATTAAAAAAAAAATATATATAAAAAGCAGGAAATTCATCATGTTGTGTCTAATTTCTCTTTAATTGCCCAAAAGCTACCACAAATCAAAGCATAAAAGGAAATTAACTCTGGATATTTTTAGTAGATGTTTCCTAACCAGTTATTTCTGCGTCCTGTTTGCACAAGAAATCGAAGGTAAGGAGTTTATGTGCAGATGCCATGCTCCTCTGAGATCATCTGTTAGCTGCCATGAGACAGAAAGCAGTTTCAGAAGACAGAAAAAAACCAAAAACCAGTCATTTGAGAAGGTTTGCCTCTGGCAGAAGTATCTTTTTTCCTACTTCAGCTAAAATTTCCCCTAGGCAAAAAAATAAAAGGCAGAAGCATTGAAACATTTGCAGCAAAACATGCAACTACAAATATGCAACCACTTAAAATTGAGTTTTATTCTAAAGGTGAAGAGCCTGTGCCAGACTGGGAGGAAACTTGCTAGGTTGTATGATGTGAGCAGAAAATCTTTGCAGAATGGCCCAAATAGCAGTTCTGCTCCCAGATCTGACAGCCCCAGGCTGACACACGTGTTTGATCCCCAGCTGCAGGGGACTGGTAACCCTGTCCAGCAGCACGAATAGAGTCAGGAGACAAAGCAGTTCACAGCCCATGTCAGATGCCTGAAGCTGGAGAGTGTAAACACTACTCCTTCCCTGCAGATGGTCAGGGAGGAATCTGAGAAGCACTGAGTAGGCCTCCTGAGGTTCATTTTTGGCACGTTGCAGGGCATGGCTGAATAAGGACTTGAAATCCAGGGCAAGGATTCACCAGCTTGTCTGCCAGTGAGGGGGTTGTTTCAGCCCTGGAAAGGGATAGGGTTGTGTCTCAGCAATGGTTCTGGTCATCACCATTTCACTGAAGAGGAAAACCACGAAGAGCAGAAACTGGTGGGTTAATTTGCCTGTGCAAGGAGAAGAGAATGAAACCTTTCAGTCGAACAGATAGACAGGGTGTCTCAGAGCAGTGCTGAAATGCAGACATTACAGTGGTGGAACAGACCCAGAGCAGACTGCGAGCAGCCAAACCCTGGACATGTTAATGTTTTCCACCAGAAATCACACAAATCAGCATCTCCTCACAATGAAAGGCTTGGTTTAAATCTAGTCTGAACTTGAACTCATGGCTTCAAGAAGTCAATACTCCAAGAGTCTCTTACTGGAGCAGATTAATCTGTCCCTGGAAAAGTAAGTCATTTGGTGTCTAGGAAGATGGAGCTTCACTGACAAAAGGAATCTCAAGTGAATCTGTGCACAGAGCCCGAGCTTTAACATACCAGAACACACCTAACAAATGGCCCAAGAACAAAGGCCCAAGTGTGCAAACTGAGAAAAGGGAATGCTGGAAGAGCAGGGTTTGGGGGAGTAAAACACCCTGGAGGCTGGAGTAGCAACATAGGAGGGAACCTCCTCCAAGCACTGCAAAGCCTGATGACACTCATGTCTGGTCACAGAGAGAGCTCTGATGGTCCCTCAGTCACTGCTCCCACCCCTAATGTGTGCAGGGTGTATTAATACATTTCATACATTTGCTTTGGCAAGTTTAATGGAAACAGAGGCTTTCAATGAAAAGGCTGAGCCAAAACTCACAAATACCCAGCTATACTGTCTACACAGTCTTTTATTTCCCCCGCCCTCCTATTCCCCCTTCAATAAAAGAGCATTTAAGTGATATTTTTTCCACTTGGCTCGTGTGGAAGGTGAACTGATCTGTACTGTGAAGTTCTATATTGGTTCCTCTTTTATTTTTTCAGAGACCAAAAAGGGAAGGAATAGAAAACAGCCTCTTTAAATGAAATATGCCCTTGTCAAAACAATTTAACAAATGGAAAAGGCATGCCCATTATGCTGGTTTTCCAGAAGTTCATCAACCTCACTGTTAAATGTTAGCATGTAAGAAAAATTACTCTATTTGTTCTTTATGGTTTGCTCCCAAGATCAAAGTGCTGTGGGCTGGAGGGTGTTTGACATCCAAGAAACGCTCATTGCTGCAATATTGTCTGTAGTGCCTTTTGTTGGTTTTGTTTCTTTATAAGGCTTTCAAGAACAGCAGTCAACACTTGCAGAGCATTGGCATCCCATCGAGTTCCAGCCTTGTCCTCTCAGAGCACATTTTTATGACTCTTTCTTTAGGTCCCCTGATAGAAGCAACTGCAAATCATCTGGCATCCCAATCTCCTTTCACTTGTAAGAGATTTGTCCAACAGTGAACGCTCCTAATCATTTATTTTAAAGAGGCATTAGACCCTTATATAGATAATACCAGCAGTTGGTTTGAACCTGTACATCATTACAGGCTTCATTTTGATTTGGGTGGGGTTTAGAGGGTATTTTTGGAGTGGTGGTGTGTTTTTGGGGGGTTTGTTTGCTTTGGGGTTTTTGGTTTTTAAATAGAACTTGCTGTCCAATGTCATTTTTTTCAGTAGCTTTTATTCAGCTCCCATCAGATGGTGGATGATATTCAAAGGGCTGAAAACGTGTGTGAGTAACATAAGACTGCTTCATTTAACCAACCCACTTTAACTGACTGAATTAGCTTACACACATTGTTTCAGTAGAAACTTTTCACCACCTAGGGCTCAGTTTCAGAGAAGCAGAGTTTCAGTCAAGTTCAGTTAGCTTAGCTGAGCTAATGTGATTTAAAAAGCAGCTGCTCCAGAGTCCTCATCATTATAAGGATGGAAACTCTGTTTACTTCTCGAAGGTAACCACAGTTACAAACACATCCTTCTATCCCCAAAACAATTAATCAAGTGCAAAAAGCTTTGCTGCAGATAAATATTATATATACATATATATAACTGTATGTCCTAAGGGCCATAGGTCTAGAACAATCACCTGGCTCAGGTACTCTAATCTCTCGCTCTCAGGAGCAGCCTTCTTACAGACAATCCCCTTTATAAACTTACTGAGCTTCATCTTCAATTGTATTTGTGCCCCAACAGCTCCCATGGAGCAGTCAGAGTTCCAAGCTCAGCCACTTTTAATAGTTAGGAACTCATTTCTTAACCCCAACCAGAATCTGCCCCTGGCCAGTTTATAACCCTCTGTTCCTTTGCCAACACTGCCCTTCAGATTAAGAAGTTATTTTCTTCCATGATGTATTTAAAGGCAAAAAAATTTGTATACTCTCAGGTTTTGCCTTGCCAAGTTAAACAAGCCAACTTCCCCCCCATTTGTAGAACTCAGCACCACCCAGCTCCTTCTGAGCACTGTCCCAAACTCCCTTTATACTGCTGGTCCATCCCAACTTTGTGTCTGTGATTAAAGGATTGTGCAGACATAGTTCCCCAGGATGAACTGCCCAGAACACGTTTAACAAAGGAAAAAAAATAAAAGAACATATAAAACTTTCTCTGTGCACCAGGTACAACCTGCCCTAGGTACTTTTCAAATCACTAAAATGGCAAAGGCAAGTACAGAGAAGCAAAGACACGTGGATTTGGATACATGGGAGGGTTTGAACTAAACACTGATAAAATACTGGACACTGAAGGAAAGTTATTACATAACATAATAATACACACATACAATGATCATTTCTAGCAAAACCACATCTGTAATGAAATGTGTTCAAAGGAGAAGGCAGCTGAATCCAGGAAGGCCCAAAAAGGGTGGATTTCCTCACCATGGGGTAGATTTATGTTGTTAAAGCACCGTTCAGAAGATTAAAGAGTCTCTTTAAATTTAAGGTCCAAGAGAGAAAGATAGAAACTACATCTATTAAGAATGAAATTGAAGAAAATCTGGATATGCAAGATGAAAAACTCTTGCCTTGAAAAACTTTTGCAAACAGAAATTTCCAGGGGAAGAGGAAACCAATGACATGTTAAAGCAAATAACTATATGATTTCTTTTCACCTCCACCAAAAACCTTTTATTTTTTCCCCCTTCACAGCTAACCAACCTTCTCCTGACTTCTTCCTATTGCAGCAAAGAAATTCTTCATTCACCAGAAACTATTCCTGCCATACAATGCCGTAGGAAACTGATGTCAAACATATTACAGTCTGCTGAAATTACTGATGTTAAAGCAGCCACCAGTCAATCCTGTTTGAAGCGTGCTGTCAGCTCACCTACTCAAAATAAAAAGCTGTGATTTACTAAATACGCTTGTCATTTCCCTTCGGGCAGAATTCCCCACACGTGTGTGTTTTAAAGCTGCTTGCTCGAATAATGACAGGGGGACTCCTGCATGAAATGCTTTCTCAAACAACCCATCTCTCGAGCACCAAGAGGTCCCACTCTTGGAGCTGAGAACTCAAGTGCAGCCAAGCTCTTCCACCTTGGTGATGCAGCCACACGTGGCTCTCTTTTCTGCCCAAACAATAACCAGCTCCCAGTCAAAGAAATCTTAATGCCAGCCACCAGAAACAGAACACAAGCAACATTGCCTCTTTTTCCCTCTTGGGAAACTCACCTGGGGATTATGGACTTAACACTAAGTGCAGATAAATTATTTTTTGTGTGGTAGCCTCCTATGGCCCAATAAAGAAAATTACAATAATCTTCCTCTTCTGTTGCTAAACATGAAACTCTCTTGTTTGGATGGGACCACAGCAGTGCATACATGGATGAAATTCACATATATTTTAGAAAATCTTGTGCAATACCCATCTCTTTTAAGATACTACCCTGTATTTTAGTTATACAAAGAATATTCCCAAGTTTTAATGAAATATTCCATAGAACATAATATAACATCTATATGTAAATGTTATTTAATTTAAACTTTTTTACAGGTGCACATATTCATATACATACACATGCACTTTTTAGGAGAAATCTGAATTACATTTAGACTGCTCTTTTTGTATTTTTCTGCATTTTACAGTGTTTTTATGAATAAACAATGAGATGCTGAAAGAGTGAATGAAGTAGTTCATACTCTGCAACTCCCCAAGGTGTTAAGAACAGCAGAGTCAGGAAATGAGCTAAGAAAATCCCACTCTAACATTTAAATACTAGTAATAGCAGCACATAACATTAAAAACTTCATTTAAAAAAGAAAACCCCTATGAGTACATAATCAATAATTCACCTAGATTAAAAAAAAACCAAAACAAATAGGAGAACATGAACAGTTTTAGTCATTCTGTTTCCCCAAACATCACAAATGCAACATGAAACTCACTACCCACTGCTTTTGAAAACGCTGAGCCAAACAAACAGAAAACTCAGAAGGCAAGAGTTTATCTAGAACAGATAATAGGTTGGGCAAAATCCTGATTTCACTTTGAAAGACAGAATATTGACCCCTTAGCACTTGGCTACCTAAAGCCCCCTCCCATCCCACATCTCAGTGCCTGCATTTCCATCCTGGTTACCTGCAGCAATCCTGCTCTCTTAGCCCTTCCACCCATTCCACATCAGCCCAAATGGAGGAACAAACCGTGAGTATGAAAGAAGACTGAGCTACTCCAACATAAAAAGGCAATTTAAAGAGAAATTCCCCTAAAATATCATGGTAAATATACATGGAATCGTCCAAGGTCAAACCACAGATTAAGGCCAAATAAAAGAAATTTTGGCATTTTGCACATTGTGCTCACCAAGAGCATTTTCTTTCATGCCTCTTTTCTTTTACATAGTTCAAAGTGTTGAAAACAACCCAAAGAAATAAAATAGAGGGGAGGGAAATTATAATCAAAATTCATTAGTGACCTAAAATAATTAGATTTTACATTAAGAATTTACCATTACACTCATCTAGTCTGACTTCTGCACACAACACAGACCACCAAACTTCACAAAGTAGCTCCAGAATTCAATCAACCTCTTGAAAGGACTCTGTTGAAAAGCCTTGCAGGTAGCAACACATCAAAAAAGGCCCTTAGATTTCCCTGATTGCAATTACAACCAACACCAGCGAATTTTATCTGCAAACAGCCACTTTTAAACAAAAAAGAAACGCAAAGCCAGTGATCTGATCCTGCTCCCTGACATATGACTTGCAGTTCCATTCAGAACTTCAAGACTGATAAACAGTCACAAGTTACAAATTTCAGATCTTTTGGTGAATGCATACCTTTATTCTTTTTTCTTCTCCTCTTCTGCCTTTTCATGAATCCTTATTCAAAAGTGACACATTTGTTCAGTTCAGGGAGATTCTTCTCTCTGGAGGGGAAATAATTTTTATCAGTGAGACTCCCTGGTGATCAGGTAGACTTGGAACTGCTCTTAATCAGCCTTTTTGACATGGTCCCTTGAATAGCACTTCCCATGATGCCTTGTGTGCCTACCTTAATTCTTTCCTTTTGAACTCACCAGGACTTATAGGTGTCTTTTTTTCCTTTTGTGTGTCTGAAGTTATCCCTCTATTAACTTTAATTGGAAAGGTACCTTTTGTTCCCCTAGAGTAGTCATATACTAACCACTGAACTCCCTAGGCTCAAATTTCTGGGGTAGCAAGAGTTCAGTTTTCTGATAACTGAAAAAAAAAAAAAAAGAAAAAAAAGAAAAGAAAAGAGAAGAGAAGAAAAAATCCAGAGAAAAATTTTCTGCCTTTATTATTGCTAATAAAATAAATGGCATTTTGATATTTACACTAAAGATGAACTGTTGCATCCCTTTACATCAGCAAAGGCAGAGGATTCCACTGTGAGTTCAAAAGAAAGGAATTAAGGGCAGGCACACAGAGCATCACAGCACACTGACCCTGGCCAGCTACAGACCTTACTGAAACACATGCTTCTAAAAAAAAAAATAAATAAATAGCCTTTTTCTGAGGCACTGGGAGAAACCTAAATCCTTTCATGGAAGCAAAAGCAACAAAGCTTTGCTTGCGGGAGACTTGGGGATTCTCTCGCACTCCACTCACCTCGCTCACGACCCTGCTGTCGGGGGGAGAGAGGACACAGCCAGGCTCCCACCCCTCCCTGCTCCCCAATTAACCACAGGACACCTGCGTGGGATGAGCTGAGAGTCACCAACCTCAACAGGCTCCAGCTGAGTCCCCATCGCCCCCTCGGCGCTTGGGGCACTTGTCCCCCTGCCCAGGTTCTTGTCATCACATTTATCAGAGCCTCAGATATTTGTGCTGCTCTTCCAGGTCTGGCAGGAGCTGCTTAAAGGCCCTAAAAGTTTCCCTGAGGTGACAGGCAGATGCATGCTTTGGGTATAACACATTTCTTTAAGAAAGATGACTAAAAGCAAGATGTCCTTATGCATTTTTGCTGCACATGGAAGAAGTTTATTCTCACCTAGTTCATAGCCTGATTGTGGTCAAATAAAATGCTAAAGAAAAGAGATTGGGCTCTGAATCAGCAGCTATGTTTGAACCTTCCCAGAGTGAGTCTCATCCACAGAATGTCACCCAAGATTCATCTCAGCTTGACTTTCTGGGTACCAGAAGAAGAATCTGGACTAGTGAGGGGCCAGGGCAGCAATATGACCAATTCTCCTGCCCCACAGCTCAGAAGAGCCTGAGTTATAGCAGCAACTAGCACCCTCTCTATACTGATAGATGAAGAAAAAGTGCCCCAATAGCGTGCCAAGGATTAGCACATAGTCAAGGGCCCATCCCTGCAGGTGCACTGGATTTTGCCAGCCAGAAAATTTAGAGATGCTCCATTTCTTTCTGCACAGGGTATCTGGAGCCCTTGTTGTTTTTAAAGCACTCAGAGCAGCTGGCTATAGTATTTATGCTAAAGGGAAATGATGGAGTAAGCTACTGGCCTGTGTCACACTCCTTTACACCTATCTCTATAGCAGAGCATCAAATTCACTGTCGTCAGTAAAAGGTCTCTCTTCATGAGCGAGAGCAAGAAATTAATATCCACCACAGAAGCCACCTCCTTGCCCAGCTACAGCCAAGGGAATCATTTAATCTGCTCTCCTAATCAACAACTAACTAAGGTACAAGCAGAGGTGACTGAGGCTTCTACATGCAGTGCTGACCAGATTAAATGTACAACCACACCTTTAACGCTCAAGGGGTTTTCTCTTCTCCTTAATCCCCAACCAACCACTGACTAAAATGCAGATAAAAATTAAGTAAGTTTTTAAATGGCGGAGTTCAGTGCATTAAACTACCTGCACTTTTGAATCCAGCTTTCTTTCTCCCTCCCTCCTTCCTTTCTAGCATAGGCCACACATTAAAAACCCAAGGGGCTGTTTCCTCCTAAGAACTACTGCACAAAGCCTTGCGAAATTCTGCCAGACCACAGGAGAGGGTTGAAATGACATCCCTCTGGGTTTGTTGCAGCTGAGTCTGTGAGTCTCCAGCAGACTGTTGTTTCTCTTCTCAAAGCCAGGATGCTGCTGGGCATCCCTTGCACTCAGAGCACCCAGCACCAGGGCAGGAGGGTGGCTGCCCTCACAGGGGTATTTACCAAGTGCTTCACTCACACAGTATCAGCCCTGAAGGTGTTCAAGGCCAGCATGGATGGAGCAATGAGCAGCCTGGGCTGGTAGAAGGTGTCCCTGCCCATTGCAGCTAGATGATCTTTAAGATCCCTTCCAAGACAAGCCATTCTATCATTCTGTGATCATTGAAGTGTTTTGGGCACAAAGAAAGTTTGAGAGAGCACTGCTACCTGAAATGACTCAGTGCCAGTGAAAGGCATGGGGTGGAAGGACCTTCTGAGAGAAAAATCCTATTTCTTCACCCAAACTACAGACCAGGCAGCTGTTTGTTCATCAGGACCCCAAAAGCATCTCAACCCTGACGTGAAATTGATGCACTAGTAGGAAAAACTGCTGCAGTATCCCATTCCTGAAGGCAGATCTGGCTTAAGCCCATGCAGCAGCTACAGCAATACCTCCTGACAGGAGGAGAAAACTAGATGGAAAACTTTGTGGGTCAAGGGCATCACTTCAGGGCAAAAGGAGACTTGACTTGGGCAAAATTTATGTAATTTTATTGTAAATTACAATAGAATTGGAGGCTGAGACAAAAATTAAACCACCACCTTGCTCCCCACCCACCCCCTCTTCCAGGCTCGTCTTCACTCCCCCACCAAGGGATTGAGGGGCTTGGCTGTGCCCTGCTCTGGGGCTGCTGTGCCTGGCTGTGCCTCAGTGCCACCACCAGCACCTGGCCCCAGCACAGGATCAGGCTGACGAGCATCTGACAGCCAGCAGCTTTTTGGGGCCAGCAGCTTTTTGGGGCCAGGGGTGTCACGGGGCCACCAGCTGCTCCCAGGCTGCCTTAGCCTGCCAGCACCCAGCCTGGCTCCTGCCTGATGTGGTTAGTGTGCTGACAGGAACCAGCACAGGGACAGAAATTAGTTCTTAGAATCAGTGTATGATTCCCCCACTTTCCTACCCAAAAAGGCAGTACAAAAAGAGCTTTGCTTACCATATAAACAAATTATTTTGGGAGTGGGGGGAATCCCATGCAGCAGCGTTTCCCAGTGTGATTTGGCTCATCAGGGGAGATTCTGGGAAAGCAGCCTTGCAAGAATTTTGGCCTTTAGGACTGAAGTAACAGGCAGTAATCAAAAGTGAATTAAAACAGCCATCCAGCTAAAAGAAGATGCTCCAAGCCACGGCACCAGGAGGCCTCTCTGCTGGCACTGCAAGGCTGCCTGGTACCGGCTTCCAAAATTAGTTCTTCTTCATCCCTCTGGCTGCCAAATCGCCTCCCTTCCCAGCTGAGGCAACACACCAAGGAGACGTACAGAGATTGATCAAAAGACAGGTCTGGAAGTCCTTCCTCCAGCCCCAAGAGCAGCCACTTGAGCACAAGCCTGGCTGTGCAGAAGGTGGAAATAGTGTTCCCTACCTGCTCTTCCTGGGTTCCAGGGGAAATGGAGTTCTGCCATTAGGGGGAAAGGAGAAAGAAGCCCCCAGCAGAGGTCACTGATATCTGTGTTATCAGGCTCTGTGCTGCATCAGGGCCAGTGGTGGTCAGCACAGCACCCAGGTGCTGACTGTGCATCTGCTGGAAGTATTCAAAAAACACGTGGATGTGGCACTTGGGGACACAGCTTGGCAGTGAACACGGTGGTACTGGGCTAGTGGTTGGGCTGGATGGTCTTAGAGGTCTTTTCCAAGCTGAGCAATTGGGTGATTCTCCCTCCCTTCCCAGCCCACCTTCATTACCAGCTGCAAGTGCACAGAAGAAGGCACAGGATGTCTCAGTGGTACAAACCCCCTTGCAGGCTGCTCTGCAGCACTGGCAGCCCCAGCCCCCCTCTCCACCTCCACAGCTTGTCTTTGAAACAGCCTGATGACTGATTATGGGAATCTTCCCCACGCGGTACCCCCACACCATGACATCTCAATCACACTTCCCTTTCTTTTCTAAAGTAAAAAAAAAAAGAAAAATGTTTTTTTCCAGCCCAGGATGTTTATCAGTTAGTCTGAGCCAGTTATCTGCACAGGTTTAAGGTATGCAGCCTAGAACCATTAGATTTTTATCACATCTTATGAAAATCATACAGGGCTTACTCTTGTAGCTGGATATTACAGGGGAATCGTGTATAGAGAGACCGGTTCTCCTTAGATTGCTATCTCTGAATTGATGCTGTATGAGGCACAACTGCTTAAAAGGTTATAACTGATGTAATTTTTTGCCATTACAGGTAATTTATGGCTCCTGTGTGTCTGACCTGTCAAATCTTCTTAGAGAGATCAAACAGGGTCTGTTTGTCATATGCATTTATCTAACACTTGTTCCTCTGCAAGCTTCAAAACGCAATAGTTATTCTTTTCTTGGGTGTCAATTTTCTCCTGCACATCTTGCCTCTTAGTCCTTGTAAATGTCCTCCTAATGCATTCAGCAGCAAATATGAGCAATGACTACCTCTCTACAGGAATTTTTAAAAGAGAGAAGTTTTTTCATAAGCAGGGTTCCAGTCCTTCAGAGAGGTCTGAAGTTATGCACGCAGATGTTTTGGAGCTCCAGCTGTGCTTCAAGCCTTGCTACCTTATTTTCCCCTCAGCTTTACATAACTCTGAGCTGATCTCTGCTGTTGGGAAAGAAGTCCTTTAGGGAAAGTCCTGGAGAATAAAAATACCCCTTCACTGGGTAATAAAACACATCAGGGGTACATCCTCAGCCCCTGTCTGCACATCAGCCCCCACTTCACCACAAGGCTCAGCCCTCGTGTCCTGCCAGCTCTCCACTCTGTCTCCTCATCTCACATGGCTGGAAGTTTTATCCGGCTTCAGGTACTCGAGGCTATCCCCCAATCACTCACAAGATGACAAAAGTTGTGACAGTTTCTTGTTCTCCCTGCACAGATTTCACAGCAAACCGAGCAGCTGTAAAGGCAGGCAGGGATGCACAGGGGGGTCAGTGGCAGCACCCTCAGGGCAGCAAGAAGAAAGAAATTCATTAATTAATCAAAAAAATAAAATCAATTCAATAAATCAAATTAAATCATAAACAGATATAATTTGTTTATCCAGTAATAAATAAATAGAGAAGAATATATTTTTTAATTGAAGTAATAGTTCTTCAAACCTTGAGTACAGAACAGAATTTCAGCTGCAAATACACACGAAATCTAGAGTTCTTAAGGTCGAAGGATTTGCCCTGATAACACAGTGTGTCTTTGAGAAATGCCAGTCTTTGATTCAGAACCATCTAAGGCTTGCAAAAACTCTTCCTCAAACCCAGGAAAACTGTGGTGCTGCCAATCACTTGACATGGCTTCAATGTCAGGTAGAATTAAAAACTGACAATCAAATAACAATAACGTGGAAATTGCTGCTGTGTGTTATAAATGATTTACATATATGGTTACAGAAGTATATGAGCTGCAGAACATCACTGACAACCTCGGAATTAATAGAAGTAGCCCCTGTTGGAAATACTGCCCAGCTCTGAGGATGCTGTGCATCCACCTTTTTGAATCTTTCTAGACTATTTGAAAAGAATCCAAGTATGTTTATTCAAAATTCATTAAAAGCCTAATAAGTGTAATAATAAGTAATTTGCTACCTCACAGATTAATTTTAACACTGACTTATTTCACCGCACTGATAAAATCTATCCCCATCTCAAATATTATTCAAGCTGCCTCAGGATCTGCCACCTTTTTTTTCTTTTTCCCCTAAGTTTGTTTTTAATTTCTTTCTTTTCCTTCCAGTGTCTTAGATGAGGATCTCTCTTTATCTCTGCCCCAAGCTTTATGCTATAACAGCCTTGAATGGCATATCAGGGTCTGTTTCTGAGTACTGGAACAATGTCTCTGACAATACACATCAGCATGCTGGCACTTTCCCCTAGAAGAAATTCCTGTGAGCTTCAGACAATGTGAGGAGATTTAGGCAGGCACTAAAGAAGGGGAGTATTCAGTCAATCTTGTCAGAAACTGTTTTGGTACTGCAAGCAGAAGACAACAGAAGGCAGAAAATACCTGGAGAGTCAGCTAGAAACTAGAGAAGAGCTGTAAGGCTGAGGATTTTATGAAATATGGAGAATACCACACTTCCTCTGGACAGACTGAACCTTTCAACTAAACAAATGCCTAAAGAAGCACAGGCCCAGAAAACATGGGTTTGAGCCCTATTAGTCAAGACATCAAAACCTGAAAACAGTATAGAATAATCTCACTGCGTATAAGTGCATGATGCCAGCCTCTACAGTAAAGCACACACACAAAAACCAAAGAAAGAGAGAGAGAGAGAAAGAGAGCGAGAGAGAGAGAGAAAGAGAGAGAAAGAGAGAGAGAGATAGAAAGAAAGAGAGAAAGAAAGAGAGAGAGAAAGAAAGAGAGAAAGAGAGAGAGAGAAAGAAAGAAGGAAGGAAAGAAAAAAGAAAGAAAGAAAGAAAGGAAAGAAAGAAAGGAAGAAGGAAAGAAAGAAAGGAAGAAGGAAAGAAGGAAAGGAAGAAGGAAGGAAAGGAAGAAGGAAGGAAAGAAGGAAAGACGGAAAGAA
>JAWWMP010000081.1:51009724-51052103 GCA_035047865.1 Dendrocincla tyrannina
AGAAAGAAAGAAAGAAAGAAAGAAAGAAAGAAAGAAAGAAAGAAAGAAAGAAAGAAAGAGAGAGAGAGAAGAAATACAGACAAGGCAGTCTTGGTCATTTATGTGTGTAACTGCAGCCTTACTAAGACTATCAGCACGTGCTGAAAACAATTTCCTTAGGGGAAAACAATGAAAATATGTGTTTTATAAAAATATGCTGAGGAAGGAGCGAGTGCTCTCATTCAGATAGTATTGATGAAAGGAAATCCATGTGTTATGCCAGACAGACTGCAGCTCTGTGATGGTTAAGCACAGCCATCCTGGCTAACAGACACCATGTTTATGGCAGAAATACCAAGTGGATATGATGCAGTCAGAACACTGACTTTAACTGACAGCATTCATTGTGGAAAAGTTTTATTGACCAGTCTGAATTCCAGAAAACTGAAGGTTGTGGGCCATCCACAGCCTCATGGCCGGGTGCTGTGCTGTTTTCTGTTCAGGACATCATCACCAGACAGACTCTTTCAGATATTTTACAGACATCAATCATACAAGATATTGATAGAGGGCATTAGTGGCATCCATAACACATTTTTTTGATAGCAACAAGTTCAGAAGCAGAAAGCAGTCCACCTTATTACAAATAATTCCCTTTTTTTGTTCACCATGGATACATTTACAGTTTCATCACAGTCTGGCAGACCCCAACAATTAACTCTCTAACCTTCCTACAATTTACAGAAGTGCTTTGCACACTATTACTGCCACGATCCTTTGAGAAGCTGAACATTAATGTGGGTCATGGATACGGAGGAATTTCAGGTGCCTTATTCATTAGTAGTGGCAAGGGCTCATTTTCCCCAAAAACATCTTGACAATTAAATCTACTGGAAAAACATACTTACCTTCCTGTAAAATAGTACCTTTAAAAAAAAACCCCTAACCTTTCCATGAATTAACTCACTCTGTAAGTGTTGGATACCTCACCCTGAAGGCACTTTTGTTTTAAATCAAGGTCTGCGACCAATGCATTTATGCTCTATGAGGTCCAAGAGAGTTGGCTAAAATACATTATTTCATATGTGCTATGCAGCAATCTATTATGGCCAAGTTTGTAACAGGAAATGTGTGAATCTTATAATCAGAAGAGTAAAATGTAATTATTTATACCATCAACTGGAAGTATTAATACATATTACAAATCAATGGTCCCTGGTAATTCAGCAATAATTTGCCAGTAAAACAGACAGTGCCACATCTGTTGATTCGTTCCAGGATCACCACGCTGGGCATCAGTTCCACAGGAGAACAGGACATGAGGACACAGAGGCAAAAAGGCAGTGAAAGGCAACGTCCCATGGAGGATGTTCTTGCTCCCTGACCAAACCTCAGCTGCTCCAGAACTGGGGAGGAAGGTAACATCTTTCCAGGAACATCCTTTTGCAGGGAAAAGGCAGCAAGAAGCACTTTCAAAGCGCTCTCCCACAGGGGAGCTGTGCAAATGGGGATTTTAAACTTTGTTATGCCATTTTCCCCCAAACCTAGTCTGAGGACAATTCCCTGTGTTCACTTCAGAGTGGTACATGTGCCACACAAAACCTGCAGTCTCCTTGCATCCATTGAAGGTGGAAGAAGCATTATTTACTCCTAGCAGACAAGCCTGGGGCATTTTTCATCCCCTCCAATTCAGTACCAAGCTCTGGAATGGTGCAGTTCCCATTTGGGGCTGGACAAGTTTCTCCCTGCAACTAGCTACTTAAAAATCACAATTCTCCCAGTTCAACTCAGAAAACCAAGCAGGTGCAGGGATCACACAGAAAAACACCTGAATTCCACAAAGTCCTCCCATGACACGTGTCAGATGCAGGACCTGGGGACTCACAGTCCCAAATTTTACACATGCATTTGCATCTCATATTAACAACATCCAAAAGAATTTCCCAATCCTTCTGAGGGCTGTGTTTCTTAAAAAAAATAAATAAAATTAAAATAATTAAAAAGAGAATATAAAATGTGAATAAATTGTTAGCCTACAGGTAAATACCCTGGGGATAGCTGTTCTCCCACCAACAGAATTTGAAATTTAAATACTAGTGTTTCTATGCATTTGTTGTTTAGATACTTGGAGGGGAAAGCTCAATAGAAAACTTAGTGAAGTTTGCCCCTTTTGCCTCACAGTGAACCAAATATATCACTGCCTGTCATCTTCTGTGTCTGGCTAGTTACAGGCATCCAAGCATCAGGCAATAAACTGCAATAAATCATAAAGTGAGACTAAAACCCACCTGATTTCCTAAATTCCAAGCGCAATAAAGGTAAGCTGGGCTGTCTCAATACCTCTGTTTTCAATTCTTGTTCTTTTGACCTCCATAGTTCACTTTTCAAGCTGTTCTCTGCAAGGCTGAAGACTAACCATTCCTTTAATAATCTGGAGATCTAGAGGACCAGCTTCCAGCAAGAGCTGCTTACCACTCAGTTAAGCTGTAGACAACGATTTCTATTGCCAGGGCTGTACATTTTTGCATCACACAGCCCTGTGATCCCACAAAGATTTATTCCAAGTGCCGTGTTCTCTTCAGGCACTCTTAAGTGGTTTGACTGGGTTTTTCTTTGGGGATTTCTCACAGGGCATCAGTTTGGCCTCTGCGGGAGAAGGGTGAGCAGGGCTGTTCCACGAACGGGGACAAAGCAGCAGCCTCAGGTGACCCAGCCCAGGCCACGCTGCCCTCCCTGGCAGGGAGCAGTCCCACGGGGTCTGAGGATGGGGCAGAGCCTGGTGGTCACAGCAATGAACCCCCTCAGCAGCCTCAGACAAGACAAATAACCAGGCAGTTCTTAGGTCCAGCCAGCTGACAAGGGTGGGATGCAGGAGCTGGAGACAGGACATGGGTCCACCCAGAAGGCAGGGTCAGAGACAGGGCCAGCAAGGTTCAACAGTGCCCAAAGCACCTTGAGAGACATGGGCTTCGAGGGAAAGCTTGGGCAAAGTCCTGACCCCATCCATAATGACAGAAAATGCTGCCACTGATTTCTCTGAGGTCAGGATCCACCGGATGTCTCTCTTTTCCACCCCCTGTGACATGCACCTCAAACGCCCTTGGGTCATGGATCAAGTCAATAGGTAAGAGTGATAAAAGTTAACTAAAGCCACGAAACCCTCAAAGCACGGCTCAGTCACAGCTGCTAAGGATATTAGCACTGTATAACCACTAACAAAATCAAAATTGCTGCTGTGTTTCTGGCCAGCACTGGAAGGTTCTGAAGGGTTTTTCCTAAGGCTGGATGCCAGCAGTGCCATGGGAGCGCTAACACACTGCCATTTCATTTCAATATTGAAATACGGTAAACCCCTGCATTTAAACAGAACTACACAGGCCAAAGGAAAGATTCCTCTTGCTTTTGGCAAGCTTTGGATCCAGGAGCGTATGATTCTCATGTGTGGGAGTGATGTTGCCCTCTGCTGGGTAACCCACAGCCTCGTCCTTCGGTCTCAGCACGTTCCAGCAGAAGCAGCACACACATTTTTGACAGGAGAATCCTTGCAAATAGCAGGGGATTTAGGGTTGCCATGCTCCAAGGGTGGAGGAAGGAGCACACTGTTGGTCTCATTTTATAAAAGAGAAGAGACAGAAGGCACAGGGGGGATGCAGTTTCAGTCCTCATCCCTTTGTAGAATAAAGCCCACTGACTTCCAGTGCAGAATCAGCCCCATCCAACTTCATCAAGGTCATGTAGAAAATCTGCAAGAAAGTAAAATTAAAAAAATAGAAAGACTAGAAAGACCATGTTTCATGACTCTCAAGTTTTAAACACACAATTGGTAGGAAAAACAATCCTTCAAATATTTGTATTTAGTCCTTAAAACCTCTAGACACCAATTACATACTGCTGGCTATGTCTACATTAATTCCCACCTATATTCATTTATTTGTTTTCCCTCCTCTCGCAAAATCAGATTTAATTTTTCTTAAGTAACAGATAAATTACTGGTGTCTATATTATCAGCACCCTATTAAGAGCAGGAATCCAGCTCGATGCCACTGGGACGTTGTAACATTCCTATCTCATCAGTGATCAGACTGAGGTCTAGGGAGTGAAATTTATCAAATGCCACTGTACAGTGTATCTGGAAGGATGATAAACATGATTAAAATTCATTTCATCCACACAGTTGCTCATATGTATTTGATGTCCTTTTCCTTGGAATGGTTAGACAAATTGCACAGTTCCCTAAAATGAAATTCAGTCTTGGATTTTATACAACATGCCCTGATAATACAAATCAATATTTTGACAAAACACATTTTTGCCTGAAGATGAAGTATAATGTGTAACGAAATACATTTAAGTACTTTATAATTTATCCTGAGAGCACAGTGCATTTGACCAAATGTCATATATCATTCCACAGAATACTAGGTGCAATCTATACTCCTTTAAGAAGCAACTGCACTGAGAGAGTGAAAAATTAAACACTTAATATTCAGAAAACCTTTCAAATTAAGGATCTGCGTGCAACCTCTTAAAGGTATGCATTCTTCTAAACCATTTAACTGCAAGATCACAGTTTTTCCTCAAATGCAGTATTATGTCCTCTAATTACTGTCATTTTTAAGACAGAATACATTGCCTTCTGTGTGTCAAATTGCTTTTGCCATGGACCTCACAAAGCCTGTTTAGACAAGGGGAGCAAAAGAAAACCCGGAAAAGTTTCTGTGCATCTTCTGCATCTGTGACTCTTGCCCAATATCCATAATGAATTGGATGGTTTCCTCTGGAATCTGCATGTCCTAGACTCATATGGCTCACCCTCCAAGAGCTCTCTCCCTGTGGAGCACACGGCAAAAATTTCACAAGCCACGGTGGCACAGATAAAAATTTAAAAGTTGATAACATGTGCCAGTTCCTAAACCCAGCGCAGCCCAAAGGCTTGCAAAACATTTAGGAACTTGATTCTCCTTCATTTTGCAAGAAAATACGACAATCTACGTATCTTAATGGGCCTTGGCATCAAGCACTGTGTGCATGGTCAGATAAATACACCAGTAGGGATTTAGCCTTTGACTGAAATACGAGCCAGATGAGGTAGAGTTTGATGGGAGGACTCTAACCCACCAGACAGCACTCACAGATACAGGAAATAAACCCTGTGTATTTTGCTTATTGAGGTTTGCTCCATGTAATAACACGCCTTATTGCAGTCTCATTTACTGCCCTCTTGGCCCAAACAGCCTGGCCTTTAGTCTTTACAAGGACTTGACCAGAACTGAAGACCTGAGTGCCCAGACCACAATCATTACACGTGGATTGTTTTCACCAAGACAAGAGCGTGTTCAGGCAGTACACAAAGATCTGCTGCTAAAACATTTCCCACTTGAATGGAATTGTTCTCCTGTTAGGCAGCAATCACTGAAAAGCAAAATCCTACGGACAACATGCTGAGTTTTATGTTCACACAAGTTTAATACATTTTCCATCCACAGTGGAACTGTTTGCAATTTATAGGCAAAAATTCAGCCCTGATGTAAGCAAGGGCAATTCTTATTGATCTCAATAGTAGATGCACTCACTTGTAGCGGGGCTGGTCTGGCATCCTGTCTGTTTAGCACGAGAATGAATAATATTACAAGCCAGGGTACAGGTTCCCAGGACGTGCTGAAAGCTTTTGCATGTGAATGTTGAAATAGCCTGCCTCCACAATAGCAACTATTTGGGGCTGGAGAACACAACACGTGCCAATCTGAGTTGCATAATGCTTTCACATATCTCAGGTTGGCTGCTCTCAATAGTTCCATCCTGAATGGCTGCTTAATATCTCCAGCACAGCTCCTGCACAGGTCCTGGATGTCACAGCTCGGTGTTGCTCAATAGCTGAGCCCTGTAGTCACTCACAAAAGGCCCAGCCAGCCTGTAGGACACACTGAGGCTTGAAGAGCCTGTGGCTTATGCTATTTTGGTACAAGTTTAAAGGAAAACACTCACATTTTTTTACACATTTGGTTTTCATTTGTTTGGATCAATTTTGTAGCCTAATAAAAAGACCTACAGTTTCATAAAAGGAACTTAACTGGTTGTCTTTGGGCAGTAGGAGACTTTTTCATATATTACTGGGTTATTTTAAGGGCATTAAATGCAATCAACCCCTGAGCACTGTTACAGAACTGATGTGATTTAAGATTTTTTTTTTAAATTACATTGTGTTTTATTAAAACCCAAACCCGAATGTCAGTGTGAAAATACTGGATCCTTTCTTATTACACTGCTCTGGCCTGAAAGGCAGAGAAATGCTGGTGTGTTGGCTTTTAAGGCACTCACACTGTCCACTGGCAGCAAAGTCACCCAACAGAGGTTCAGGCTGCTGCTGTCCCCATTCAAGCAAGGAGGGATCTAATTTACCAACACATTTTTGCCTTCCAACAGAAAGAAATCAGACAGCCTGACCTCACCCTCAGAGCCAAGGGGGAGGCAATTTGGCTGTCTAACCTTGTGTTTGGGCAGGGGGAAGGGAAGGGGAGCAGCCTGAGCACTGCTGCCTTCCCACTGATCGCCCTCAGCATGGCCATCACTGCCCCAGGCAGCCACAGTGCCTGCCATCCCCAAAATACACTCTGAAGGCTTCTCTGAATGGATCACCACAGCACACAGCTCAGGAGGGAAACATGGGTGTTCTTCCAAAGCCCAAAGAAACACATATAACACTGTAAATAGGTTTACATTGCTGTCATTTTCTAGACAGCACAAACAAGCCACTGTGTGTAACCATAAAACACTGGCAGCTGCCATTCACCTCTTGGGTATTATATAGGATAACAAATACACTGAAAGATTAATTTCCAATAATCTAGCATAATCTTTTTAGAGTTAGACTTTTCCATATAATGTATGCTGTCTCAATACATTCACTTTACAGTGATGACTAGAATGGTTATTCAATGTATTGATCCAACCACACATTGAAGGGCAAATTAAGAGGAGGGCTTTGCCCAGATAAGTAGAGTAACAAGCCCAGGCAGGTATATGAAAAGCTGGGTGCTTTGCTCAAGCTGATGAAGAAGAGAAAGAGAGAAAAAGAAAAGAGAAAATAGGGAAAAGAAAGAAAGAAAAAAAAAGTTGAAAAAGAAGGGAATAAAAACCCCCAGGTACTGATTTCAAAGTCATGGATCTTTTTGCTCCTGCCTAATGCATAGTTTGGTGCTGCTTCCTCAAATGCTGTCCTGTCAGGCAGTGTCACTGTCACATCTTCTCTCAGCAGCTGAAGGGATTTAGGTCCTGAGCAAAACTCCTGCCTCTGAATCACACTGCTGTAGAGTCTGGAGGAGCACTGTAGTAATGGGGGAGAATTTTACAAACCAGCTATACCTAGATGATTACAAAATAAAGGGCCTTTGAGGTCTGGATTTCCCCCTGGACTATGGGAAGAAGTGGAGAGGGTCAGGAAGGACAGAAGACACAATTTAGGTGAGAAATTGAAGACTTGTTTGTCTGAGTTTTGACCTTTTCTGGGACACTGGTCAAGGGACCAAGCAGCTATAAGGCAGATTAGCCTTGATATTTCGGAGAGGGGGGAATTAAAAAGGAAATTAAACAATTGGTGTAACTCGGACAATCAGCACTTCTGGCCATGTGGGGCTGTCACGGGTGGGTTAAAAACTGAGCACAGGGAACATTGCAAAGAGCACCCAGAGTACCAGAAAAGGTCATTTGGCTTCAATATGCTGCAGATTGGCCTTGCTCAGAGCTAATTATTCATCATGAGGACCTGAGAGAAACTCTTCTATAAACATAGTGCTAAAGGGCCTGCTCCCTGTTTATCAAAAACAGCAGCAAACTTCAGCCAAGCAAGAACTAGGTGGATAACTGCAAGGTTCCTTAAAGCAGAGGAAGGCTTCCCTGTGAGAGAAACCCCAAGATTTGCCATATAGTACACTGAGCATGGTACAAAAAAGGGTGTTTTTCTTTGCAGGATAATGCAAGCCCTTCTTTTATAGGGGCTGAGTTCCATATCTGACACGTCCAGCCAGAGTTTAAAAAAATCCCACACATACCTGTCAGTTATTGAATGATATTGTTTAAAGCTAGGAACTGTGAGCTGCTAGGCTTTAAAGAATAGGGAGACAGGCAAGAAATTCCACCAAGTGATTTATAAGCAGGTGGACAAGAAAGTGGAAACTTCAGTGAATCTTGGTGCTGATCCAGTTCAGAGCCTTATTTTGATGGAGGGCTCCCTCTCCTGGATCTTGATTGAAGAGTATTTCCTAAAGTCCAAACTGGTTTATTTTTTCCAGTGCAACTGAAAGGGGTTTTCAAGTGGAAAACCAGTCATATATTCAACTTAGCAGATGCCCCTGACACAAGGATGAGGGTTTACTCCAGCTTATGACTCTTTATTTTTCTTGCCATCTAAATGCAAGTTCTGGATAATAATTACATGGTTAAGAAATAGCTTTGGTTGCAACAACTCCTAGGAGCTTTACTTCTGGACAAGAATGCCTTTGAGTTAAGCAGCTCGAAAAGAGAAATATCTGTTTGGCTGGAAGTTCTCCAGTGACATGAAAAATAGCCTTTTAGTCCCTTGTACAAATCAAAATAGCCTTACACAAAAAATCCTTCCTAATCTGCAGGGAATTTCCTCCCCCCTAGGAATTCCTTCTGAAAACAGACACTTCCTGAATGGCAGGTGGGACTTCAAGAAACTGAAACTGCAGCTTTCAGTAATTTACCTTTCTTAAAGAGAACAACCTTTTCAGGCAGAAACCTGCTTCAATGAAGATTTGTCTTTAATACAGGCAGAGTTTAATACAGCAGTGCAAATATATCTGTAAGACTAAGCTACAGAGTGTTATCGTGGCCACAAGGGAATCTTTATTTCAGGATAGCATAGGAATGCAAACAAAACTCTGAGTTTTGGCACAAGTTAAATAATAGTATAATAATACATACTGCTTTCTGGCCTGAAAAAGCATCATATCTCTCTGATTTTAAAGAATGATTCCAAAGTGTGTATTTCATTCAAATGGAATAATAATCCAATTTGAAGTAGAGAGTTTAAATTTGACAACACGGATGTGACAAAAGCTATACACCCCTTAATCAGAGAATAATGCACTGACGACAGGTGACTCCCTGCCCGAGGTGATCTGCAGCCACACCAAAAGGAAGAGCACCAGTCCCAACATTTGCCACTTGAAAAGATGAGGTGTGTAAAGGGCATAAGGAAAAACAGAAAGGAAGAAAACTGCTTAATGCCAAGCAGCAGTCTGGGTGGAAAGCCAGGAACAGAGCACAGGCTTCCCAGGAACACACTCAGTGCTCTCCCCAGAGCCACAGCCCTTCAACTGAGTTCCTGACCTCTAACTAATGGCATAACTATTAATAAAGACATTGCTGTTTCTCCTCTTCTGCTGAACTGGACAGCTACAGCTCTGGAATTAATTGCCGTGTAGGTTTGGGAGGCTGTTGTATGGGATTTATTGTTTATTATAATTATTATTGCTATTATCATAATATAGAAGTAGAAAGGTTGTGATGTACACTAAATTCCTATTACTTAGCTTTGCCATGAGAAAGATTACAGCACATTTGACCAGTGTTGTAAGAGCATTCTTGATTCCAAGAGAATAACTAAACAAACAAATAAAAAACCTTATTATTTCTTTTACTACAGTGCTGCAAATAAAGGAATAACTTCATTTTCAAACCCATGTAACCTGATGGTGTTACAAGAGACGGTTGCTGAGAGAAAAAAAAAAGTCTTTAAACTCTTCTAGTGCACCCTAATTTGTGTTTAGCAGGGCTATGTGCTCATCTTTGCTTTGGGCAGCACTGCACAAGGCTATCAACATTCCCTAGAGCTTTGCCCTGCCCTCCCCCTGTGTTTGAGCGTTTCTGCCTGGGATATGTGGACCCTGCACTTGGCTCCCTCCAGAGCTGTGACAGCTTTAACCATTTGACACACAGTATTCAAAAAAACAAAACAACAACAACAAAACAAAACAAAAAAAACTTATTAAACCCCATCAT
Source organism: Dendrocincla tyrannina (assembly GCA_035047865.1). Classification (NCBI taxonomy): domain Eukaryota; kingdom Metazoa; phylum Chordata; class Aves; order Passeriformes; family Dendrocolaptidae; genus Dendrocincla; species Dendrocincla tyrannina. Next base: position 51,019,727 of record JAWWMP010000081.1, read on the forward strand.
TATTCCCGAGGGAATCACAGGAACTCCATTCTGTCACAGGCAGACAATCCTCATTCAGTATAGGGGGTTAGCTGAAAAAAAACTTCAGGCTGGCAGAAAGGCCCTGGTGGCTGCAAGAAGAGCTGTGGGGCTGTCCCTTATTCCTTGCAGAGTTCCCAGTAGCTGTGGGAACATCTCCCAGAGAGACATTGCTATTCCTCCCTAATCGTTTCACATACCCTTCTTTTCCTACAGCTATTAGTGGTGATGTCCAGTTCCACACCTTCTGATGGATTCCTGTACTGCCCTTGTAACACTGGCTTTCTTAATTTCTTATGCTGTACCCTCCTATGACCACCTTTACCAATAGTTCCTAAATTCTTCTCCTTCTTTTCTCTTCCACCATCACCACCATCATCTCCTGTACCTACTGCTCTGTGGCTATGTCTTCTCTGTTGCTTAGAGATTCCTTTCTGCTCTTTCCTCCCATACTTCAGCAGGGCCACTGGACAACAGAAAGCCAGAGATTTGGGAAGACTTTGCCCTCCTCTATGCCCTGTATACCTATCACAACCAAAAGACACAGGACAGGTCATCAAGCAGCCTCTACCACCGTCTGTGCCCACAGCACAAGGGCTATCATGTGCATCTTCCATCTCAGACATCAGCACTAGAAAGCATTGGGGATAAATCTCAGTACTGGGGTAGAATATGGATTTCCCTCAGAGGACTACCTCTAACTGAGGAGCTCTTTCACCCCTGCTGTCATCCCTGAGCCAGGGACCTCAGCTTGCTCTCTCATCACTGATAAGTTTGGGCTTACTGTTTTCAACCCTTGCCTAGTGGCAAGGCTGGTGGTGCTACAGTTTAATTCCCATTGTAAAGGATTAGCAAAATCTCTTAGGCAAGCCATGAGATGGAGAAGGTTCACCAGAACATTAATCACCTGTAGTCACCCTTAAATTTGGTAAGGTGGCCTTGCATCAGTTCTGTTACCCTCCAAGGTCCTGAGACTTGGTCCCTGAGACTGTTCCTAGCCACTGTGCTGCTGAAAGCCCTTTGGGACACTCAGGCCAGGCCATCTGCTCTGTGCTGTTTCTATATCCCCAGCCACCTCAAAGAGGCAGGCTTTGAGGGAGGAGTGTGACTTAGCAATAAGAACAGAGGAATTCATTCTTTACCATCTCTTTTTTCCCCTTGTAGGTAATTATATATTCATTTTAACAGAATGCTTTCTCTGTAATGGGTGAAATAGGGAAGTCAACTTCAACAACGCACCCTGTGGTAAATAATGAAGCAGAAAATCTCTCCAGCTTCAATTTTTCTTCATTATATCTGGGTTTTGTGCCTTCCAGCTTTAAAACCAGCCTGCAGGAATTCCTCTGGACATCTGTCACACATCTGGACATCCATCCTTGCAATATGCCTGTTCATCTGGCACTTCCACAGCAAAGAAATGGAGAGGTGATGAAAACATACAAGTCATCAGAGAGATCCAGAGTGGCCAGTACTGGATACAAAGCACAGACCCCTTTCAATTCAAGTGCTTCTTGATCTGTGCTTTCTGTGTATTTGAGGACTTCCTGAGGACCAGCCTCCCAAGGTACCTTTGGCAGAGGCAAAGAAAGAACCTTAGTGTTTGAGACAGATTCAGCTGCACAGTCATGACACCAAATCTGTCTTCTTCACGTGCCTGCCAATTGCTGCAACAAATTGCACAAATTTTATACATCTCATTTTTAGTCACTGTCCCCTTCCCGTCATGTCATAAATGAGGTCGAGATCCCACAGTAAAAATAATGTGCATCATGTATTTAAATGACAGCATTATAATCAGGAGTCAAAACTGCAAGGATAAATTCTGACATAACTTTGACGTTGATGTTTTCTGAACACAGTTTTACAAGTTTTCTATGAAATGAGCAAGCCAAAAATGCTGAAGCTTCCTTAAGTGGCAGCACCTATTTGAGCATGAAAATCAGGTGCCTCACAAGCCACTGTCATTGGAGCTGCCCAAGGGAGAGAGCAGCAGTAAGGAATGAAGATGAGGAAGGAAGATGAGATTAGCCATTTCCAAAAGTCAAAGGCAGGAGTTCTGGGTTCTGCCCTGGGTGCTGATCCTTGTGGTCTCCCACTGTCCAATCCCCCTGTTCACAGGGTTACCTCCAGCATGTCCCTGTCTCAGTCCTTTCCATGATGGGGACACAGATTATTTTTGGGGGGATGGAGGTCTGTTCTTTTCCAATCCACACCCTTTTCTTTGATTTTTTTTCCCCAGTTCTCACTTAAATTTCTCCTCCAAACACTCAGCCAATTGCTCTCAGTTCACCTCCATGGACCTCCAGCAGGTGATATAAAAAGATGGATATTAAAGACATATCAGTGAATCTCCAGCTTGAGGAAAGAGTGAGGCTGCTTAGTTTTGTCCTTAGAACCACGAGATAATCTTTCAGAAGGAGAGCAACAGCAAAGGTAAAGGCTTGGATTTGAATACCTTTTGGAGAGCCAAACAGGAAATGAATAGGTGACCAAAAAACAAAACAAAAGAAACCACAGTAAAAACTGTTTCTAATAAACCTGAAATGGGAAAACCAGAAAGTTTCCACAGCTTTGGGTGAATCAGGTGCTTACAAGTCAGGTAAGAACTACAAGCACCCCAGGATATCACCCAAACATTTATATTTTTTTTAGATAATAATTAAAGAAATTGTCTTCAGAAAGCTCCTAAAATCTGTGCTTCCCAGACACAAAGCCTCTGATCCTCATGGGTCTAGAGCAGCTGCTTGTGAAGGACAACTCCATACAAGCAGCATGTCTGTGGCGTTGGATGCAAACCAACAAGAGCAGAAAGACAGTTTTATCCTGAGATCTCCCTGTTGCTCACATGCTTCCATGGAGCCTGCAAATTGATCCCTGAACAGTTTCAGCAGGGCATCAGACAGCCCTGCACTAAAGCAAAGGTAGAAATGCCTCTGGTGATGGGAAACTGGGGAAGCAGCACTGCCCTTTTGGGGAGCAGTAGCATCTGCTTACAAACATGCTATCACACCAAACCCTGAGTTCCATTACAGTGCACAAGTGCTTGTGATATATTTTGTGAAATCTGTAATGTAGGATTAATTCAAACTGTATTTTACAGAGATTCTAAACAGGGCTTTTTGAGCTCTACTGGAATATGAACAGTTTAAACCAATTGAAACGCCTCTGTAAGTTCTATAACCAAACCTTTAGTTCCACTTCCAAATGGTTACCAAGCTTAGTCTCTCTAGAGGTCAGCACAGCATCAGAAATAAGAGGGGAAAAACCCAAAACCAAACCCTTGTTTGACTGGAATTTGACATTCCCTCTGGAACTTCCGAGGAAGAAACAAAGGAATTCATGATTTCCCACAATAGATTGGATTCACAGTATTTTTAAGCATAGGAAGTCACTGATGCTGCCCAAAAAATAGGAGCACTCAGGGAAGCTCCACAAACCTCTGAGTGCAGGAAACAGCAATCCAGAGGTTGCTAACAAATGGGAACAGATGGAGCCAGGACTGCCCAGTTTGAACCTCAGCATCAGGGATGAACCATGAGATGTGCACTCGTTGTGTTTCCTGAAGCATCATCCTTATAAACAGCTTTTATGTACGTGTGACTGAGTGTAATGGAGTGCCAGTAGAGAAAATGCTCAGTCTTCCTTTAAAAAATCAGATACCCAGATGCAAAATCCAGGACTCTGAGACCTCATACAAGTCTGAGACTCCTTGGGGAATTCGGGTTTGATGAGAAATACACATAAATATTATAATCTACCACAGATAGAATCTTGCTCCAGTATTTTCCACTTTATTTAAAAGGAAAGCTACCTGTTTTGTTCAGTCCCACAGTATGGAATTTACAAAGATAAAAGGACCTTTCAGCATGAGCAAAGTGCAAAATATATTTGAAGATAAATCCGTAATGACAATTGGCATTAAACAATTTATTTTCAAATACATTTCACAGGCTGTTCATGCTGAGGGGTGCTTTCATCTTCTGGCTGCTGCCAGGCTGAGCAGAGATGAAGTTTCCTCTTAACTCTTCCAGCACCTCACAAGGAGCAGAATCCATAAGGATTTTGATATAAAGCACTCACACCTGCATTAGATGAACATTGCATTACAGGGGCTCAAGATAAGAAGCAGATAACCACAGCTCTCCAAGCCTGACACCTCCTTCCAACTCAAAGAATATTTCTCCCTTAACACCGTCCCTTAATGCTTTTTCTCAGCACAAATCCTGATTGCTGTGCTAACAGGGCCTTTTTTGCTCAGCCATAAATCACAGCACTGAGTAGCTTCTCAAGGCCAGAATTTCCCATCTCCCAGGTGGGACTCAGCACCTTGTGCTACAAACAGAGGCTTTGTTGGCAAGGGAAAGGCAAGCTCTGCCCTCACCCCTGTGTTGTGTGCCTTGATCTTCATGGCAACTCAGCTGCTTTCAGAGTCACAGGATGAAGTTGGATTGCTGTAGTCCATCCTCCACACCTCTGCCTTGCTACAGTCATTGCTACAGCCTTGGGCATTCCCACAGCTACGGGATGAACCAGGACAGGAAACAAACCCAGCAGAAATCAACCCTTTTGTTCTGAGTGCTTTTTTCAGCCAAACAGTTCTCCTGGCTGCTCTGAGGGCATTTCAGAATGAAATCCTGCCTCTGTGAAATCTCCATTTCTATTTCTCTGGGGGCAGAATGAGGAGAAAGGGAAAACATCTGAGGACAGGATGTAAGTCGTAAAAATTACAAGAGGAAGAAATTCTGAAACATTCATTGTTGCCCAGCTTGCTCTGTCTCAGGGAGGAGGCAGGCAGGGACAAAGTGGGAAGTTATTTTGGGGCACTGCATCCAGCCCCCAGCTATCCCCATCAGATCACATCATCCCTTTCTATTTGACAGGTTAAACACCCTCCGTGCCCATCTAGTCCTGCATTCACAAAGATAAACAGCATATGCTGTAACTGCAAACTGAGCAGGATCCGTGGATATCCAAGCCCACATCTAAGAGAATAATCAGGATGCTCAGGGAAAGTTAATGTTGGTCCAGCAGGTGCTGTGCTCAAGGGCTGTTGATATGGAAAACTTATCAGGACTGATAACAATAGAGTTATGAAGTTGGAGTAAAACAACATTCCAAAAGGGTATTCATGGAGAATCAAAACCACTAGATGAGTCCAACTTACTGGTGTGATATCAACCTCAAGAGGAGCAATCTGGAAGGGGAGGAAGATGACTTCTCTGCTCATATAAGATTTAAAAAGGCAGAAAATATAACCTCTGGCACTCCTCGGAGCTGCTCTGATTGAAGTTGGTAACACAGCTTCCACTTGAATCCTAAAAAAGGAAAAACAATCCATGAAGCAGCATGCTTCCCTGGTACAAGAAATCTATGACTTTATTAGGGTGCTCACGAGCCATTTTTAAAGCACACAGCTTATTTCTGAGCAACATTTCTGTTTGTTCCTCTCACAAACAGAAATTACATTCTTGCAGGCAGTGTTGCTGTGTCCTATCAATATTGCCACCGTTTGGTGTGTCATGCAAAAGCTTAAAAATTACTGAGAGCTCCTGAGTCTTGAGACATTTTTAAAAATATGGCAGAGGAAAATAATAAAATCACTTTGCATTGCATATATTCGATTGAGATGTGTTCTGCAGAAGAGCTAAGGTGCCTCTGCTAAGCATTCTCCCATTTTCTGCTGGAATTGGGTGCTACAGTGAACACCCTTGCTGGGCAGGTGAGCTCTGCTCTCTGTGCTGCTGTGGCACTTGTTTTCCCACAGATCTTTCCCTACACGAAGCTGTGACATTTGGACTCAAATATGCTGCTCGGTAAGCCAAAGATTTCAACAGTTGAGTAGGGCCACCTTATCTCTGAGTGATCATTTTTGCCCTCTGGCAGAAAGCTGAGAGGCTGAAGTTTTACAGATAAGAAAATACTTCTATGAGCTCCTTCCTGGAAACATTCAGGTGAGCTCCTTCCCTCCTGACCTCCTTCAGATGACCCTCTGTGGAAGGGAGACTGAAGCTGTCTTAGGAAACAGTGACAAACATGCATTGAGAAAGGAGTGACAGAAGAAACAGGTGCAGAAAGGAAAGGTGGAAAGGCTGAAAGGACATGATGCTGCTGTGACATGAAAAGAAATGGAACAAGAATACAAAGTGGAAATTGTTGTCTTGATAAAAGCAGGAAAAATACCCAAGCCTGCATCTCCTACTTAACACACTAGCAGATTAATTCATGAGCTAATCCCACTTGTCTGTCTTTTCTCTGCAGAATACCCCTGTAAATTACATCTGTTTGGCTGGCTCATCCTTTCTTGCCTGGCCTCAAAAGTCAGTCCCTGGCACTGTCAGTGACTATGGGCAAAGCTGGGGTGGCAGGAGAATATGCACTAAAATCCACGAGGCTTAGGGGGAAGCCCTGAGTGCACTTTGAAGCTGCAATGCTGCAACCCACAGCTCTGCCTGGTGCTGGCAAGGGCACTGGGGCCAGAACCTGCACGGGGGCTCTTCTGAGACACCATTATTGTCTCTGACCTAAAACTGCCACAGACAGCCACATCAGCTCCATTTGGAATGATTACTGCCAACTTGTGCTTACATAGACAAGGCACAACTACAACCCCACGTTCCATTTTATGTCTTTCCACTGAGTTTTGGAGCCACCAGATGAGATGTCTGAGGTGACCCAGCAGCCACTGACATGAGTGTGCTCTTGGCCATGTGTTCCCTACATCAGCTGCAGTGCTCACCTGAACTCTGCTGAAGTATCTTACTTCTTCAGTTGGGCAGGAAAAGAAAGTCTTCTGCCAAATCAGCAAGTTGAATAAGCTCCCTAGGAAGCAGCTAAGCTTCAGTGGTAACAGAAGGGAAGGCACAGGCACAGAGCAGAAGAGGAGAGGGAAACAAGATATTTGGGTGGCTTGTCTGCCTTGCTAGTTAAGCTGCTTGAATGATTTTTTATTATTTTACCCAGGTTCAATCCATGGAAGTCATAACTGAATCTGATTTAAATCGTAGCAAATTACACCCCCCAAATTTAAATAGGAGCTTCTTTAAAGGCTTTTATAACATTTCAGATGCAAGAATTCAAATTTACATCCAAATTCAAAAGTTGCCTTACTTGACCACTTGGATATTGTCTTTACACAGTGGACCTGGGGGTTGATTTAGTCAGTCAAACATCAAAGCCAGCTCTGAAATATCTGAAATATCTTTATACCTTGTTATTGGCCATGCATTAAGGATTAATTTCTCTACCATTTCATTCATTTTTCCATCATTAACTCATGGAAATCGCTGTCATCAGATTTAATAAGGCAAAAAAGGATTCCAGAAACACTTAATGACATTGGAGGGAATGAGACAACCCAAAGAACACCCTCAATGAGCAGAAACAAACATGGGATTTAGGCATGTAGTTAGTGACAGCTAGAAAGAAGGGCTGTCTGTGGGAAAATTGTCCAAAAGAAGCTTACTGCACTGTATTCCTGTGATCACAGTCCCTGGGATAGCAGAGGACCTCAGCTTTGTGTGAGGCTCAGCTGAGGACAGCAGGACCTGCTTCAGCTTTACCCATTCCTGAGTTACTCCACCTGTAGATGTTGCCTACAAAGAGCACACACCCCGAACACCAATTCCTTCTGACCTGCCAGAGGTATTTTAACTTTCCATAACATCCTTCCCTCTCTCATGACCTCCCTCACCTCCTCTCCCTCCACCCCCTCTCATTTCTGGAAGGCCTGAGATAAATACTTTGTTCTGAGACGTCTCTGAGAGGCAGCTGGTTATCATTCAGTCAGTCTTGTAGGCTCTTTTTGGTGTCCCTGTCCCCAGCTGTGAAGTGACAAAAACTTATTTACCTTCATAAATTACACTGGACTTCTGGGAGGGGGAAAAAAGTGTCTGTGTTCCAAGTGGTGGTGACAGTCTGGCCTGAATCACAAAACATTTCAAACTGTTGTATTTCGTTTCAGATATGCAACTTAGCCTACACTTATCTACACATAAAAGATTCCTACTCTGTATTTTCTCTCAGATTCTTCAGAAAAGGCCAAAATCTGCCTGATTGACAAACCAAAACAATCAAACAATTAGTTCCAAAAAGCCTCCTGAAACATGAAACACTAAGTAAAGTACACAAAACTCTTCTTTTTTCCTGTGGAATTTGACTGGAGTCTTTGACTTTCCTTTTCTCTCGTTGATCTGCATGAAAAAGGAGAGCATTCCTTGCAAAACAAAAATAAAATACCTGAAGGGACAATACCACAGATCCTTTTCCCAAAACATGAATAGTTCTATCTGACACAAGATGCCCTGGGGCACTAACGTGTGTAAGCCCTAAGGCATCAGCTCACAAGAAAAGAATGCACCAGCCTGAGCATCCTTCACCTTTCCAGAAGATCTGGTCCTTGCTGCTGACAAAATAAAATAGCTTGCGTTTAAAACAGTAGTTTCTGTCTCATATTATGCAATCTACTACAACAGCTCCTTAGCACTTGGTCTACTTATCTAAATTAAAGTTTTCTAAATTAACTCCTTTTGGGAAGATTGCAAAACTAAAAATTATTCTGCCTTAAAGGTATTCTGCAACACCTTAAAAAACAAAGAAACAAACGAACAAAAACAAACAAACAAGAACCCACAAACAAACAAGAAAACCCAATGAGAAAAAAAAAAAAGAGAAAAAAATCACCTAAAAAAAACCAGTGTAAGAATTTGCTTATTGTTCAATCAGCAATGAAAATAACATTTGGGTCCATTTGGATTTAAGTGCTCTGCAGCTGTTTCAGAGATCCAAATTGGAATTTCCCTCCCCTACACCAGACCAGCAAAGGATATTATTCAATATGTTTAACATAACTCAGTCTGACCAAGGAGCCACCTAACCTGGTGCCCCACTGGAACAGGTGGGCACGAGCTGATCCCAGAGAAAAGTAAGAATTTAGAAGTCTTTTTATTCCATTCACATAAACACATGTATTAATGCTAACACTCCTCCACTTCCCAGCCATTTATGAAGGTTATCAAAAGCCAGGCCTGCCAGGGGCACTCAGAGTGAGACAACAGGCAGAAGGTAAACCAAGGAGAATTCAGAGGGAATAGAAAGAAGCACTTTCCCACCATGAGGACTGTGGAACAATGTGCCCAGAGAGGTTATGCAGGCTCTGTCCTTGGAGGCTCTCAAAACCAGGCTGGATAAAGCTGTGAGTAAAATAGCATAGTCCAGGTGACTGTTTTCAGTGGGATATCAGGCTAGAGAGCTCCCACGAGCCCTTCCAAGCTGAATTTGCCTGTGATCCTATTTTTCATCTGAGGAACTCTTGGGCTCTATGTTGCTTCCATGTCCTAAGTTGCTGCAGTTTTATTTGTATGTGCAGTTTCCTCCTGAGCCCGTATGAACTTCTGACAACTAGTTCCTCCACCATCTGATAAATGACATCCCTTGCTTTGATCCCAGCTCCACCGAGCTTCATTCCATTACCTTGGCTTGTGTTCAAGTGAAAGAGTTAAAAAATATCAGCGGGTGAAGAGAATAAATACATTTAAAAAAATTATTTCAGTATCCTTTATTCACCATATTTGTAGTACATGAAAACACTTTTAATAAACACCCTGCACTACATTTGGGAATTTGGAAGTGAAGGGGGATGGGAGGTTCCATATCACATCCAGGTACCATTTCTTGCTGCCTAAACCTTTGGAATACTTGCACTTGATTGTTGAAATGCAAAATAAGTTCCCACATCCAGTCATTGCACAGGCACAGAAGCACAAGCAGTAAGAATTGCTTGTCTCAAACCTCCTGGAGTCCCAGTTGCCCTTCCCCATATCAGCCAAGGCACCTGCACCAAACGGGTACCGAGGATGAGGGAAGTTCTCCCTCCACAGAGATGGCTGGACACAGCAGCATCACAACCTGCTGTATCAACTCCAGGTATCAGCCACCAGTTTTGGTCACTGCCAGGTTTCTATCAGCTCTTCAAAGCATTAATTAAGGCAGGGTTCAATCCTGCTGCCCTGACTGAAGGTGCTCTGTGGACACTTGCACAGCTTTCCCTCTCCTGCACAGGAGACAGCGTGGAGGAACAGTCTGTACAGCTGTGCCCAGCATGCTGCAGCCTCCTGCATTTTAACAGGGACACCAAATGTTTTCCACCACCTCACACAGGAAGGTGGTGATTCATATCCACAGAATTAAAGTCACATTTGCTTCCCCCTAGGAGCCCAATATCAATACATAATCTGGACAATTAAGACTCAAAAGACCACAAGGCTGAGAGGAACCACTGGATAATCATACCTAGGGTTTTTTTAATCCACCAGGTTTTTAAAGAGCAGTCAGTTCCCTCACAGTAAATCCAGTGATTAGTACCTAAATCCCTAATTTTGTTTTGCCATCCAGACAGGCGCTGACTGTGCCTCTATCCATGTCATTAGTGACTGCTTTAGGACCTAGCTTTTTGGGGTCTTTCCCCCTTAAGTAACAACAAAGGTCACTCCTATATCCTTCTTTTTAATAAAATAAACAGATTTGTCATCTAAAAGGATTTCTCCCTTCATAAGAACTTTCTTTTCAGCAATGAACATTTCCTTCTTTACCCTCTCTAGCTGGGACATATTCTATAATGGGTGTTAATATTTGGGCCATGTTCAGGAATTTGGGGAAGGAAACTCTTGGAGCAAGACTTTTCCAGGTGCAGCCTCCATCACTCAAGTGCAGCTTTTGTTCCTTTATCCTGTCCATGTAACTTGCTTTGTTGGCTGGGGCCCACTGAAAAAACTGCAGCTAGAAGCAATAAACCTGTAACACACCTCTGTCCTCACCATTATTCTGGATTATTCTTCTGGATTGTCTCATTTGCTGCTTCTTTCAGCAATGTTCACTCTATTTACTTTCAGATCACTGAAGATATTGAACAGCGACAGGCTCTGTACTCGTTCTAAAAAAAAACCCCAACAAACGACCAACACCCCAAATAAGAACTCCTACTCAAAATGTATCCCTTTACTGCTTTTTAAGATTTCTCCTTAACAGTATGACTGGCAGCAGTGAAAAACCAGCAAAAATAACTTTGTCTCAGACACACAGCTAACCTGAAACCCTGCCCTAAAATGCTGAAATCTGCTGCTTCAAATTTTTAGAAATTATAACAATGAATCAAAGAGAAGACTCTGGGAAGATCAGGATGGGAACTCTGCTCAGTGAGTAAACCTCATTAAAAGGGAAAATAAATACTTCAGAAACAAATCTGAGGTCCACTGAGGGAGTAACATGACAATTCCTCTTTCCTTGTGTAGTAATAACTCATTAGGAGTAACAGAACCTGCAGTATATTGTTTACTCTTCCTTTACAACCAGCAGGCCCATGAAAACAACTGTGTGTAGGAAAAACATTTTCATGAATTAAAACCAAGAGTTCTTAGTCTGTACTGAGGAATCTTGCCCATTGCAGATAGTTACCTGCAGATTTCTGACCTGGGTGTCATATTGTTACCCCTTACAGGTGAGTCGGCAACAAATTCTTCCAGAATGAGGAAAAATTCTTCCAAATTTGAAAAAAAAGATGGTGTTACACATCAACACTCAGTTGAAGCCAATAACACAGGAGACAGCTACAGCCATATATCAGTAGGTGTTCTTGGGCATTGGTATTTCTTTTTCTCTTCAAGAGAAAAATAAAACCCTTCTGTTGCAGCATAAAAAGCTTGATTAGAAGAATAATGCCTCAGGCAAACCCTAGAGGTAGAAGCAACTTGAAAGAAACACTGTGCAGAAACACTAAGTTGATGCAATATTAAACAAGGGAAATCAGGGACAGGGCAGGGGGGGATATCTTGAGAGCCAGATTCTGAATTCCCTTACATTGATTTGACATTAACCTAATTCTGCTAATTACTGCAGAGTTGCTAGTTGCAGCAATTACACCACGAGTGTAACATACAGAACCAGGCCCACAGTTCTGTATGTGCAACACACAGCCCTGAGGTCCATGATGTCCCAGCAGACCCCAAACCAAAATTAACCTGGTTACAAGTGCCACAACATCTGAGTGCCTGGTCATGACCCACTTCCCTGGACTGGGAAGGTCACGGGGAGCTGAACTGATTGTGTGAAAACAGAGCAACTTCTCTGCACCAGAAAGGGCCCTTGGCACAATGCCTGTGCTTTGCTGATTAAACCACACAGAGGAGCCAGGTCCTCCTTGGACATTTGACTGGTTCAGCCCAAACCTTTCAAGAGCATCATTCTGGGGCTGAGATACTGCCTGGGATACCACAGGCTGAATACACACACACAGGTTTTCAACAATGAAAAGGGAAGGCTTTCCAATGAAGTGCTCATCCAGCCTTGACCCAAACATCACAGTGCTTTCACACATTTCCTTACAACACAGAAGCCAGCTGCACATTTTTCAGGCACACCTCACCTTTCACCTGTTACCATGAGGAACATTCAGTTTATCAAGTGTCATACCAAAGGGTTTTTGAAGATCCTCATTCAAAACCAGCAGGATCAATAGCCTTGGGAAACCAGCATTGCCCGAGGCACACGGTGACACCACTATCAGTGCTGCTGCAGCCTGGGCCACCACTGTCCCACCTCTCTGCCCCCAAAGTCCTTTACTGCTTGCAGCAAAGGTTATCTCACCCTGAAGCAAAGGGCAGGGGCTGCCTGATGACAGTCCCTGACAGGTCCTGCATTTGTTTTGAGAACGTAATTTGATGTTGTTTCTGCAACCTGTTATTTTCAGGGAGATGCCAAAGTGCACAGAGACATGAGCTTGCCTTTAAATAGCCAGGGCTTTCTGTCAGCCACATACTTCAGGTTTTGCTCCAAAGGCTTGGGCTTAACGTGCCATTTAGGTAACCATGATGAAAAAGATGACAATTCTTTCAGCACTGCTGATTCTGGTTCTGCTCGATCTACTAAAGGCACACGGTGAGTCAAAAATATATTGGGAAATCCACCTTGAATTTGAAATAAGATTCACATTCCAGATTGTACTTAATACCAGATTTCCCCCCTCTCCCTAAACACCTTCTTGGGCTCTCTGATCTATAAAAACAATCACATACACATGCAGATATCCCTTGAAATAACTTGCTTTTTCAAACCATCCTCCTCACTGATGCAAATTCATTTTGTTTGCAGGTACCCCTGTCACCCCAGTGCTTGAGGCATCGAGTGTGGAGCAAAGCAGAGATCCCAGCACACCACCCAGCACGGAGCTGCCCCCGGAATACAGCGGAGACTCCCACAAGGAGGATGGCCCCGAGCAGGGTGGGAACACCGGGGTGCCAGAAGGGGAACAGAGCACCTGGGAGCTGAGTGGAGAGCCAAGTACTGAATCCACCCCTAAGCCAAGTGTGGAGCCAAGCCAGGAACCAACCCAGGAGTCATCCACTGAAATACCCGGTAGGACCCTCTTTGTCTTTGGTTGTCCGTGTTATCTCCATTTCCTTGCTCCAGTGTTCCTATCTTTCCTGCACTGGTGCAGCAGGATGTGAAAAAAAAATACAGCTTGTCCTTGTAGTCTATTTCTAGCAGGGCATCTGGCATGCCAGAGATCTAGCCACCTTCTGCTGCTCTCCTCATTCCAAAAACATAAATACCTTGCTAGCAACAGAGAGGAAGGTGATGCTCCTGAAGACAAATTGTGCCATTATGGAGGAGTGCATTTTACAGCTGTGGGAGAAGTGGTCACACCTCCCCTCTCCATGGAAGAGGTTTCTCTTCTCGACACAGTTAATGCTAGCTAATAATGCACATTTCTAATGTGGAAAAAACCCCCACAAATCCAACAAAACCAAAAATATTCATATGGTCGAGTTTCATTGCTATGAAGGCTTGTGGTGTGCCTGACTGACATTTCACTCTGGTGAACATCATTTCCATAAAGGTGGGCCAAATTAAACCCTACAGAGGGAAAACCTGAGGAGGATTTTGGCACCTACACAGCGTAAACTTCTGTGCCCTCTCCATGTTTCTCATTCCCACAGTGAGCTGCTTTATCATGTACTCAGACTCATTAATAAATAAAGGGGCACAGCTTCATTATCAGATGTTGTTAATTCTTTGGGGATTTTGTGCAGGTTTTTTTATTTAGTTAGTTGGTTTGAGGTTTGGTGGTTTGGGTTTTGTGTTTTATTTATTAAGAGATTAACATCTTATGTAAGATATTATAAGTGAGGATCCTTTAAATTTACACAGGATCTTCTGAATGATGAAGGCATGAAGAGGGGGTTTTTTCATTGCTTGTTCTTTTAAATAGTATATGTAGAAACAATTTTAATACCCATTCATTCACAGGAAACAATTTGCAAAATCCCAAAGTCACGATCCTGAGCAGTGCAGTAGTTTTACATTTGCTCTCTTTGTTTTCACTCTAGAATAAATTGCAACATTAACCCTTGATGGAAAAGCAACATCCACGTGCCTACAGAGGTGATTCCACCCCCAAGGACACACATGAGGTGCCTGCAGCAATCTAGACAGCAGAGCCATTCCTAGAACTAGAGCTTGCAGGAGAACTGCAACCACAGCCTTCAGTTCAAGAGCCCCACCTAATTCTTGCTTACTTTACCAGGCTAATGAGATAACAGGTGACCCGTGCTGTTCTGCTTGCATAACCTGAAATAAAGAACGTCATTGCATCCGTACATGCTTTGTCATTACTGTAAATCCTTCTCTTGATCCACTTAAACAAAAAAGATTAAAAAGATTTTAGGGTATTTTTTCTCAGGTTTTCTCTCAAACCTATTTCAAGCAACTGATATTTGTGTTTCCTTATTTTATGATTTCTGTGACCAAGCCTATGTTCAGTTTGTGGGAACTCGGAGCAGGGTTGTGAAAGCATTGTCAGGCAGGCTCCAGATAATTTCAGAGGACTGCTTTGCATCTGCTACAGGTATCATTGGATGAGAGGGGCAGTTTGAAAACAAACCACTATTCAGCCCATTAAACTACCAGTGAGTAACACTGAGATACAACTGCAGCTACAACACCCAAAAACTACCTCTGAGAGTTTTCACTGCAAGTACAATGACAAACAAGCCATTGATCTGCAAGTTTTGTCAGACAAAACATCAATTAAAGAACATACACAGAAAAATGAATGTATTAACAACTTAACTTATCACTTTTCATGTAATATCCAAGTGCTTTCTACTGCCTGGCATCAATTGCAGCACTCCTTGTTTGCTGCTCTTATTGTTGGAGCATATAGAGCAGGCTGAGTGCTGCAGAGAACAGAGATGCTGGCTCTCCTCAGAGACTGTGCAACCACACAGAGAAAACGTAAAATAAATTCAAAGTGTCAGAAGAACAAGGTTCTCTAAAAGGTTCTCTGAAAACTTTATTTAAAAAACCCCAAACAGAGATGTCTCCATATCTTCTAATGCCTGCTGTAGCATAGGCAAAGCAGTTGTATGATATTAAAGAAAGGATGTCTTGGATTTCCCTTTTTTTTCAATTGCAAACATAATTTTGTATTTTCTAATTACTCATTTGCAAAGGCATAAATAAGGCAAGTTCAATGTCTAATCCCCTCTTTGTGAAATTAAGTAGAAGACATGTAAATTTACCAAACCAGAACACTGGTTTGTACATGTACAGCTCCAGTAAATTCAAAGGCAATATAAAAGCCACCAAATATTACAATCAAAACACATTTTGTTTCCAAGCCAGCATTCAGTTTGGGGCTTCATCTTATAAAACAAGTTTTACAGCCTGTCAACATTACACTTCTGTTTGACTGATAAGCCAGATAACCAGTGGGAAGTGGGTGGGGAAAGAAAGTGGAAAAAAAAGGAAAAAAAAAATTAGAACATCAAGAACATTCACATTGTGAGGTTTTTTATTGCAAAATGCAACAGGGAGACAGAAAATAACCATAGAACTCTCAAGTTGCACAGTGGCATGCAGGAAGAGTTTCATATTCCTCAAATATTGCTCATGTGATTGGCAGAAATTAGTAGAAGAAAGAAAACTGATTCAATAACAAAATACCGTGCTGGGCAAAAATGGCTGGTAATGTAGAGAATCACCACACGATGGCTCCAGATACAGAGGCTTTGAAACACAGCAAACAGAGCTCACCTACTTCTGGTCCAGGGAATACAGAGGTCACTTGTTTTTCACAGCTTTCCCTGGGTCACCTACCATGTAAGAATGCAAGTCACTGCCCTCTCATCCATGGCTGGGAGAAAATCCCTTACAGGGTGCCCATGGGGATAGCCAAGATTGCTGAATGGAATACAACAAGGAAATTGATGGAAACCCACTCCTTGAGTCACAGCAAGAAGGGGAATGAAGCAGCTGTCTCCCATTTATTCATTCAAAGCCCTCATCTGTTTAAAAAGCCTGCAAGCAAATTAACTTAAATACAAAGGATTAGTTCTTAAAAGGCCAAAATTAATTACCATGCACTGTTACCAGGCACCTAGATTTGAATATATCCTGTAATATTGTAAAAACAGATTAATCAGTGATAAATCACTGGCAATGAGGAGCATTGAGGCAGATTCAAACAGCTCCAGGGAACACAAGGGGCCAGTTTGCCAGGCAGGGAACAAAGGCAGGACACAAAACTTTGGGAGTGTGTCATCACCAGACTAGGAGACAACTAACTACGGTTTCAACTCTGTCAAAAGCCACTGTCAGAAAGAACACAATGACCCAGGTGGAGTTCACACAGAAATATCAGCTGTCCAGGTCTCTGGCTGCAGGGAGTGCCTGAGCTTGTCACTGATGCTGGAGGTGCGAGCAGGGGGACAACCTGCTCAAACTCGTGGCACGGCTGAAAGAAGTGGAGAGGTCAAGGAGCACCAGGGAATGCAAGAGGGGGAGTTTACTGAACTGTAGCAGGTGTGCCCTGGGGAACTTCTAGAAATGGGTAGGTAGTCGAGCTGCAGGAGATGCAGGAAGGGCATTAACACAGGCTTGGGAAGTAGTGGGGGGGTGGAACCCCAAAAACAAACAAGCAACAAAAAAACCCAAAAAAACAAGTAAACAACAGCAACAAAAGAGTAGGAAGGGAACTAGTAAAAGGGACTTCCTTCACAACCAGCCATGTTGATTCTCCCTGTCTACTATGCTCTTCTGAGACCCCAGCTGGAGTACCATGTACAGTTTCTGGTGTCTCCAGCATGAAAGGGACATGCAACTGTGGGACCAAGTCCAGAGGAGGGCCATGAACTTGGTAAAAGGACTGGAGCACCTCTGCTATGAAGGGAAGCTGGGAAAGTTGGGGCTGTTCAGCCTGGAGAAGGTAAGGTTCTGTGGAGACCTCATGGCAACCTTCCAGTGTCTGAAGGGGGCCTAAGGAAAGCTGGAGAGGGACACTTTGTCAGGAGCTGTAGTGATAGGACAGGGAGTAATGGGTACAAACTGAAAGAGGGGAAATTAGGTTTAGGTATTAGGAAGAGATTTTTTACTGTGAGGGTGGTTAGACACAGGAACAGAATGCTCAGGGAGGCTGTGAATGTCCCAATCCTTGCAGTGTTCAAAGCCAGGTTGGATAAAGCCTTGAGCAACCTGGTCTAGTGGGAGGTGTCCCTGCACAAGGCAGAGGGGATTGGGACTAGATGATCTTTAAGGTCCATCCTAACCCCTTAACATTCTCTGATTCTGTGAAACAGTAAGCTGTCTGTTGGGACCTCAACTTCTACAGCTCTGAGTTGCAAACAAAAAGGACCCCTCTCTCCCAGCTTATAAATTATTCACTGGGAGGTTTCTCATATCCTTTTCTGGGACTTGTGATGCAAAACAGAAACACAGTTCTTTCTCTCTTAGACAGATGGCCTTCCCCAATTCTATTCCCACACCTACTGCAGAGCAAAGACATCATACAGGTGTCCAGAGTAAGGGCTCTCAAGGCAGAAAAGAAAGGCACTTTCCTTCCAGCTGTTTCTAACATTGCGCAGACATCTGTGGTTGTGCTCTGGTAAATCCACCATACCATGATAAAGCACTACCTCCCTAAGCTCCTGTGTGATGAATCTTGTGCTATTAACTACTAAGGCAGACTTCAATTTCTACAGTGAAACCAACATATTATTTATACTGTTTCATTGTGTTGGTCCTCCTTTCCATTCAAAAGAACTTTCAAGAAAATTAATGGCTACAGTGGGGGATGTATCCTGCCCTGAGGTTTCATTACACTCTGTTAGACTGTAGGAATGAGCTATTTTGTTAGAACTAAGGAAGAACTGTAAAATTGGCAGGTAATAAGAACACTGGATGCTAAAGCAGCAAAAAAACCAAAATCCAGTTCTGCCCATCTTCTTTAAACCCCAGGAACTACTCCAGTGACTGACAGAAACGAGGGGAAGGTGGAGAGCAGACTGCCCTCTGCATTAAGTTTCAGATGCAGGATGGGGTTACTGGTGATAATCCCAAGAGTTTTTTCCACAGGCATAGTAAGAGCAGAGCAAGTCACACACACACTTTTGCTCCCTGGAGTTCAGCTTACTCAGCTGCACAAGGCTGGCAGAGTGGGTTTGCTGGCCTGCCAGTATCTGTGCATCACTGCTGGGGAACAGAAAGAAATGGCTGAGATTATGGCTCAGGGTAGCACTGTAGCTAGAAAATTAGAGTGGAATGGCAAGAGGCAAGAGAATGTTCTTTGCCTGAACTACAAGCTGCATAATAATGCTATCCTGTTGAACAACAGCCTATAAAATATTCAGTGGGTATTTCTTTCACTGACCTGATAAAAATGTATAGCTCAGGGCCCAGAGGTTCACTCTGACATCTCAAAATTTTCCACTAGGAAACTGATGCAAATTAACACCAAACAGCAAGTGCTGTCATTACAGCATTTAGAAAAAAAAACATGAGAAAGACTTCTAAAACAGCAAATATCTCCTGGGGAAAGAAAAAAAGGATTAATAAAAAAAAAAGAAGAAAAAAAAAAGGAATAGTTGTTTATTCTACACTTTGAATAAAATCAGTAACTACAACACCAGCAAAAAGGCTTCCCTCTGCTACAGAGCAAACTACAGAGCAAACACACCCCAGAAACCTCCTCCTTTGCCACACCAACACTGAAGGACCTCACTGAGGTCCTGTGCTTCAGGTAATCCATGTGCAACAAAGCCAGACTCAAGCTCACCATGACT
The DNA here is from genome assembly GCA_035047865.1 of Dendrocincla tyrannina. Taxonomy (NCBI): domain Eukaryota; kingdom Metazoa; phylum Chordata; class Aves; order Passeriformes; family Dendrocolaptidae; genus Dendrocincla; species Dendrocincla tyrannina. Next base: position 51,038,854 of record JAWWMP010000081.1, read on the forward strand.
CTACAGCAGAGAGCACACTAGTATCAAAAACTCCCTGGGTGCTGGCTCAGTTTATTTAGGAGGATTCTGTTACCTGAAGCCTCGAGCTGGGCATTGCACCCTGCAAGACTGTGCATTTGGGCAAAGACTAAGAGAAAAGGGAAGCAGATTTGCATCCCTGGTCTGCTACCACTGGCTGTCCAGTTTAGCCCAAGAGTCACAACATGTTAATGCAAATAAACTCCTATTTCAGCTGATTTTCCCAGGAATTTTAAAGCTGTTCAATCTAACATGGTGTACATTCCTTTCAGTAAGAGAAGGAAGGCTTAAGGTGGTTTCTACTCATGGCTACTCGTCATATCTTCACAAAACATCACACACCCAAAAAGGCACCAGTCTCTACACAAAGTATCTCTGAATCAAATAGGATAGGTGAAAGAAAGATTTAAGTTCCACAGAAGTCAAGCCCAAAGTTCACCTAAGACGATGGATTTTACCTCTCTGAAGAGGACAAAAATGACAGGGGCACAACAGGAACTGTGCTTTAACTGAATTTTTTAATAGGGATGGATACAATTAATACACCATAAGCCAGTTAATAATTTTCATTGGAATCTTATTACTTTAGTGAATAAATTAACGGTCAGCTGAACAAAAATAACCCCAAGGAAGGAGTAAAGATATCACAAACCCCTTGAGGAACTCACTGCTACAATTACCATCATCACTGATGCACACCCAAAACTGTATTGCTGATTCTTGTTTCTCAAAATGCCTTCACTGCAGCCCCTGCAGTAATTCCATGACTAACTCATTTAATGATTTATAGCCCATTGTCAGATGGGCAGCTTTTTGGTAAAGGTGTGGCAGCAGATTCTTTGCTTTCTGTCAATGCCCGTGGCTGATGGACAAACACACTGAACCTGACGCCCTGGTTTGCTGCTGCCCTCACAAACCCGCTGTTTGCGGTCATGGTGATGGCTTTTAAAGTGTCTCCTGTCCCAAAAATGGTCAGAGAACGGCTGTTGATTTTTGAACTGGTGACTAGTCCTAAGGCACGGTCAGAGGGCTGATCTGGCACCACGTTAATTCTTTTCACAAGCAACGCAGCTCGCTCTTTCTCCCCAGGCCCTCCCAGCGTGTCCAAGATGGACTGAAAATCTCTGACAGCAGATTCGCAGGCAAAGAGCTCTTTCCCCTCCATGAACTCCTCCAGCTGAGGCAGGACTCTCTCCCTCCTTTCTTGGGCTGCTTGCTCTGTCAGCACCTTTTCTTTGAAGACAAAGTAGCAGCCACCATAGCTCAGAGCCGAGACGTAGGTTATTAAGGTAGTGATGTCCAAGTTAACTCTGTTGCAGACATTTACTTTGATCTGGGTAGGAAAAGCAATGCTGGCCACTAAGTTCTCCCTGTCCACTCTGGTCACCTGCAGGAGTTCAGGGCCTTCTTCATCTGATTCACTAGGGTGCTCGTTTTCCGTAGAGGGCTCCAGCAGTGAGTTCACAGCAACAATGTCTCCTCTCACAGATATTCCCATCTCCTTGAGCCTCTCTGCCATAGGACTGGACACGCTGTTGTAGAAGGCAAAGATGATGTGGGGATTGCTGTACTCCACTGGCTGCTGATGGCTGGCTTGCAGGAAGTCCTCTGCCTGCTCAATGACACTTTTGTCACCATACTGGCCCCTCCCCAGCCAGATGTTATGCAGGGCCTCAGCTTTCCGACCGATGGCCTTCACCCATGTGTGACCTCCGTTTGCAACAACATCTACCACCAGTGTCTGTTTGTCTCCAAACCTGTCCTCGTAAGCAAAGACATGGAGGACACTGACAACATCCTCCAGGTTCTCTGCTGACTGAATAATGGCTTGGAGGTGGGTAAGGTTTGTACTCTGCAGATGGGACTCTTTAATGGCCACTTTCCCTGCCTCCACCTTCTGTAAGAAGTTCAGCTCAGCCTTCAGTTTGCTACATAGCTTTGCCCCACCTTCTATTCTCCTTTTCTGGGACTTGGACAGGGCTTCTGCTCTTCTGATCAAGTCTTTGGCAACAGCAATTCTTTCACAAAGCAGCGACTGCAGAGACATGTTGGAAACATTATTCCTATCAAGTGAGAGCAAAAGAGAAGACTGTTATTGCATGGCCAAGAACACAGACAGTGAAAAGAGATCTTTCCAGCAGTATACACTCAAGCTTTGCAGTAGACTACATGCAACAGCTGCCAGCACGGCAAAGCACAAGCATCTGAAACCTCAGCACCGGTCCCAGTGAAGAGCTCAGTTCCTTTCCTTTGCCTTTGGACATCCAACCTACAGCCTCAGCAGTCCCCAGTTCTCAGCTAGAGAGAATAGCAGCATTCAAGTCTTTAGAAACACCTTTCAAGGTTGTGGTTTCTTTCCAACTGTCCCCTCCCTTCACTGAGAGTCACTTAGAGAGATGTTAACTCTCACAGCTCATTTGCAGAAGCTGCCATTCAGAGCAAAATCAGAAATCCAGTTAGTGCCATAAGTAAATCTTGCCTCTCCCTCTCATCACAGTTATCATTAAAAGCTAAAATGTGAAGTCTGACTCCCAGAGAGTATTTTAACACAGCACAGAGGAAGCCCATTGCACTTTACAAAGGGGGAGCACCACTGTCCTCTCCAGCCTCCAACTTGCACTGCCCAGCTCAGTGGATGAGCCCCTCAGAGGGTGGGGAAGCTCTGGAATGGGTTGCCCAGAGAAGTTCTGGATGCCCCATCCCTGGAAGTGCCCAAGGTCAGGTTTGCTGGGGCTTGGAGCAACCTGTTCTAGTGGAAGATGTCCCTGCCCACAGCAGAGGGGGAACCTGATGATCTTTAATGTCCTCTCCAACACCAACCATTGTGTATTTCTATTACACAGCATCATGGCAGACTGTTATTCCTAAGTCTAAAGTCAGGAGAATCTAAAAATTGCCGTGTTCTAATTCTACAAAGAGATTTACTGTGTTGCATCTGATAAATCTGTTCCTTTTCGTTTGTATTACTTTAGTACATCTCCCTTGATGAAAGTATGATAGGAAATACTTCACTGTGCTGTCTTTGAAAAGTGTAGGATTCACGCCACAGGAAACAGTGGCATATTAGTGACAGGGAGCAAATAACCGTAGTGAAAGTAATCCATTTTGACTCACGACTACAGGTGTAAACAATGCAATTCTGACCTAACCTGCATGTCGAGCAAACTGGTGTTAAAGGACAAGACAAATGAAGTGTCAGCTGAAAACAAGCAGCAGGACACAGGAGGCTCTGCTGGGGCTGTGGGTTCTGCCCTCAGGCAGTGGGAATGGCCCTTGCACAGACACAGACAGCAACACCTCCTCATCCTTCTCCAAGATGCCCAGTGCCTTCCCACACAACCTGCTGCCTCGTTCCCTTCCTTTCCCAAACCTTCCTTTCCCAAACTTTCCCCTCCCTTTCCCTTCCCTCCCTCCCTCATCACGTGATGGCGGCCCGGGGAAGGCGGCGCCGCCATCTTGGGTGAGGGCAGGCCGCCCTCAGCGCTCCCCCTGCCCGGCCTGGCCTGGCCTGGCCCCCCGCCCACACACCGCCCCTTGTCCCGCTGTCTCCTTCCTCCTCCTCTTATTCCCCCCCAGTCATCCCCCGGGCACAGCCACCCTCGCCGCTCCGGCCCCGCAGCCCGTAACTCACCGCCTTGGCTGTCGTGGCGCGTCGCGGCCCAGCCCGGCCAGGCCCGGCCCATCCCGGCCCCGCGGGCGGGGACAGCAGCCCGGCCCGCCTGGCCCCGCTCCCGGATCGCCCCGGCCCCGCTCAGGGCCGGAGCCATCGCGTCAGGTCAGGGACACTCTCAGGGCCGAGGCTGTGCGGAGCTGGAGGGGACACACAGGGAAATCGGGTCCACCCCCAGGAGTCACCCCCTGTGCCCCAGAGCATCACCCAAACCCTCCTGCAGCTCTGGCAGCCTGGGCAGTGCCCACCACCCTCTGGGGGAAGGACCTTTCCCTGAGATCCACCCTGACACAGCTCCAGCCCTTCCCTGGGTGCTGTCCCTGCTCCCCACAGAGCAGAGATCAGTGCCTGCCCCTCCTCTGCCCCTCCCCAGGGAGCTGTCCCTGCAATGAGGTCTCCCCTCAGTCTCCTCTTCTCCAGCTGGACACCCCAAGTGCCCTCAGTGTCCTCACACGCTGCCCCTCCAGGCCCTGAACCATCCTCACTGCCCTCCTTTGGATGCTCTCTAAGAGCTTAACATCTTCCTTACACTGTGGTGCCCAAAACTGCCCACTCCCTAACTGTGTGAGAGACTTGCCTTCCTATTGCTCGTTCCTGCAGGGAATAAGGGCCTGTGCTTGCCTGAATGATTTCACAAGATCTGGAAAGCCACAGTAAGTAAGGCAAGTTGCAAGGGTCTTACTGCACCTGTTCCTTCTTCCCTGTGTGGGGAAGAAGCCTTCCAGGCTGCCCAGAGGGGTTGTGGAGTCCCCCTCACTGGAGATACTCAAGAACCATCTGGATGCAATCCTGTGCCATTCAGTCCTGAGCCATGTGCTCTGGGATGACCCTGTGCAGCCCCTTCCAACCCTTCAATTCTGTGATTCTGTGACTTCAAGTAATAACTTCATGAAATGCCAATACTCTTCTGGGAGCCCAATCTATTCAATAAAGCCCAATTCTCGTAGGTGTCACACTGTCCTGAGTGCCCAGGAGCAATCATCTTGCAGGACAAGCAAATCAACATTACCTGCTTTAAGGGACGACTCTTCTTTCAGGAAACTGCAGTAGGAACAAGCTAAACAAGGCAAAGTCATACTTCTCAGCCAGCTGAAGGAATCAAGCCTGCAATTTGTCATTTCTCACAAAGGAAGAGACTTGTGTGCTTTATTGCCCCTTGACCCCACTTCCTGCAGGGTTATTTTACAAAATATAAACAAAGGTGATCTCATATAACTAAAAACTGTGCACTTTTCAAAAATTACCACAATCACCATATAATTTACCAATCCATTGCACTAGTATCTCTCATTCCTGAAGTTAAGAAATACAACTTCAAATTAAAATTAATATTTCCTTCAATTTTAAATATTTTAAATAGAAAAAAAGTTACTTGGTTCCCTGCAGTTTAAAGGTTCCCTTTAAATACTAGATAAAATTTAGCTGCTATTTTAGACATGCAGTTATCTGAGTATGGCAAGGATTTTCTTCAGTGCATGATTAAGCAGTGAAAGAAATAACCCCACACTCCCCATGTGAACAGTGCAACAAAGGCCTAGCCCTCTACCACTAAGAAAATTATCTAATACTCTAAATAAAGCCTGAATTCAAAATGCTGTATGTGCTATTTCCAAATTACACCAAGGGTCACAAACCCTGATTCTCTGTAGGGTTTAAGTATTATCAGGGAGTTTTGGGACTCAGTTCTTAACGGTGTAAAGAGTCACCTACCAGCCTGGTGGCTCAACAAAGTGAAAACCACTGACAATAAACTATACAGACCTACTCATCTCCTTTAACACAGAACAAGGAGCAATTAACCATTTCCATGGAAATTGTGGGCTGGGGCTCCCAGATCATACCCCAGAGAGACAGCCTGAGGAATGCACTCTGAAGGGAAAGTACTCTCAGAGCAAAGTTACAACTGATCCCCGTTTTCAAGCTTTTTGCTGTAAGAGGAGCGTAGTGATAGGGTGCTCATCTTTTTCAAGGCACACTTCTATTTGTTCTCATAAGAAAAACCTTCCACCATTGAAAAATAAATCGTTTTACCAATTCAAATGGTTTACATTCCTAAAAAGAGGTCATTTGGAGTATCTGAAAACTGTGGTCACTTCCTGCTGCCACCCGTGTACAGTGTTGGTCCACAACAACCTGAAGTAACCCCAGCAACACTTCTGAAGCCCCGAAGGGTGAGAACTACCCCCTGCTGTAATGACCCTGTCCTCCTGACAGGGTGGGGGGAGGAGGCAAACACCCCCTCAGCATCCACACCAGCTATCTCAAAGACAGGGCTTTCCTCAGGAATAGTTGCCATACAATGCACAGAACAGTCACTACATTTAAATTATTAAACCACAGGAAACTGTGGATGATACAGGTTTTTTCCTTCACCACAGTAGCATTCTAGAGATGGACATTGCTTGATTTTTTAAAAACCAAAACCACACGCCCCAAACCTCAAAAGATTTTTTTTGCTCCACTGTTACTTGGCAGTGAGAAAGCATGATTTGAAACTTGGTTTCAACTATTCTTCAGAGAGTGTTCTTTGGTAACTGTTTCCAGGAGCAGAAACAACTCAACTACTGCAGTTTAAGCTAACTATTTTCTGAACCACCTACCCATATTTTTTCATATAGAAAACTCTTTCGAATATTTATATAGTATTAAAAAACTGAATGTGTATCAATATTCTAAACTGAAGATGCAGCAATATAAAGTCTTCACTTTCAGTTCTGAGTTGTTTCATTTTCTCTACAGTAAGGATCAGAGTTAAGTACTCAAAACGTGATCTGGAGGAACCGTTTGGACAGAACTTTTATTTCTGACATTAGGAAATAAAACTTCATTTATGGCATGCTTCAGAAATTCTTATTTACCTGATGATAACGTAAGCCATCAGAAGACAGACATTGGAAAGCCAGGTCCATTAGCTGGCACAGTTTTCTGCAACTAACTGATACTTTCTATTTTCTTCCTTAATTATGGCTGGCTAACATGTAACCTGCCAGGCTGCTCCCCTCTGCCCTTGGCATTATGTACAAGCAGAAAGAACCATCTATGGCTCCCAATTCAACACCTTAACAATGAGATTGCTTTAAAAAAAAAAATAAAATCTGCAAACAGTAACTTAAATGGCTGCAGACCACATTATTTCTGCTGGAAAAAATATGTATATTTATCCTGTTTCTTTTGTAGTAAATTTTGTGTTTCTCTATGACCTGAGCAACTCTACATCTGTAACAAATGCAGTGATAAACACACCCCCACAAATGATACCCAAGCTCTGCACCTGTAAAAGTTATGATGCATAAATTAAGTGCTCCTTTCATTACTTCTTTAGAGTTATCTTGCAAGTTGGAAAACACTTTAGGACAATTCAAGGGATAGAGTAATTACATTACATACTCTCATTCTGTTTTGTAACTCCTGTTGATTTTTATTGATAGTGATAAATGCATTTCACTTTCAGTAAGAGTTATTCTACTTTTTTTAACAATATTTCAGAGTTGAAAAAGTGCAGTTTCTAGGGCCACGAAAACAACTCAAGTAGTGGAAAACAAGTTCTTATGACACAAAGACCAAGAAGGTCAAAAGCAGAGAGGCTCAAGTTCATACCTGATTGCAGTTCGTACCTGAAATGGAAGACTGTTTTGCCTCTTTCTGAAGGTACATGATCTTTTACACCAGAGAAAACCATCTTTGGAAATTACTTAACATTTAAACAATATTCCAAAGTGAAAAATCCTGTCCAGTCAACATTTAAATTCTTTAAAAGGTTTAACATGAATCCATCATGGCTGTATGTGAAAAACTGTTTCCTCAAAAATAAAGATACTGAAATCTAAGCTTTATGCAGATAAACAAGCTAGGATCAAAAAGACACAAAGACACCTTCCCCCAAAACAGTGGCCTTCGATTTTATTATTTAGCCTTTTTCAAGCTGTCACTAAAATTTTACATTTTGTACAGTATTTTGTGTATCAAGGGAAAGAATTATCTTTAACAAGATTTCATTTTGTTTCATATTGAGGACCGTTGTATATGCACCCATGATGTTTAAAAAATCTCTCGGACAAACCATGTAGAAATAAGTATGCAAAAACTGCAAAGAAAAACATTTAAGTAGCCAAAATTAAAAACACGTTTGTGTGATCCACACAGTCTTGCTTGGTTTCTACTAGGCTATTGCAGCCAAGTAGTCTTTAACCTCAGTTGGAGTGAGCCTCCTAAAACCAGCTTCATTACAGATGCCAACTTCAATGTTGTCTTCTGTCATTTGCCCTTCAAAGCTCTCCTATTAAAGAAGGTACAGTTCAGTGAATCATATCAATGATTATCATAAGAAACTTCTTTCTTCAGTATTTTGCTTACCTTTAGTGTTAAGATAGCTGTGTGAATGGCATCTTCGAGCTCCAAATCTTCATTGTACCTGTAAACAGACATTCATGTATTTCAGCATGGGACAAAGCTCTGCCCAAATGTTAATAATCTTGGACTCTGTAAAAACCCAAGCACTACTAAAATATTTCTATTTCTCATACAAATATTATTTGTAAGCACTATAACATTAATAGTCAGTTATTATTTAATAAAAAACCCAAATACTTTTCATACTGACACTGTATATAACAATATTGCTGCAAATATGTTGAATATAGTGTTTATTGCACTCAAACAATTCTCCACAAATACAGAAGTTGGAGTTTAAATAAATCAGATTTCCTGTGCATGTGTAAATGAGTAAACTGGAAGCATCACACCTTAAGTATTTCAAAACTTTGATCTGATTATCTGATAAATGTGCATTTGTTTTAATCTGGCTATTTTACATGGAGCCTGAACAAAACACAGACAAGTATCAAATACATTACCTTTTCTCCAGGAATGTTTTCCCATTGACGTAATTTTTTCCCATGGCTGTTGCCTTCCATGCAAAGTAGGCTCCCTGTAAAATCAACAGTCTCTTGAACTGTTCTGTGTGACTTAGTCAAACACTACAGATTCAATTGCTTGGTAAAAAAATACAGCAGCAATTACAAAAATACTGAATGTTCTGAGACTATGGGAGACTATTTTGGACCACACACAGACTAATTTGATATGGGAACATATGCTGTGAAAGTGTACAGAACATTTGTATGGGGCCCCACCTATTTTCATCCTCACACTACTTTGAAAGATCAATTTAGTAAGTCATTAGCATAGTTTCAATTTGGGATTCCTTAAACAGAAATAGTATGTTTGAGAAAGTGCACAGTCAGATCCTTATTCAGGTTCACTCCACAAATTCTTCTCTCAGAAGATTAAGTAATATAAACAACTTGTTGCAAACCAGCCATCTGATTTATGTTAGCTACTAACAGCACATTTAGCCATTGCTTCTATTCTCTCCTCTGGCATGAAGACCATCAGCAGGTCTATGCCTTAATCAAACTGCCTTAAGGCATCTGCATTTTGCTTTTTACATTGGAGCATCAGGTAGTAATTCCAAGTTCTGAAGCTTATCAGTGATCACTACAGTGACCTTGGTTTTTTGACTGAAGCACTGCACCTCACACCTACATCGAAGGGTAGTTTTGCAGAAATGCAGTGCAAACCCAGCAAATAAACTCACTTAACCACTGTCATTAAATATTAAAGCACATGCATTTCACAATGCAACAGGTTTTAGCTCAACTTCCATTCATGTTTGAGCAGTGTAAGCAGACAATTTTTATTTCTGGTAACTGTTGCAGAATGCCGTTTTTGCTGGCACTATCAACTACGTGGCAAGGAGTGAAAAGGGATGGTGATGTCCCTCAAAAGCAGCTCCCATCCCTCCAGCAGTACAGGAACATGTAGGCACAGAATGATCCCAGCTTTCTCCAAGCACCTACTGAAATGGCTCATTTTGACTTCTGAAGTTATGTTAGGGTATCTTTTCTTCTAGCTCTGCATCGTTCTTCTCATCACAGAAAGGATTTCATGAGCACCCATGAAGTGTCACATATTTCATGAAAGCAGCAGGATTTCCAAAGGCAAGATACTCACAGATGGATCCGACTGAAATAAATACGGCCGCCCTTCATTCCAGCCACATATTAGCAGTGACACACCAAAGGGACGAACACCACTACAGGCAAACAAATACTGAATTACTCAGGGAAAACCAAAGAGGACTAAATCATTTTGAATGTGCTAACCTCCCCTCAAATGCTTCCCACCAGACCAGAGTTGTGATGAGGAATGACCAGTCAACCAACAGAAGAAAACCAAAAGCACACTGCCTTATCTGATGTGTCTGTTTGCAATTTCCACCCCCTGCCAGTCCGTGCTCCTCCCGCTAGCCCACTTTCTGTGCTAAAACTAACCGTTTCTGACACAAAAACTCAACTCACTGGGTAACTGTTACTCCTTACATTGAAAAAACATCTTTCTAAGCAGCTTTGCAATTCCACCACATACCCAGACTGCGTGTACTCCTGCATCACAGAAGCGATTCTCTGTACTAGCTGGGCTGTTGGAATGGGCTCATGATAAACCAAGTAATACTGCTGGGCCAGCTTCCGAGCTCGGTGCACAAGTACCCTAAAAACAAAGTTACTGTGTCAGAGGAATTCCAGCAAGAACTGAAAACTCTTAAAAAACATTATGCTAAGGAGTTGTACATCTGGCATAACATCAGAGTAAGAAAACAGACTGTGCTGCATTATCTTCATCAAAAGAGGAATCTCTGAAATACTTAAACTGAAAGTAAGGTTGAATAACACTGACTTCATTCTTTAGATAAAAGGTTATTTGTCAAGGTATTGAATCCATTAAGAAAAACTTCAAGTGAATGCCACAGTGTCATATAATATAGTATTATGACATATACTTAGAAAGAAACAGCTAATTGCTACCTGCTTCTTACACTTCTTGTACAAAAATGGATCTAACTGGTGATCAAACAAAATGTTTTCATACCTGTAATCTGGACCCATTCCACTGTACACTAAACCTATATGTTTGGTAATTGGTTCTACTTTGTGGACACTCCTTTCATCATACAGGATGGATTTCTGCTTCTTTTCAGTTGCCAACACCACTCCATTTGCAGCTGGAAAGAACATTTTTTTAATTATTAAATTAAAACTATGGAAAGCAGTCAAAACACAGATCAAGTTTGTCAGACTAAAAATTTTTTCCTCTATTTTTAAAAGACCCTTGACCTTTACAATCATGTTAAAGAGGGATACTTTGATGAATCCACTCAACACACTGTTTCTCATTTTAAATAACCATACAGCTCCCACAATCCCATTCTAAAGATTCTCAGTAACATATTAGTAGTTGAGTAATCCAAGTAAATTTTTTGGGTGTAATTTCTATCTATAAAGACAGGAACACTCAAAAAAAGCCCCAAACCAAACAACTATTTCTACCAGCTGAATGTCTACAGAATTGCCCCCCAAAAAACTCCCTCAGGAAACACTGTACCTATTAAAACATGTGAAAATCCACTGGAAGAGTAACAAAATATGTAACAGAAGGAAGGATACAAACATATCCACTACACAGGATCCAGTACGTAATCCTGACTGGTTTAGTTCTCTCACAGGGTAGTCAGAACCACAAATCCTTCACTAAAGTAGTTCTTTTTCTGGACATACCTTTAATCCCAACTGATGGAGCTCCTGCAGCTACTGCAGCCAAAGCATATTCAATCTGAACAAGCTTTCCAGAAGGACTAAAAAGGAAGACGAAAAGTAAAGATTAATATAATTCCAATGTATTCAGTTCTTTTCTACAATTTGATGACAACTTGCTTGCTTTTTTAAGCCTCTTTATATCTGGCAACAGCATATTCTGATCAGAATTAAAAACATAAACAAAACCCCACAGGTCTGAAATGCTTCTAAAAGAGCTGGACTGGTTCAGCACAGAACTCACTGCTCCACAGTGCTGCTGGGGTACTCACACAGCATCAGCCTACACCCCTGATGAGAGCCAAGGACTCTCAGACAGGGAGCAGTGACTGGCATGCAGGCTGGAAGAGGACAAGTCCATTCTCCAAATTTAAACCATTCTACACGAGTTTTCAGCTCAGTGGGAAAAATCTTCAGAGCATGTAATGAGTTTCTACTGAAATTACATTACATGTGTGGTTTCCAAAAGTTTTCAAGGCATGGATGTTCACTGCTGAAAGGCACCAGCAAAACACAGCTCTGCTTTTTGCTGATGAGCACAGGTCAGGTCAGTGGACAAGAGAGAAACAACTCTGGTTCCATTCCTAGGTATTCCTGAATTTTGTTTTTTTATTCCTGTCACTCTGGATGCCGAATCATCAGAACAGAGCTGCAGGTGTTCAAACTGACAAAGTAACTTATTCATAAGGAGTGGGCCCATTATCAGTCCCCAGGGAAAAGGTCAGCACAGAGACAGACACTTTGCTAGTGGGATCTATTCCCTGGGCTGTATTTAGACATTGCTGCTTTAACAGTTGCAAAAGTAAAATAGAAAATTATGTAACTCAGTGCTTAGATGAGTTAGAAAAACAAAGCAAGCAATAATCAATCAGTGTAGTCATTTATACACTGAGGAAACAGGTTATAAAGGTGATGAAATAATAATTCTGGCTTCTTCACTATAAAATACTAACAAATCAGAACAACAGCTCCGAACAGACAGTGCTTCTGTACAATACAAAAAGTTTGTCACTCCCTCAGGAAACCATTTCTGAAAGCTAGTAAAGAATTCAGCTGACTTGAGCAGAGCAAATGTGTTGCTTCCATCCATTAAAAGCATTCTTTTCTCATTTTGGATCTCGAACTGCTTCATTTGCTTAACTGCAACAAGCCTTTATCAACCCACTCTGCAATTACAGAGCACAACTCTCCCGAGATTAAGAGGGCAAGCAACCCAAAGATTCCTGCTTTTTACCAGTCTTCCTTTTTCATAGGTAAAACATTGTCCTGGACAGCTTAACAGCCTCATCAAAAAATGAATGGAAAGTAGTTTGCTCTTCTCTGAATTAAACTGAAGACTGTGTACTAGAGCAACACCCGAAGAGCTGCCACTCCAGCAGTATATTCACTCCACGCAATCACTCCACAACCAAGCTGTGCACAACACCAAGTGCAAGCAGAGCTGCGACTGCAGGAAAGGAAATACACTATTTAAAACCCGTCTGCTTCGTTCCTCCCCGCATCTGCCCAGCCTGTTCTGCAGCTCCGGAGATAGCTCGGCTGTCAGCACGCGTTCCCAGTTAGCACTTCCAGGAGCACACAATTCCTGCCCAGCCCAAAGCGTGTGTCTGTGTGGGGACACCCTGGCCTTGCTAAGCCGTTTCACAGGGCACTGCCGGAGCACAGCGGCTGCGGCTCACGGAGAGGGGCCCCACAGCGACACCACACACCGGGGCCCGAGGGCCGGCACCGCCTGGGACCCGCCACCCTCCGCCTCTCTCCCTCCCTCCCTCCCTCCCGCTCGAGCAGCTGCGTGTCCCCCCGGGGCACAGCCAGACCCGCCCGGTGCCCCCGCCCGGGCCCGGCGCCCGCAGGCCCGACGATGACTCTGCAAAGGGCGCGCTGGGCCGTGCGTGGCCGCGGCCGGCAGGGCG
>JAWWMP010000081.1:51052203-51096173 GCA_035047865.1 Dendrocincla tyrannina
CGCCCCGCTGTCGGCGCGGCGCTGCCGGCGCTGCCCGCGCCCGGCGCTGCCCAGAACTGAACGTGGTGAGGGAGAAGCTGTAGCCGCGCTCCGCCATCTTGGCACCCGCCCCTGCGCTCCCCGCTCCGCGCAGGCGCGCCCGCCGCTCCCGCTCCCGGCGCGAGGGCGCGGCGAGCGCGTCCATTGGCGGAGGGCACGCCGGGAGCTGGAGTCCCCGGCGGCGAGGGGCATGCTGGGAGTTGTATTCCCGCGGCCGCGCCCCGCCGCAGCCCCAGCGCGGGGGTGAACTCGCTTTCCCAGCGCGCCCCGCGCCCCCCGCCCCACCCAGAGCCGTGAGGGCGCGGTGCGGCCATGGCGGCGCTGGCAATGGCGCTGCTCCGCTCCCCCGGGCCGCGCCTCCGCAGCCTCCTCCAGCGCTATTGCCTGCCGCTGCAGCGCGCCCTCCTGCCCTGCGGTAAGGCACGACGTGGTGCCCCGCTCCGCTGCGGGAGCGGGCCGCGTTCCTTTGGCACCCGCGGTGGGTGACCCCGCCAGGGCAGCGGGGCTGGGGTGGATGGTCTGCAGAGCGCGCTCCTCAGCCCGGCCATGCTGTGGTTGTGTACGGGGCGGTGTGGGGGCTGCGGGGCCTTTGCGGGACCTCACCCCGGGGTCGGTGAGGGAGCTCCTTCTTGAGCTCCTTCCTTGGGGGCTGGGCCCGTGCCGTGTGCCCGCGGCCGCCCGCCACAATGGGGCTCAGCTGTGAGGAATTGCTGTTTCACAGAGCCACAGAATGTGGAAGGGACCCACAAGGATCAAGTCTAGCCCTCAGCCCTGCCCAGGCCCATCCCCAAGAGTCACCCCCTGTGCCCCAGAGCATCACCCAAACCCTCCTGCAGCTCTGGCAGCCTTGGGGCTGTGCCCACTGCCCTGGCACAGCTCCAGCCATTCCCTGGTGCTGTCCCTGTCACACAGAGCAGAGATCAGTGCCTGCCCCTCCCCAGGGAGCTGTCCCTGCAATGAGGTCTCCCCTCTGTCTCCTCCAGCTGGACACCCCAAGTGCCCTCAGTGTCCTCACATGCTGCCCCTCCAGGCCCTGAACCATCTCCGTGTCCCTCCTTTGGACACTCTCTAGGAGCTTAACATCTCTCCTCTATTGTGGTGCCCAAAACTGCACACAGTGTTCAAGGTGAGGCCGCATCAGCACAGAGTAAAGCGGGACAATCTTTCTCTTTCTTTCTCCCCCAGAACCAGCACTAGCTGTGCAAGCTCCAGCTGTTCTTCCACAGGCAGCAGCTGAGGGCAGTGAAGGCAGCACTGAGGCACCAGGTCTCTGGGAGAGCATCCTATGGATGGCTGCACCCAAGAAGAGGCGCTCCATCGAGGTGAACCGCTGCAGGAGGAGGCACCCCAGCAAGCTCATTCAGGAAAAGGTGAGCACCAAAGCCCCTCTGCACCCACCACGAGGGATTCTGGTGGTGGCAAACAGGGCACAGTAATATTTGCACCAGCCGTTTTTCATATCATTTCTTTTAGAGAATCATTGCTGTACTGACTGAGAAAGCTTTCTGGGTTTAGTTTATAAGTAAATAAGCTTAAAAGGTTCTGTAAGAGGTACATTTGTCATGTGTGACAGCAGCCTGTGGTTAAATAAAGCAAGCCAACTAAATGTGAATTTTGGCTGAACAGACAGTGTAAGTGGAAAAGGTCTACATTTTCTGAGTCTTTAGGGCATCTAACTGAGTCTTTAGTCCTCCAAACATCAATAGGCATAATGACTTAGGTACTGAATTCACAGGCTGTTTTTAGTAATAAGCATTTGACCCATTACAGAAAAATTACATAGAGGAACAGATTTTTAAATGGTAACTGAATTTCTCTGGTATTTAATTTAAATTTTTTAGTAGTTTGTGATTGCTCCCTGTTTCTTTTGTTGCTGCTGTTCAAATTACAACACTTCATATTTTCCCCTGTCATTTTAGAGGAACATAGATGTTTGTCCAGAGTGTGGAAACCTGAAGCAGAAACACGTCCTTTGTGGCTATTGTTATGCAAAGGTCAAAGCAGAAACTCAGCTGATACGGCTGGAAATAGGTAAAAAGGAAGGAGGGCCATTCAATGCTCCAACTGTAGAGACTGTTGTCCTTTATGAAGGAGAAGAGCCCACAGAAAAAGATAAAGGCAAGCGGATCATCGAAAGAGCCAGGAAACGTCCATCATGGTTTGTTCAAAATTGATGCTGAAGAGTTCATGCTAACAGAAACAGTTGCTGCAGCAAGAGAAAAAAGATATTTTCCAGAATGTTTTTCTCCTTCACTCAATGTCAATACAGAACACCTATGAATTTTGGGAAGTCTGCTTGATTTGTATATCATACCATATGATTTGCAGTCAAGTGTTGTTTCTGGCGCATCCAGTAGGAAATGCTTCTCAGTGATCCATCATAGTCAACAGAGAGAAATCAGGATCCACTTGGGATTTGGACTTCTGTGTACAGTAGACTGAACAATTTGCATGCTAATGTTCTGTGCTGGTTTTGTAATTAACATCTTTTTTACAAAGGGAAAACATTCACAGATGTACAATAAAGTATGTTAAGTTTCCTGGGGACATCTGCTTTCTGGTTTTGGCTGCTGGTCTTTTGGAGGGAGAAAAAAATCTTGAAAACCAATGTTGATTAGGAACAAAGGATATTTGCAGGGAAAGATACAGTTATTTGGTTATTTCTGTGGTTTGGATCTCTCCACAATGCTGCTGTTTGAAGTAGTAGTGATTTCTACATAGTATTGGCACTTTTTCTGCACTGGACTGAAGGCTGAGTGTTCCTTGCTGTTGTCAGTATACCAAATGGTTTTCTGTCTTAAAGGGATATGGAAAGCTTAGTTTTCCTACCTTACAGTTCTCTTGATTCCTTGAGTAAAATAACGACTGGAAATCTGTACCTTTGACAAGGATCAAAGCTGTCCCCTTGCAGCCATTGCCATTAAGTCATCCCAAGGGTCAGAGTGTGTGCTTGGAAAACACACTGTCTTCCTCTGGAGTTCTCCGTGGAGAGGAGCAGCTCTGCCCTCCACTGTCCATTGCTGCCCCAACTGTTTTAAGGTTTTGTTTGGGCTTTCAGTATACAAATAGTACTCTTTTGCCCTTGCTTTCCTTGCTCTGGATCCCATGTTAACTGGTAGGAACAGATGTTAGTGGAGATGTCACGTTTCCTCCATAGAGAAGGGTAAAGATGATAAGTGTAAATTGATGCCATTTAGTTGCCAGTGTCCAAGCAAACAACATAAATCCTTTTGATTTGTCCAAACAGGATTTATTCCAATTGTATCTGGTTTTCACTTGTCCAGAAGTGAAGCCAATGAAAGGTGTCCAGCAGGATGCAGAGCAGAAAGCTGACTTTGGACAGAACTGCATGGCATGAGAGTGACAGAGGGGGGATTAGTCATGCTGTAAGACACATACCTTTCCCTCAGGACAGTGTATTTTAGGGAGAAGTGGGTTTTTTAGTTTGTTTGTCCACATATTATAAGACCACTTACACCTTACCAATTACACTCTCTTGGTTGCTTTTTATATATTAATGTTTTTACCAGTTCTCTGAAGAAATAAGCTAAATTAGCCTGGGATATTGAGAGTCATGGGTTGATTTCTCAGGAACACAGTGGTACCATTAAAAAAGTCCCGCTATTTTCTTTAAACATGAGGGAGGACATGCAGCTTCTGCTATTGGAGTAAAAATTATAATCCTCAGTACATTGCATTAGTTTATTGCATTATATTTATTGGTGAAGCAATGAAGATGGTTTACAAATAAGAGCCCTTATGAAACATGGGTGAAGTTAGGCTGTGTCAATGCAGGGTATTTTACAATACTTGCTGGGTCATGATTCCTGCTTGGATGAATCCCACTGGGTTGGGGCTCTAGGCAGGAGTGGGAGCCAAGAGAAGTGGTTAATATTCAAGCATCACTTCCTCTGAGGTCAGGGTTGGTGGATCACTATGGGTAAGAAATCCAGCCAAGGGGGCAGGAGACCTGCATGGATGAGCAAGCAGCTGCTGGCAAAACATGAAGAGAGGAAGGAAGTTCAGGGAATGTGGAAAAAGAGGCAGGGCACTTGGGCAGCTGGGAGGGACAGAGGAATGTTTTCAAGAGTGTGCAGGGATGTGATGTGCAAGGCTAAGGTCCATTTGGAATTGAATCTGTCAAGGACAGCAAGAGGAACTCTGTCAAGCACATCAGTAACAAAAGGAAGACTTGGAGAAAACGTGGCCCCACTGCCGATGGTGACAAAGGATACAGAGAAGGCGGAGTTACTGAGTGTTTTGCTTCAGTCTTTAGCATTAATGCAGCCTTCAGGAACCCCTGACCCTGCAGGCAAGTGGGAAAGTCTGGAGAAAGGAAGATTCTCTGTTGGTTGAGGAGGATCAGCTTGACTTGAGGGTGTCAAGGCAGACTTGATACTGTCCATGAGGCTGCCCATGGTCCAGCAGTGTGTCCTTGTGGCCAGGAATGCCAAGGGGATCCTGGGCTGCATCAGGAAGAGCATGGCCAGCAGGGCAGGGAGGGGATCCTGCCCCTCTGCCGAGCCCTGGGGAGGATCAGCTGCAGTGCTGTGTCCAGCGCTGGGCTCCTCGGCACAGGAGGGACACGGAGCTCCTGGAGCAGGTTCAGCAGCAGGTGACAAAGGTGACTTAAGGACTGGAGCATCTCTCTCACGAGGGCAGGCTGAGGGAGCTGTGCCTCTTCAGCCTTGGGAAGAGATGACCTTATCAAGGCATGCCAGTGGGTAAGGGAAGGTTCTGAGAGGATGGGGCTCAACTCGTAGTGATGGCCAGCAACAGGACAAGGGGCAGTGGGCACAAAGTGACACACAGCAAGTTCCATCTGAATATGGGGGAAAACTTCTTTACTGGGACTAAGGCTGAGCACTAGAACAGGTTGCCCAGAGAGACTGTGGAGTCTCTGACCCTGGAGATATCCAAAAGCTGTCTGGACACAATCCTGGGCAACCTGCTCTACGTGAACCTGCTTTAGCAAGAGGGTTGGACTGGATGGTCTCCAGCGGTCCCTGGAACCCCAGCCATTCTGTGATTCATTTCATAGCCATACAGTTTGTGCAGTCCAGACAAGAAGAGATGCTGGTAATGTCTTGTAGTCATTTCTGAGTAATGTGAGGGGAAAGTCAGTAAAATATCTGGTATTCATGGTGTTTGAAAGAAAAATTAGAACCAGCTGACAAATACTGGAGATTCATGTATGAACTTGATAAAGTGCTGATTAATTTTCCATAAAAGAAATTATCTTCAGTGAGAGTCAGAGCAGCTTAGTGTGAATTACTTTTCCTTCCACTGTAGAGCAAGCAAAAGCTCTCTTTCAGAGCTTCACTGTCTTAACTCTGATAATGCAAATCTCTATTATTTATAGAAAAATCTTAAAAAAAAAAATAAGAATTCTTCTATAATATGTGGCATCATCTGTTACTTGAAATAAGCCCTGTTTACAAGTAATTTTGAAAGAAATGTAAATTGCAACAGTGCTAATATAGAAACATACACTTTTTGAAACGGTGTAAATTAAAATTAAAGAATGGCAAGCTGGTTGTTGCAAATGTTGTGTTTTAGAATCTATTTACATGTGCCAGTAATTTCACTTTAATTCTTTTGGTACCTGCTAGTAGTTGAAATAGACATTTTCTGTCTGAAAATTTCATATGATTAAATAGCTGTCATATTTGATTCTATTTTTTCTTCCATAAGGATTTTATGTGAAAAAGGTTGCTAGTCTATATTGTATCATACTAAGATCTGCAGACAGAGGTGATCTCTGGCAGTGATCAATTACAATATCCATAGGGGCTGATTAACCAAGTTTCTCCTTATTCACCCATTTAGCAAGAAGAGGTTAATAAAATGTCTCTGGAGAGTCCTCATCTATTCTGTTGAACACAATATATTGAACAATGTTCAATATATATGTTGAATAATGCCAGCAAGAGCTGACATTAGGCATAAAATAACCTTTTTCAAGGCACTAGGTGGCAGAGCAGTGTAGTTTTTCTCAGTGGTGCAAAACAAAAGCCCGAGATCACAAGTGAGGTGGGAAACAGTGTCAGGTTCAATAAATGCACCTGTGTAAGCAACACACCTGCAAAAAGACTGAATTGCATAAATGCAAAGAAAAATACCATACCTGTTATGAAATCTAAACTAATACATTGTAATTAATTTTTTCCAGCTGTATTTAATTCAGTCCATACTGAGCACTAATGCTCTGGCTTTTGTGTATATTTATGCACTTCTCTTTGATGAGTGAATTATTTGAAATTGCAGTTGGACCTATCTTTTTTCCTTAATTACAGATGGCTTTTTATGTTTCTTTCTATGCCTAATAGACTCAGTTAGTTGACATTTTATTTATGCAGCTAGAAAGACCTAACAGGATTAGGTCTGGTGGCATTCCAGTGAACTTGCTGGCATAGTTCCTTGAGTCTTGAGTTCATAGAGACATAAGGATCAATTTGCAAACAGCAGACAGAAACTGGAAAGAAAAGGAAACCAATGTGGTCTTTAAAAGAATATTTGTTGTTCAGAAGGGAGCAGATTTTGCGCTCCTTCAAAGTTTTGAAGTGTTTTGGAAGCACATGAGTGATAAAGGTGCCTGTATCTTTAGAACTTGTGAATCAGTATTTAAATAAGAGATATTAGCAAAACTTATTCTTTTACCTTGCATGACTGTGTTGTGTAATTTATGTAGGGAATGAGGATCAGTAAATACAAGCTGTTTCCAAATAATTTGCCTCACTCTTAACCTGCAAAAGACTTAAGAATGGGGCCAAATGGAAGGGAAATCCACAAAAGGAATGAGTAGTATTATAGTAGTATAATAGTAGACTATGCAGCAGTGATGGATGTAGTTTTGTTTCCTCTTATGTATATTCTAGGAGGTTCTGTTGAAGTCAGTGGCATATAATTCAAGGCAGAATTTTGTCCACTGTACTGAAACCCTGTGCTTATGGATATGTATGCAAGTATATACATATATATATATATATACTTAATGCAGAGCTTGTACCTGGGAAAATATTGCTGGATACCAACAGGATTTGGTTTACAGCTGAAAACTAAGATTGCCTTTATGAGTGTAGTAAATTGAGTATAATCAGTTGATATTTGAATTTCTTTCAAACATCCTATATTTCAGTTTTCCCTGGTTGAGGACAACAGACATACATAGAAGAAAGTGTATAGGATTTATTTTATATTGAATGTGCTGGACAAACCTATGAAAAGCAAACCTGAAACAGGAGCAGAAGATACAAAACAAAGCTTTTGTGGACTTGTCAATATGCAGTATTTGGCAGGGATTTATCTGAAGTGCCACTCCCAGATCATGCGATTTTTTGGTTTTTATTTTTATTTTTAAATAGAACAGATTTCCTGGTTATAAGGTGGTGGGTCAAAGATGAAGAAGCAAACATTTGGAAGAGCACTCAGCAGAAATCCAATCCTGTATTATTATTTTCCAAAGTGTCATACCTATAAAAGCAGTCCTGTGATTTTGAAAAGTTGGGATATACTTAGTGTGTTCTGACCATCCGAATATACAAGCTGACTGTTTCCCTTGATTCTTCAAAGTGCACAGACTCTTCTCTCTGCAAGATGATTCTGATGGAGTTGTTCTCACTACACAAGCATACAAAAATGTTCAGGCATGACCTGTGTGTGTCCTAAATTTGGGATCAGCTCACAAGGTACCATCAATGCAGCATGTCCTGTTGTGCAGGAGGACTATCAGCCCCTCCTTACAGAGCTGCCAGCTTTTGCACCCACTCCCAGGTATACTAATGCTGTTTCTATTCCAAGCCCCATCACACAGGCTCGTCAGCTTGCCTGGCAATATGGCTTACAGCTCTTTTTCCATTATCTTGGAGCTCTAGAGCACATTAGGTAACATTCTCTCAGTGGGACTAAGGATTTTGAACAGACTGTTGGAAAGATACACATTTCATTTTATAATCTGGGATTATTATTAAAAACAAAGAAGAGTGGGTTTGTAGGGTCTATACTGAATAGCTTAAAGCTCAGAATTGACAGGCCAGTCCTGTAGGAAAGGTTTGTTCTAAATATACTGTGTTTGGAAGTTCGTACTCATTCATCTTTTGACTGTTCTGCTCAGTCGTAGCCAGATCAAGTAGAGCATCTAAGGTGATTTGAAGAGTAACATCAGGTTTCTGTCCAGGTACAGATATCTTACATAATTGTGTCAAACAGGATGAATGATGCCTTGATCTTCAAGAAGCCATTGACTTCAGCAGGATTTCTTTTAAAGGAAATTGTGATTCCAAGTGACTGAGATATAGACTAAAAAAATCAAGCTGTTGGCTACAAAGTCACTTAATGTGACCATGAAATCTTTATTTTTAAATTTTCAGTTGTTTAAATGGAAATCAAGGAAATAAAAATGAAGCCTGTCTGTTGCCAACACCCATCATGAGCCATCACTGGAACCCAAGTGAATGGAAACCTCAACGTGCTCGTGTGTGTGGCACTGCAAAAACAGGGCATAGCAAATCCCACGCCATCAGACACCACTTTGATGTTAGCAATTCATACTGGAAGCTAAATGGCACAATTACTGTGTGACAGGTGGCAAACTGAGGTGCCAGGAGAGCAGAGGAATTCCTCAAAATTGCTCCTTCGCTCAGTGGCAGAGGAAGGAACTGAAGCTGTTTGCAGGTTGTGAGCCTGTTGTACTCTGCTGAGTCACAGGGTAGGGAATAATGACAATTATCACTTGTGGGGGCCATTAATGTAGTTAGGTTTATGTTTTCATCAAGTAAGCTGCTGCAAAGATACTATTTATCAAAACATTTGATAGCCTGTGAGGGCCTTTATCCAAAGCTCTTCAGATAAGCTGGAAATCGGGTTTATTAATAAGTGATGTCCCCTTTATTTTTACTTTTTTTCCTCCTTTCGCTGGAGAACAGGAGGAAAACTGTGATTTTTGCAGGAAGCTTCAAAGGACCAATCCCAATCACTTCCTATCTGCAGAAAGAGTGTCTTACCCTAAAAGAAAAGGCATTCTGTGCAGTGAGGTTATTTATAGAAGGATGACTCAGCTGGACAACAATGGCAGAATCTGTCCCCAGGAATTTTTAATGTATGAGTCTAAAAATAAGTGTAGTCCTAGAAGTAAAAGATTTCTCCTCCAAAGATTAGATTTCTTTAGTCCAGGAATAAGGTGCCTTCTTTATCTGTTATATATGAGACATTCTGTCTAATGATAAAACAAACAAGTGATCACATTTTTTAGAAAGAAAACCAAACAAGAACATAAGATCCAGAGATAATTCACACGCAAACCCAGCAGTACCAATGTGCAAATAACTGCTTTAGATCACTTCTCAAGGAAATCATTTTTCCTCTGAGACACTTCATGAGAAAAAACATGAAGGAAGAGAATTTGCAATAATTTTTTCCCTTTTCTTTCTGATCAAAGGGCTGTGCTTTGCTTTCAAGCCATCAGAGTGTATCTTCCTCCTCCTGCTGATTTGGCTGATAGGACTATCGGATTCAACAGGCAAACCGTTGAGAATAGGTAGTCTTGATCAAAAGTAATTTAATTTTTTTCAGTGTATTGATGTTTTAATAACCCTGTTATACTTATTGATGTTTTAATAACCCGTTGCAGTGACTGAATCTTCCCAAGAGCGTAGACATTGGCTGTGTTAATATGATTTTCAAGAATCCCATCTGTATCAGGAACACAGCACTTGAAGGAGAAACAAAAGGATTCTCTAACCTTTGACAGATCTTATAGCTACATTTGGGTCTGAGAAATAGGAAGGAGAATCTGAGACTTTAAGCAAGATTCTTTTCCAAGATAAAGTTGAAATGAAAAAGTTTCACTTTTTGAGTTTTCCCAGACTGTGGAAGTAAAAAAAAAGCAAAAAGATGAAAGTTCCTTGGTGAATTTAAAGATGTAGAGAGCATTGTCAGGCAGGCTACTTTTTGTTCATTCTATACCTGTATCCCAAGAGAATTCCTCTTACACATCTGCAGTCAGTGTTAATCTTGATCACAAGAAGATCTCCTTAAAAGAGCAAGGAGCAGAAAAACTAAGAAAAATGTGAGTTACAAGGCCCTCACTTCAATAGTAAAACCCATAGTTAGTTTGGTCAAGTAATAGGCATCTACATTTCATCCCTCAGCATCTTCCCCTAAGTGGTTACCATAAGCTACAGTCCTTAGTGGGTGTGTTGACACTAATTGGAGAAAATCGTCCCCATCTCTCTGTGCCTCTCTTTTCCATCTGCAACGATGCTGATTCTGTGGTCCCTGGCCTGGGCAGAAGCACTGACAGCCTCAGAGGAGTGGCTCTCCAAAACGAGCATTCCCACTGGTTTCTGGGCAATAACAAGACAAAGCCTCGTGGACACAGCACAAACCACATCTTGGTTTGGCTGCATGCAGCAGGCTTGTGCCTGTGTGTGGTCTGGGTGCTTTCCTGTGCCCTGCCCTGTGGTCCCTAAATGCTAAAGGGACACATTCTGCCCAACCTCGTGCTCCAAGGAAGCATGGGCTATGTGACCAGGTTCTGAGGAGCCAGAAGGGAGCAGAGGCACAAACTTTTAGTCTTATTCCCTGCTGCAAGGACTGCCAGCTGTTGTTTTCCACAGCCTGCTTGGTGCTCCTCTTTCCTGGCCTCCATCCATGAGGCAATTCTTGCTGCAATGCCTGAATATTTAGACATTTGCTTTACAATTTGGCCGTGGTGGACTCCCCTATGCTTCTTACTGCACTGCCAAGATATGCACAGTTTTGGCACGTCTTGTGATTTCTCAGCCTAATCCCTTCTTTTCCCTGTTTGAAATTTTAAGAACATATCGGTTCAAAACCTTTCTTAAAAGATTTCATACACCCTGATTTCCTTAGCATCCTCCTCCTATTCTCTGCATGTGGCCCTGGGGCTAATTTCACTGTTGGTAAACTATTGGTGTATGGGGGAAAGCATGGTTCCATATTTCCAGCCAGCCGACTGCTGCGCTCTGCAGTAGTCCCTCTGAATTCTGCAACAAATGAATTCCTGCAGGGCAGAAGTTAAACCATATGTTCAGGCTTCCTCCATTTTTTTGTTTTAAATCCTGTACTGGCTTAATTCCTGCTCTCTTCCTCGGTCATTTTCCAGTAAAGCAAAATACTGAGCCATGGTGCAAGAACTGGTCAATAACTTGGTGCAAATTATGTTCAGCATTCAGTCCCTCAGACAGTCAATAAACATGGAGGACTCTCTGTACCTCGTTGACTTGTCCCTTCCAGTTTGTATTTTCCTTTAAAGAAAAGGGCATTGTGCTATTGTGAAATTCAGCTCCCACAAAAGAAGGCTTTGTGTTTGCACAGCTCCAGTGGCAGCAACACATCACACTGACGACAATGATGAGCCCGTGCTGAGGAGGATCCTCCACTTGCTCACCCAGAGACTTGTGTGTCCATTCTTTTTCCTGTTTCTGAACAGCTTCAAAGACAGGCCACATATAGCAGAGACCTGCTGCATCACTCATTATGCCGAGACTAATATGGCTTTATATCTTATTTTAGCTGCAGAGGAGGTCCCGAGGCCGTGGGGGATTATCAGAAAAGCAGCAGTATGGAAATGTGTATGGAGGGGGAAGGGGATTGAACAGCTGGAGAGCACTCGGTGCTGGTGCTCTACAGGGACAGCAGAGATCTCATCCTGCGTGCCAAGACGGTGTTGTAAGCACACTGATCTCACAGGGTCGTGCAAGGGCAGTGAGGATTGTTAGCTGTGGACCACCACCCGCTGTGGATTTTATATTCCATAATGACCATCATGGGTTTGATTCACTTGCCATGTATCTGGCTGCAATACCTTTCAGTTAATTTCTGCACTGTTTTTCTCAAAGCCAGCACAAAGCCACGTTTCCTAATTAATTGGTTTTTGATATTGTATCGGTGTAGGAGACGTACTTTAATTAGCCACCACTCTCCTTGAGGGGTGAGGATTTTTTCTACTACTTATTCACACATATCCCACATATTCCTCTAAGTAGGGGGAAATTGTCTTACTATTTTAAGAACTGTTATTGGCCAAACAAGTTCTCTAACAGAGAAATTAATTACTTCATTGCTTTGTTCAGAAATTCTTTTCAAGTGGGTGACCTTGTCACAAGTTAATAACTGGAAATGTGGATCAATATGGGAAGCATATATGCAAATTTAGCTGCTGAAAGAAAGCTGCAATAAGGATAGTTAATTATGTCATTAAAAAGTGCCTTTTTACTTTCTCCCTGCCATTTCATGTATAATCCCAAATCCTCTTGCTTTACACACTCCTTTGTCTCAGTGAGGCCATCCCCTTTCCTTCACTATTCCCACGTCTCTGACCCATCTGCTATATCACAGAATGGTTTGGGTTGGAAGGGACCTTAAAAATAATCTAGATCCAACCCCCTGCCATGGGCAGGGACACCTTCTTCTCACGTTTTCCTTCTTCCCATAGTTTTTCCTAAGGATTGGGGGTTTGGACTAGATGTTCTCCAGAGGTCCCTTCTAACTCTAACAATTCTTTGATTCTCTGATTTATCTTTTTAATCTTTAGCTATTCTATGATACCCTTATCTTCATGTCCACTGAAGTCTGACAGAGCTTGTGCTCTTCCCTAGCTCCTGAAAACAAGTATTTCCTTATTCTTCTGATGCCTGGCTTTGAAATGTGTTTGGGACCTGCTATTTTCACTTACTTTACCAGGGAAGCCCCAAGGACACACAAAAGCTTTGTCCAGGAAAGGTGATGGGAAATGTTATTAAGAAGAAAAACACAGAGGCAGAAAGAGAGGGAAGCAGGGAGGGGGAAAGGGAACTCCTGTGTGTTCGGAGATGCAAGATGAGGCTGCCATGGAGAATTGCTGCAGGACTCGCTGTCCCGGCTGCATTCCTCGAGTGCTCTCCCTCACATGCTCAGCTGTGCCTTTTCCCACTCTTCTACTTAATAATTTAACTGGCTGGATTGAGCAACTACTGCCTGCATTATTGAAGGTGAAATTAAACTGGCAAGAGTTGAGGGGAGCATGTGAGCAGTTTCTTACATATAAGAAAACAGCCAACAACGTTTCACAATGAAACAAAACGTAAGTTTAGTTTGTACCTTGAGCCTTGTCCCCCTCCCTCTGTTACAGAGCTGGAGCAGCAGCAGCACAGTAGCTGTGAATAAAGGCAGTGAGTCCCCAGGAAAACCACCCAGCTGCTTGGAAGGTGACTGCTGGCACCACGGGGGAAAACAAGGTCTCATCTTCCACTTCTTTATCTCCTCTAGTAGCTCCTGTTTAAAGGCAAGGTCATGCCCCTACATACAGGTCCGGGTAAATATTGAGCCATTGCATGCAAAAATTTAGCAGCCTCTGCACTGCAAAGATTAATACAGGCAGTGGAACTCTTCCCAGTTGCCTGGAGTTCCTCTAAGGTAGAGATAAGGAGCTCACAATTTTGTCCTAAGTGTAGCAGACTTCTAAAGGCTTCTGACACAGATATAACTCAGCTCAGTAAAATTAGACCTGATAGTGATGCAAAAGCTATTTTAGGTGGGCTTCCTTTTTTGAAAGACTTTGGCTAATTTGGCTGTCTTGCTGTAACCTAAGAAGGCATAATCCAGCAGTGGAAATCAGGTTTGACAGGATTTTATTTAGCCTAATAAATGCTTGCATTAATTCTGAGGTTTAATAATTCCACAGCTGAGAGCTATGCTGTGATGAAGTTGTGATGGGTGTCTTTATCGTTCCAGTTATTCCACCTCCTATGGGACGAAACCTTAAACTGGAAGATGCAGCTTTGCCTCCTTACATTTGCCTTTATGACTGTAGTTAATGTGAGATGGCATTGCCAGGGATTTTTTTTCCCTCCACATCAAATTTTGCTGCTTGGCTGGTTTTGGTTGGATCTTTTTGGGTGTGCTATCCTTTATCTTCTGGAGAGGAAGAATGATTGTATTAATAAGCTGCATTTGGCATAACTTTCCCTTCCCAAACACTGGATCAGAGAACATGGACCACCCATTTTGCCCCTACCCGCTCCAGTACAGAAGAGCCTTCACTCTGCAAGTGGCACTGAAGCAACATCCAAGCAGCTTTTGATTTGATATTTTGCTCCCAAAATATCCACAATTTTGATATTGTGCTCCCAGTCACAGCATAGCTTCTAGTTTTATTTAATAGCCAGAGAAACCCCTGTGTTGGACAGAATTCTGGGGAAACCCATTGTCATGGGAGGAAGGCAGAAGTGGAAAGGTGTGGAGAATTTAATAAAACAAAATACTTTGGAATTTAAAAAAAAAAACACAAACAACCCACAGTGTAAGTACTTCAAAATAAACAGGAATTTATCTCCATAAGCATAAGCTGCTTTGAAAATCTCACTTATATTATCCAGTTTTATATTTCCATTTGTTATTTGTTCTGACTCTGCTTTTTTTGAGCAGTTTATGACCACTGAGCACCCAGCAGATTGTTTCTGTCTAGTCCAGATTCTCTTGGGAAATGGTGAAGTTAATTTATTGAGCAATTATCCTATGACCTGAGATATGCCAGTAATACAGTATAATAATAACAAAACAAGTGTTGCCAGAGACATTGGAAGGGCAGGTGAAATATAGTTTATTTGGTGACTGTGTGAGTAGGTAAGGAATAAGACAGGTGTTATACCCTCCCAGGTATATAAAAACAAACATCACATTGTCTGGGCTAGGAAGCATTCTGAGAACTTCTTTAAACAGAGAATAAAGTGGCAAACTGAGACTTGTGTGAGATTCCTTAGGTGATTTCTGATGAGTTGGCAGAGATAAAATTGACTTTGCAGCAGAAATATGACTCACAAGAGTCTTTAAAGCAAATATTCTCAGTGCTTTGGGCAATGACACAGGTTTTCCACATAAACTCTAGTATTTCCTCAACTTGCTGGCTTCCAGAAGTCTCCTTCCCTGCCTCTTTTGTGTTGAGCTTATGGTCTTTATGTCAGCAGCTTGAGCTAAAGCAGAGGCAAGATGCATTTACACAAGGCACTGTACTTGGTTGCATTTCAGCTGGTTACTGTGCTAGTGACCTTCCCCTCAAAGCTCTACTAGACTCAACTTCTGCAGTAAAATCGTGTGTGAGTCTGTGCTGAGACAGCTGCCAAATACATGGCAGGTCACACAGGCTGCCAGACTTGGGAGGAAAGCAAGCACTGGAAATAAAAAAATCTTGTGTTGAATCATAAAGAATGGGTGAGCCAAAAAAAACCCAACCAAACCAGGATGCTGAATGAAAGAAGGAGAACGAATAGAAGAGCTGAAGGCAGGTACTGGTAGGGACCCAAGTCACTTCCCACTGAGCCAAACCCACATCCTGCAGCCTCACTGGTGTGTTACTGGGAAGGCTGGGCAGGTTCTCTTCTGCTGCCATCGATGCCAGGGTTTGCAGGGGACCCGCAGCATCCCCAGGGAGACATTCACGGGAAGCAGCAGCTCCCACTGAGAGACAAACCGGGCAGAAGGGAGGAGTGATGCTCTCCACAGGCACATCACACCTATAGCACATCTCCCGCTGGGCTCCTGTCAGCCTGCTGGCTTGGGAAAGAAATACACGGAGCTGACACACCAGCCTTGCAAGGCACTGAGCCCCTGATGAAACTGTTGCCAGCTGTAATGAGCGAAGCTTCAGAACTTTTTCCCTTTTATCCAAGGTTGCAACAACCGTGCAGTCACAGCTCCAGATCGCGCTGTGGCTCCTCTGATCTCCTGTGCTGTGCCTTCGGGATGGAGAGCTCCTCCTAGCACAGTCTGCCTTCTCCTCCTGCAGACTCCTGTGCTGACACTTGTTAGGTTTCCAGACTTGTCCTTAGTCCCCCAGAGCCCTTGTGCTTTGGGTAGAAAAGCTCACAGTTGTTTGTGATTTTGGAGGCTGTACTGCTTGCTGCCGGCTGTGTCCTCAGTGCTAGATGTGCATTCTGCAGACCATGGGGTGTGTAAGGTGTGCTGTGGGTCACCACCTCGGACGCAAGAGAAGTCCTTGACTGGTCCCCACAGGCTTGGGGGAGGTCAATTCCAGAGACCTGCTAGAAAACAAACAAGAAAACATGTGGATAAGGGAGTGCTTTTAACCTGAGACCACAAAGTGATGCCTGAGAGTTTGGGGATACAATGGAAAAAAACCCAAAAATAAAGAAACAGATTCACAGCCAATGTGACTTTCATATCTAGTAGAAACCAGTTGCTCAGGACAAACTCTTTAACATCCACTTTAAAACTATTCTGTCCTTGAATGAGGGAGGAAAGCAGACTCTTTTCATTTTATTTCAAATATTCAGGGTGGTCTTTCTGCTGTGTCTGTCTCATGGCTGCTTCCAAAAATATTCATTTAAACCCAAATTTTATTTTCCTAGAGGAAATAATCCAAAAGGAAACATTGGCCTCTTTTTCTTCTCCCTCTTACCCTGCTCAGTGAAGAGATGTGATGAGTGAGAATACAGAACATCCATCTCTGCTCCCCTCAATTTTTCAATAGTATTTTCAAGCCTTGGGTCTCTACTGAGGTTTCATTCTATTTTTTAAAAAATGAAAAAGGGGAAAAACAAAATTTAGCTTCCAGCCAGCCCTCTTTCAATACACCAGGGTGGATCTCTTATGTCTTAGCCAGACTCAGTGAACTTTTCCCACAGGTGCCAGCACCATGAAAACTCAGAAATGCAAAATCAAAACAACTGAGCAAATTAGCCATTTGCATGAAAAATTGACCTTCTTTGGGAGAAGGATGAAGATGCTGGCGAGGAGAATCTGGGGGACAAAAAAAGGAAAAGACATTTTCCTCTTGGAAAATTTGTTGTTAGATTTGCAGATTTTCAAAGTTGCAGGAAAAAAATGTGGGCATCTGAATCTCTGGTTTAATAGTTTGCTGTGCTGTGTTTTATGATGGGAAAGCAATAAAAAATTTCTAAGAGGAAAACGAGAATATGTGCACATCTGCTAATTATGGGGATTATTTGAGTTCTTCTATCCTGCTCTTTCACATGTAAGCCAGGAAAGGATACAGGGGTGATTCAGTCTTGTCCTTTGTGGTCTTGGCAACATCCCCAACCTGGGTTTGAGCACAGATAATTCCTGAGACAACAAAGCAGTTGCTGTTTCCTGAAAACAGTGTTGAAAAAGTGCCTAAGCAGCAGGCCATTATTAAGTGTGGCTCAACTGCCTGTATTGACATGTGTTACCTGTTTCTGGATTTGCACATTTTTTCAGGGTGTTCCTCATTTTTGTTTTGGTCTTGCATTCTTTTTAAAGAACTGGCCTAGATGGCAGAGAAGTTATCCCAAACAGTTAATCTGTAGTCAGCTGGGAGAGACAGGAGGAGCTTCTGACACAGGGCTTTGCATTTGGGGCTACTCAGGCTGGAGAAGAGAAGGATCTGGGGAGACTTTATTGGGGCCTTTCCATATATAAAGGAGGCTGATAAGAAGCTTATAAAGGCCTGCAGGGACACTTTTAAACTGAATGAGGGCACGTTTGGACTGGACATATGGAAGGAATATTTTACAGTGAGGGTAGTGAGGCACTGGAATGAGTTGCTTGGATAGGTTGTGATGCCCCATCCCTGGAAGTGTTCAAGGCCAGGTTGGATGGGGCTTTGAGCAATGAGATCTAGTGGATAACATCTCTGGTGTAGATGATCTCTAAAGGTCCCTCCCAACCCACACCATTCTGTCGTTCTGAGATTTTGCTCCCACTCCTGTGGACATTTTCCTTCTCCCACTAGGGGCATTTTCCTGTGCAGCTGAATAACAGAACTTGTGAAATGTGTAAGTGCTTACTGCAAATAATAAAAAAGTCATCTTTGGAAAGCCCTGTTGCTCAGATCCCTAGGTGCCTTTTCACGCAGCTCCCTGATGCTGAAGGAAATGTAAATTTGGTGGGTTGCAGCTGCCTAAAACGACTCCAGCTGAGGGGAATCCTCATGTAGTACATGTTACAGCAGCTGTAGTGACTCCTGTGCCAGTGCTGGGTGGGGTTGCTGAATGGCATATGCTGCAAATAACCTGAAAAAAACCCAGAAAATAAAATGAGTAATGGCATTAGGTGAGATATTGTTCTGTTCTCTAGACATGATATGGGGCTGTAGGGCTGTGCCATGCTCCTGGATAGCCCAGGCTTTGATGTGCTGCTCCCTGGGAGTTCCCAGCCTTCAGCTCTTCTCTCCAGCAGTGCAGGTGACGACTCCACCGGCTGGCTTTCCTGGAGGAGGCTGCAGCTCCTGCAACACCCGACAGAAGACAAATGGTCCCAGCTCCTCCCTGGAGGTTGGGGACACGGTGTGAGCAGCTGCCAGGCTCACAGGGACTTCCTCAACATCAGCAAGTGGTTTCCACAGAGCACGGAGCAAACAGAAAGTATCACCCTTTGGGAAACTGTCCTGAAGAAAACAATTTGCTCAATCATTTTTTAGCATCACAATCTCAAAAGCCAGTCTTTGCTGGAATGAAGAAAGAGGCATTCATTTAATAAATTATGAGGAGCAGCCTGACTCAATGCACAGCTTCTTAATAGTACTTGGCAGTGCTACTGCTTGTGATGATATCCTTAATGCATTTGCTACTGAATAAGTAATAGATTTTCCCAATGCCATTGCACATTTTGCTCAACCCATTTTTCTTGAAAATTCAGGAGTTCTCTTTCAGATAGTAGGATTATTCAGTTGAAATGAGCAATCTTGTAGCCTATAGTTCTTTTGGGTTTCTATTAATTGCCAAGGAGTTATTTGTTTGCAAGAGGAATATTTAGCCCATTGAACACAGGAGGTATTTGCCTAATGTTAAGTGTGAGCAGCCACATTGATCCTTACATGATACACTGATATTTGTACATATTCAAGTGCCACACTGAATCCTTGCACAGTAGGCTCACTTATTTAAAACAGACTTTTTTTTTATTCTTGGAATTTATTTTTTTTACGTGGAAGCAGTTTTTTTCTTGACTGTGTATTACAGAGGCAATTTTGGTGCTTTAAAAATTAGGATTGCAGCGTCTGCGTTCTCTTGTTCACTGTGAACAACTAGCCCTGCTTGAGCATAAGTGAGGGCTCTGCTCTCTGAGTAAGGCTCACCCCAACAGCTGGCCAGAGGAGGAGTCAGCATTGCATCTTCTCCTTGTGGCCAACAGGTTGCTAGCTAGTGCATTCACCCATACAGGAGAGCTCAGTTCTAAACCTCCCTCTGGCTGGAAAAATTGACCTACATCTCTCAAAGCCCAAGACACTGCACTGATTCCTGGAGCCTCCCAGGTGAGCATCCCAAGCCACGGGGCAGAAGGAAGTGGTGGTGTCCTCTGCAGGCTTCCTTGGCAGCACAGAGGGATTGGTGCATGGGGAGCACACCCCTGGTTTGAGCCCAGCAGGTGGAACCAGCAGATTCACAGCACCTTACTGCGCATCACGGGGCCTGGATGTGGCTGGATACACAGGGGCTGCGTGGGGCAGCAGCACAAACACCTGGGCAGTGGTGGTACCTGAAGACACCTGAGCCATTCCTGAATACACTGACTTGCTCTTGGACACCGCCCAAACATGTTACTGTGGCATTTTGCTCTGCTTCTTTTTGCCTTCTGGAGAAGCATCATGTGCTGGCCTGGGATTGCCCACACTTTGCTGTGCACCTTCTCTTTCCAGGCTTCCTTACTTACAGATGGCCATTATAAATAGCATGTGGCATTACTATAATGTACCATAATGCCCCTACAAGGCTAGTTGTCACTTGAGGGGTGGTTCTGTGAATGTCAGTGACACCTCAGCAATGTATCTGAGCACACAAAGGCCAGTTTTCCTTCTTCTAAACACCTTTCATTCGTTATTTCAATATGCATAGAGCTCTTCAAGTGAAAAATACAGTTATTTGCACTGTGTAAGCAAGAAGTTTAGTGGCTGCCAAAGTCAGCTTTAAGAATCAGGAAAGTTTTGGTCCCTTGTGTAAAACCAGAGACAAAATACTCCCTTTGATTCTGTGCTCTTGTATTGCTCTTTTATGTTGGAGCTGACTGATGCCTACAAGGAAATGTGTTCAGCTATCTTGGGCTCTAAGAGCTTGCAAGGGAGATGCTCACATTCCGTCTAAATGTGCATCCCGTTTGCCTGCTGCTGAATAATTTACATCTCTGCTATTTATGGAAGCTGTCAGCATGCTTTGCTCTTCTGGTTTGACAGGAGAAGCAAAGGAATCTGAGTGAAGTGACCAACTAAGAGTTAAAATTTATTTATTGATAGTTGCATTGCACTTGGTTGCGTTTTTATGAGTATTTGGCAGCCCTCAGAGATATTACCTGTTACTATAAATAAAACACATGCTGCCAGGAGAATTCTTCTTCATTTCTCTGGCAAATGAGCCATTTCTTATTTTACTTTTAAAATCTGCATTGTTAAGGCTTGTGTGTGTATTTGGGCTCTCAGCACAGACAGCTTTTACGCTCGTCTCATGTTGTTGTTCCTCCGTGTGGTATTTGCAGTCAGAGATGATTTCACATAGTAATGCTGGAAGCTCCCACACACCACAGGGAAATGTGGACTGGGCTGCTGCTGAGCTCACAGACCTGGTGTTGCTCAGAAGTTAGGAAGCAGAGCAGAGATAGGAAATGATTCTTGCGTTATTTCAGTGACTTCAGATCCCCTGGGCTCTGGTTCACCATCACTTTCCTGGTCTTGGAGCCATCATCTGAGATAAAGGTTGGCTTAGGGTCGATACTGAGCCTTATCTTTCAAGCATTCCTGCTGCCATGCAGCCACTGAACCATGCAGAGGAACAGATCTGACTGAAAAATATACACAGGAGGGGGGAAATTAAGAGGAGATTTGAAAGTATGATGCAGGCATTACTGCCAGCACAAGGATACATGCAGAAAATATGTTAGGGGAGAGACTGAAACCAACTTTTTTTGGTGGTGACAGTCTGCATTAAGCCAGTTTAACGTGGTTATGGAAGTGACCCACTGAGAGACGTTAGAGGGGTCTGTAGATAAAAGTATGCTTAAGTGTTTTCTTTTTATTAATAAAAACGTATTTTCCATTTAAAAAAAACCCAAAACACATCCATAGTTTCTCTGGAAATACTTCACAGAGGGAAGAATGCCTGTCTACATACAGACACACTGATATCTCTGCACCCATACATATCACTTAATGTGTGCAATAATCATCAAGTAGCCGTGCCAAAGTATTAGAAAGTGTTTTGCAAAGATTAATCGATTCCTTTCTGTGAGTATTCAGTATGTCAGTCCTACAGAAAGCATGCTCAGAAGGTGTTTATGAGTCTCACCCCAAGACAATTGAGACAGAAAAAATTCTTCACTAGGTTCCTTGGTCTTGCCTGAGGCCAAATAATTCAATAGCAGGGCAAAGGACTGAGTGAATTGCCCAGCTTCCCTATTCCTATTTTCTCCTCTCTGGGCACCTTCCTTCTGTGAGTGCCATTAGTAGAATGATGGTGTTACAGTGACTATTATTTCTGGTGAAGGTCATCTTAGCTTCTTAATAAAGCCCTTTTTTTAGTTTTTCCTTTTTTAAAAAAAAAAATCAAAAGGCATATAGCAATAATAATTTTTCCCTGGGATGAAATTCAGCCTGAGAACAGTTACAACAACCTTAAATTAGCATACCCATTTCGTACTAAGTTAAAGAATGCCAAAAAAGCACTTTTGTGGTTTCACATTATGCGCTTAGCCCTTCCCTCAAACAGCATAAAGTGGCTTTGAAAATGTAATTGATAGCATGAACTCAGCTTTTCTAGCACTGAAAAAGTGCAGCCTGCAAGTGACTCGAGAGGGGATATTTCCTGCTGGGAAAACATCCCACGCACGAGGGG
This sequence comes from Dendrocincla tyrannina, assembly GCA_035047865.1. NCBI lineage: Eukaryota > Metazoa > Chordata > Aves > Passeriformes > Dendrocolaptidae > Dendrocincla > Dendrocincla tyrannina. Next base: position 51,074,061 of record JAWWMP010000081.1, read on the forward strand.
AAGGTTCTCATGAACTTCATGCAGTGTGGGGCTCAGAGGCAGCACATTGCAGCAGCCCCTGGCAAACCTTTCAGTGCTCACTGTGGCAATTGCTGTGCTGGGAGGGGTATTTGTGAGCAGCTTGCAGAAGTTCTTGGCTTCCACACTTGCAGCTGGAGATGGCAGGCACAGGCACCAGGATTGCAGCATGTGGCCAGGGGACAGAGGTGGCCCAGCAGGGCTCGGGGTCACCACAATGCAGAAATCACTGTGTGACACTCATGTGCCTTAGTGCACTGTGCATTGCATGGGGACTCAGCTCAGCACCTGTGCAGGTACCTCTGCAGTTTGGGAAACACTTTTTACAGTCAGTTCTTACGTGGCCACTCTGTTACCTCTGTTTTTGGGATCCCGACTCTTAGCCTAGGAAAGGGAACTTGCTTACCAAATGACCAGCTTCAACCAAAGAACAGAATAAGGTAAATGGGAGGTTTTCCTCCCTTGTGCACACTAAGCTGTTGCTCTGCAACAGGGAGACAAGGAAGACCAGGCTGTCTAGCTTGCCTTTTCCAGTGACAAATTCACAGAATCTTAGAATCAACTTGGTTGGAAGAGGCCTGTGAGATCATCAAGTCCATCACCAAGGCCATCATTCAGTGACCTTTAGGGACTTGCTGTTGTTTCCAAACCAGCATGCCTGAAGTTTGGTGCAACAGGAGCTGAGTCAGGCCTTACTGATAGGAAAGAAACAGTTCCTGTGTGGGTGGTGGAGCAAACCCTGGATGGGTAGTCAGATGTTTTTTATTTCTGCAGTGGAAGCTGAAGACAGAAAGCAGGACACTCCGTTTCATGCCTACCTGCACATGCAGGCACTTAATTTCCATTAGCTAAATCCAAGAAAAAAAAACTTCTTTTTTTTATAAATTTTATAGATTTTATAAATTTTTTATTTAAAAAAGGGAGAAAAATTACCTAAAGTACTGGGGGGAGATGTGGAATTTAATCATGTGAATCTGGAGTGCCACTGATTTGTATGTTTGATCTCATGGAAACTGGTATTGTCTCATGTCCTCAGGGGACTTGCTTCTGATTTGTTCTGGCAGAATAGTCAGAGTATATGAAAGGTCCTAATTTGGGGATTTTGCTTACTCACTGTGAATAAGGGGGCAGAATGTGACATCTGGTAATTGATAACTTCATTTGCACCGTACCTTTTTTCAGTGCTATGGCAGTTTTAAAATGGCTATACTTTATATTCATAGCTACCCTCAATTTCAGGCTTTAGTGTAACCAAAATGACCTCACAGCTGCTTTTTTGTAAAGCAGTCGAGAGTCCCAGAGATGGAAAATATTAGGAAAGTTGGGCTTTTTAAGCTGTGACAGGCAATAATTGATGCCAAAGAGAAGCTTCTGGATTTCTCACTGTCATGTGGTATATCCAGGGCAGAGTGATCACCTCTCATTTAGACCAGGTGTCCATGTGAGCTTCCTATACAGAGAAATGAAATAAAGACACAGGCTTTGGGACTACACAGAGAAATGAAAAACGATGTAGGCTTTGTCCTCTTTCCTGCCAGTAAATCCTGTGGGCACAGTTGCAGGAATGAATGAGGGTGATGAAACCTGGAGTAATAAAGCGAGGTAGTGGGGGGAAACAATAAAAAGCATGTGACAGAGCCATGTCAAAATAAGCTCATGGTTTGGGAGATGTGAACAAATGTATTTGGCATGAAGGATGCTGTGGTAAACAGAGAGAGGGTGAGGAGGGACCCATCCTCTGGCTGCCCAGTGTTGGATCCTCCCAGTTCTCCTTCCCCCCATCTCACTGATCCGCCTGGATAAAAATAAGTGAAAATTAAGCTTTCCAGCCCCTTTCACACAGGGATCTGCCTATTTTTTGTGCAGCACTGGGGAGAATAGGTGTTGAAGAGCCTGTTAACAACTGAGATTTGTGCACCTAATTACTTCTGCACTGCACTAAGTGTTTGCCCACAGTGTGGGTGCCCCCCAGTCTGTTTTCTAATTAAAACTCTCACTCTTTGTGTACGTGCACTTTTGTGAGCCTCTTCCCCCCCAAGCCCCAAACTGCCTCCTCTCCAAATTCTGCTTCTCTCGTATAAAACAAGAGCTCAGGAAGCAGTGACACCAAGCACATTAAGTACTGCCATGTCGTGGCTCCCTGGGGAGCACAGATGGGGGCTTCAGCTGCAGCAGGTGCTGAGAGGACAGATCCCAACTCAGGCAGGGAATTATTGTGCATCATCTGTATGGGCCCATTGTTCAGACACATCCAGCTCGGTCACACGCCATGCAGGGGCAGTGGTGATGCTGAGGGGGGCTAACTCAATCACTGCCTTTAAGTTAGGAAATGAAAAGGATGCTCTCCCACCGCTCCCTTCCCACAATGCAGCACATACGGATGGCACGACAGACTTCACAGTCAGGCTGTGTTTGCAGGAGTGGGGGGAAGGAGGGGGGAACAAGCTGATTACTGTGCTTGCAGATATATTTTCTGTGCCCTTTCTGAGGGAGCTCTGTTCAGTTGGTTGTGGCTAAAGAAAAGGGTCAGGCACTAAGGTTAAAACTACTGTTCCACAAGTTGTAATCCAAACTGCATTTTTGGGTGGGCTAATGAAAGGCTGCGTCGCACACAGTGCTGGCCAGGATCGTGTGCTAGGCAAAGCAAACAGCAGAGGTGGGTTTTTTAGCTGGAACTGACAGAGTTCTTGGACAAATTGTGCAAATAGTCTGCAGTGGGCGTGTCCTGTAGCCCTCAGGGCATCTAAGGATGTCACAGTTATGCTCCTGGCCCTAAACAAACAGTCCTGGCTTAAACCAGAGGCTCTCTGATCATCTATTTTACTGTCTGTGATGCAGTGTTGTTGTGGCAAATCAATATGTAAAACAAGAAGAGAAGAACCAACCCATCCATCTGCATCGTGGGAGATGCAGATGTGAGTATTTTTGAAAAGTTATGTGCTTTTGAAGAGCCTCCCAACAGCAGAAATTTCCATGCCCTCCTGGCTAAGTGCTAAGGGGACAATAGACAACAGGCTTTCTAACCAGGCTTCACCTTCCAGACTCTTACTGGCACAAACTGCAGTAGAAAGCCAGATAGATTATGCTGCCTCATTATGACCTTTTTTGTGTGAGATGAGGGAAAGAAGGTTAAAAAAATTCAGTCATTCTTTAGTATATACTTCATATTCTTTACAGTTTGTTTCATACTTTTTTTCTTTGCTTGTATTTTATAACATATACTTTATTAGATCCTTAGTTATATGTATTAAAAGCTCAGAAGGAAATGGTGTCATTGAAGAACTCTTTATTTCTTCCATAAAGTACATTCCTGTGAATCTGCTGTTCATGAATGTCTGTCCTCTCTTTTCATTCAGAACTCTAATATCAAAGACATAATTAGAGATGCAACACAAATCTTGCTGCATGAGATGTGAGCACTGGAAGAGAGGAGGCACCAGTAAATGAGTGCTTCTGAAAACATGCCTTTAACTCAGCAGGCCCATACTCTAACAGGATATAGAGATGTAGTTAGTTTATATGGCAGGGCTGTGCCAGACAAGAGAGAAGTGTGAACTCCCTGAGTATTAGTCTATTCTACATAGTTTTAGAATAGTGTTTTAGAGAGTTTACTTAATCTTGTGACTCTCTTTTAACCCTGGGGCTGCTGTTCTTTTATGAGATTGTGGCGTCAAAGTAATAGTACTTGGGCCTTCCACTTCCCACTGGCACTGCTGTAATTATAGACATTAAAGAACTTGGGGAAGAAAGGGGAAAGAATTACAGGACTTAGCTCACTTTCTGCCATGAGCACTTGTGGCCCTGTCGTTCTCTCCTCAGCACTGGAGGAGGGAGGTGTGCCAGTCTGGAGTGGGGTGGAGGTCCCCTTCTTCTCTTCTGCCCATCCCATCCCATCCCATCCCATCCCATCCCACCCCATCCCATCCCATCCCATCCCACAGACCTCCTCGACTGCTCAACCTGAACACTGGGAGCCAAAAGAAGGCATCCTAATGTTGTGTTTGCTTTCAGGATCACACTAACACTAGCCAAGAGCCATGGGTACACCTCTCTTCATCGTGGAATTCCTGGCCTGCTCACAGAAAGTGTGCCTGGACTTCTGTTCCTGGCAGGGACAAAACCTGATCCAATTTTTTCTCTAAGCAAAGTGATCTAGGTGGATATTTCCAGCACTGCTGCTGCCTTTTTAACCACTTTCTGCAGATGGCTTTATCATAATCCAGTGTTATTTGTGTATTCCCTGTTTAAATACAGTATTTAAATATTCTCTCATTTAAACAAGGTCTCTCCATAAATAGTCAAACTGCGGAAGTTTAAAAATCCCACTCTAATCCAGAACTGTAATTCCCAATATGTGTTTGCACTGGGCATCTCTGCAAATGTCCCTGTGCAGCTGAAGCATCACTGTCATTAATGCTCTGTTACCTGATCATGACTGAAGTAGGTATAAATCAATATTGATGAATTTGGGCTCCATGGAATACTCTTAAAAGACCTGGCAGATGGGAATTCCCTGATTTTCAAGTCTGCTGGCTCAGCCTGTTGAATTTCACTGCAGAGGGTCATTCTTCTCACTGGAAAATTTTTTAAGAGGTATTCCAGTGGTCTTAATAACTGATATGATGGTTCAAAGCCTGGAGAACTGTTTTACAGTGGTGGGTCCTGGAGTTGCTTACACTGTAGGTCTGCACTGTGAGTACACAGAGAGTGGGGCAGAGATTTTTGAAAAACTCATACCTGAGTAAGACCTAAAGAAGAACTGCAGGCATGGGAAACTCATTTACTCCCTTCATTGCTGTCCCACAACTCATGCACTAATTACCATTACAAAAGGAACTAATTTGTGTGTGAGATATTTCAGGAACTGGATGGTCTTTGAAGAGGAGGTGCTCCTTTTTCTAAATCACTAACTTGAATTGGTCTCAGGTAGTAGCAATCATATTTGAGTAACACTGTGAAAATCAAGGTCAGCCAAAAAAGATTAAAAATTTTAAAAATCATTGGTGATTTAAGATATTTGGTAGATGAGTTTGCTGGGTTACTGCCAATTGCAAAGTCATGGAGATTTTGTGGAAGGACCTGAAAATTATAAAAAAGGAGTAGCATTCTTTGATTTTTTTCCTGAAGAAGAGAAAATTTTCCTCTTAAGAATTATCTTCTGTCTTTGGTCCCCTAAGAAACAGAGGATAAGGAGGATGCAACAAATATTACTGGACATTTAAATCTTTATTTTTGAGCTGATTATGTAGTGAGTAAGTTGTGTGCATTTGTCTTGGGAGTCCTAAATATTTTCCCGTGGATGGAACAGAATAATGTTACATGCAGGAAGGAGGGAGGTGATCAATTAAACCCTCATACTTTTACAGGATCAACCCGTGGACTGGTTAATCCCTTAGAAAGAACTGAGGACCTTTTGCCTGATGAAAAGCAGAGAGCACTGAGAGTAAGAGGCACAAAAGCAAACATCTCCTGTGTTGTTCCCCTTGTTGGCATGCTATTATGCAGTGAGGAAGGTTGGAAGGCAGAAGGTTAATCCAAGTAGCCCATTTAGCCATAGTGAAAACACAGCCTGTGTCCCTAACACAAATGTGCTGTTGTATAACACTGCAGTACCACCAGATAATATTTGGGTTTGGGGGAGCAGTTGCCCATAACATCCCCCTCAAAAACCTTAGAGCAGATGAATGTAGCACAGGAATAAAGCAGCTAATGCATGGTCTGGCAAACTGTCTCTTTGCTCTGCTTGTATGTATTTATAACCAAAACCTCTAAACAGTACAAGAAAATCCCAACAAAACCATTGGAATAAGAGTACGTTTCACCAGAGGCTGTGTCTGTTGGGATGGTATGAATTGCCCAGGCTCTTGGCAGGAAGAAGTAGAGCTCAGTTAAGAACTTCTTATGAGTTTGGGAGAGACTCTCTGGTGGACCTTTTCTTAGAGTAAACCCGCCTGAAGCAAATGCTCTGTCTGGGGCAGAAATAAATTTGGAGACCAGTCAATAATTAATCCTCTGCTTTTATTGCTGAAAAATATCTTGTCTACAAGACAAGTTAGGGCAAAATTAATGAAGCTATTGAAAGACAAGTGTTCATAAAGGAGGCATCAAGATAATCTGATTAAATGACTTCTGTTATTTCATACAGCATTCCTCCTCAGGACTTGAACTCTTGGTTATGAATAGCATCAGGAGGATTTGAAAGGATTGAATTTTCTTACTTCAGATTAGTTTGAGATATTTATGAAGGATTTAGGCAAACTACTGGTTCTTTTAGCACAATATTGCTAAGGAAAGGCAAGTACCAAAACCAGAGCAAGTCTTTTCCAGTCTTCAGAGAGATTTCTAACATGCCATGGCTCTCTAAGCCACACATCCATGGACAGAGTGCATCCTTCCAAGAACACCCCAGTGCAGGACAGGTTTATTTCTTGGGAAGACAAGGAGATAAGTTTCATTGGCTTGTATTGGAAGAACAAGCAATTCTGCTTTTGTCTCCGAGTTCTCTCTTTCCTCTCGCTCTCCTTGTTCTCTGTGTCCCACCAGGAGCCACAGGACATCTGCCCCTCTGTGTTGCCCCCATGCCCTGCACTCACTTCCCTGGGAGTGAAGGACAGACACATTTTGCACTTTCCCCTTGGCATGTCACTAGTTTTGTTTTCTTCAGCTTTATCCTGATAAATTTTCATATATGTTTTTTAATATTTAACTGCCTTGAAAATACATGTTCCTCTGGGCCAAGAGTTCAGAGGCTGTTAATGAGGAATGGATACTGTCAGCACAACCTGAATGCCTGCCGGCTGTTGACTGTCACCCAGAAATAATCTTTGCCTGATGGGGACGTGGAAGGTGTTAAATTTGGCAGAGAATCGTAACACATGGTGCCGAGAATCACAGGGATGGAACTCTCAGCCCACCTGCTTCTTCGTGTGGATTGGAGCATAATGGTATTTATTCTACATGAGCCCTTGCAGAAAAATAAATCAGTAGCATCTTTTATTTAACTTCCTGGAAGTGTTTGGCTGGGAAGCAGCATCTTCCTTAAGCTGAGAAACTGTCCAGAGATATCTGGGAATTGTGCTATCAAGCTCTGATTTCTGAAAATTTGAAATATTATTCCCTTTTCTATCTATTCTAGTCATGGGACGTGAGGGGTTTTTTTTAATGAGGTCTGTCCTTTAAACATTTGTACCCTCAAGCTTCTATCTGATGCATCTTGTTGAAGTATGTCTTTTATTAAAACCTCAAATGCTCTGAAGGGAACAAACAGTGACAGGAAGGTCATATTACGAAAAGTTGTTCAAAGAGAGTACAAAACAGTGTCAAAAATTCATGGTGTGAATGGTCTTGGGACAAAATGGGCTGCTAGTTAGGCTGTCTCTGAGTTTCTGATGTGATGATATGGTGTCTAAAGGCAACGTAAGATTTTTGCTTTATTTTCCCCATGAAAGTATCAGAGTTTTTGGGGATGAAGAAATCAAAGGCACTTGACACCACCCTGCAGCAAAACACACTGCACTCCTGGCAGAAGTCATCATATGTCAACCATATGACTGCAGATTGTGTGCTTGACCACACATTCTGGTGTTTTAAACCAGAGTTGTCTGGCCCTTTTTTATTTTTTCAGTAATCATCATAACTTGAGGGGGAATTCTTTTGCACTGCAAAAATTGTGGGCTTGCTATATAAATGGATTAGCTGGAGTGAAACATATATAAATGTAACATGAAAGGCTCCTAATTTTCAGAGATGGAGGAACAATAGTTTTAATAAGCTAGACTTGTCATTGCAATAAATCATTTGATCAGACTTCAGCAAAACTTTGTGCTGTGGCTGAAAGGACAGAGGCTGCAGAAACAGTTTCAGGAATAATCACATTTCTCCACCATCAGATCAAAAGCATTCAGCAGATCTCATGCCATCACACACGAAAGATCCACTTATCTGTTTAAGAAGTAGCATCTAAAAGGGTTTTGTGGAGTGACACTTGTGGGGTTGGAAAAGGGGTTCACTGACTTCTCCAACACAAGTTCTGTGGTTGGTTGTGCTGTTAAACTTCTCAAAAAGGCACAGCAAAATAAAACACAAGTGGCATATGGAATCTCTAAGTGGGCATACTGGGCATATAATGCCTGAAAGTGATGCTGAAAAATGAAAAAATGTGAGCTACAATTCCTGCTACAAGAATTAGTGCTCAGCAAGGGCTGGCATTGTAGCTCTGTTGCCACTTCTTTACCTCAAAATTATCAGTATGGCAGGAAAGATTGATGTATTCCATTAGAGTTTTTACTGTTGCAGCACCTAGAAATCAAGACATGGGACTTTTCATATTTAGCTCTCAACATGCAACCTAAGATAGCCCTTGTCTATAACAATTCACCATATGAAAGTAGGAGACCTTGAAAATGGAGGAACACAGCTGCAAAATCTTAATGTGCTTTCAAGACATTATGTTTTCCACTCACAATAATTGTGCTAATACTGGAGCAAAACCAAACCCAAACCATACCCTGTGAGGCTGTTGCAGGCATTTTGGCCAGCTGCAGCAACCCTGACTTCTGGGGCTGGGAGGTGAGATTTGCCAAGAGGTAGCACATCCTTCACTGCCCCCGAAAACCCACCCAAACTCAGTTAAATTGCAAGCAAGAGAAACGCAGTGACTTGTTCGAGTCCTAAGCATCTTCCAGCATCCCTTTCAGGCATTCCATGCCCAGTTTGCCCACTCAGAGATTCCATATGCCACTTGATTAGCTCCAGTGCCAGTGCAGGTCCTGGCCCAGCCTCCTTCCCCTCGCTCCCCCAAACCACTGCAGCCCCAGGGACCTGCTGTGCTTTGAGCCTGTGCAGCCCTGCTGCTTCCAGCTGTGCTTTCTCTTTCCTAGCCCTCACCTGGCTCCTGATTTTGCTGCACTCCTCCCCTTCCCTCCCTGAGTCTGGTTTGTCACCTGCCTTTGGACCAGATGGCTCCATCCTCCCAGCTCCTGCATCACAGCCTCCCTCTCCCAGGGGAAGCAGCATCCCTTGCCCCCACACTGATGTGGGCTTTTGGGAAAGACCAGCCTTGCCTGGGTAACCCTCTGTGAGGAAAACACCCAGGCAGCTTGGCTCTAAGCTGGGGCACTGCGTGCTCAGCCAGGAGTGTGACTTTTAGCAATCTGAATTTCTGAAATGTTATTTTCTTTGTGTCTGAAACCCAGCCAGGTTCTCTTCTTTGCCTGACTCAGAAGCCACCTCTGCCAAACTTCATTTCTGTCTTTCAAAATAGCAAGTCATCTCAGCATTTCAAAGAAAAGAATAAATATTCCTCTAGTGTCCAAACCAGTATATTTTTTTCTAATATTTTATTTAGAATCAGTTGAACCATTTTCACTGATTTTTTTTTTTCAATTAAAGATAATCAGCCTGAGGCAAACTTTCAGCAGAAGCAGTATGACTCCAAACGGATAATGTTTGGCAAAGCCAGAAGCAACTGTGTCCTATAATGCAAAGTGTCAGTCGAGCTTACTGGGCAATGCTCGAAGCTTTTTATAAAAGAACAGGCCTGAAGAAACACAAATTTCCATGTCAGACAGTTCACAATTTTAGGGGAATGTACAAAGGAGAGATGAACTGAAAAAATGAATTAAAAGCTGCAAAACTGTGATGCTTTGTGTCTGCTTTGTTCTTATTTTATAGAGGCAACTTGAAATTTCAAAGCTATCCTGACTGTAACTTTTTAAAAGCTTTTTATTTCCTGAGGCCATTTTAGCTACTGAAACTGAGTATGAGGTGCTGTGAGTGCTCATGACTTTCAAGAAAAGAAAAGGTTGTATAGTTCCAGGTTTTAATTAGACAAATTACTTTGTTCCCTCCCCTTAGACACTTGTGTGAGAGCCCCCATGTTTGGTTAGCAGGTTAATAACACTGCCAGTGTTTGCAGCACTGCCCTTAAAGGTGTGTGGTGGGTTTTGTTATGTCATTCTTCTCTCTTCCCTTCATTTTCTAGGAAGCCTTGCAAGAGGAGCAGGCCATTGGCACCTCACACCTTTCAGTTCATTAGAAATGATTTCCAAACACAGCTGTTTAAGCTCACCTTCCCAGCCCCAGCTGGGAGAATTCATCTTTCCCCTGCCTGAAACACTCTTCCCACCTGAATCATCCTCTGGCACAGAACCCTTAGTAACTACAATGATGGTTTCACACAATACAGGAGATGGTCTGATAATCCAGGCAGAGGGGATGCATTTTACTAGGTCGGGTTTGTGCACAGCTACTGAGCTCATTGTGAAATCATTATTGGCTTCAGTAGAGCCCTCCCTCCCCCAGCCCTGTCCCCCAGTGTGACATTTGCTGTTACACAGCCTATTGCCTTTGTACCCAAAGCTAACAATTTCCACCCATTTGGGCTGTGTCCTTTTAAATCAGTGACCAGAGCCTTGGTCATGCAAACCAACAGTCCTGACCAGCTGTCCTGGATTTTGCAGTTGTGGCCATAAAATTGCAGTCTGTGTGCCACAGTGCTGACCTGCTGCATCATATTAACAACCCTGAGGACTCTGATGGCGTGCTCTATGCACTGGACTTTGGCCTTCAGAAGTTTGTCTGGTTTTTGCTACTCCCTCAACTGTAGCCCTTGGACTAATAACTGTGTGACTTCCTCCTTCAAATCCCACCTCTCTTGTGTCTTTAGACCATCAGTTTTGCCACGATGGATGCTATGACAACATGTGTTGCTGCAGATTAGTGCCACAGCATCAAAACACAACTGATGTGGAGAACACGGTCTAAAAGCATCTTGGCCCATCTTTGCTATCACAGTCCCAGACTCATAAATGGCTTTTCATCTTCATATGCTCCTCCCCATGAGCAGTTCATTCGGGTTCAGCATTGGCAGTTGAAATCACAGATGGTGTTTTTAAACCACCTGTTTAACTACAGCTCTGGCAATCCTCCTCCTTTTCCTGGAAGCCATGTCATTCATGTTCATTGTGGTGTCAAGTTCCCCCTTCTCCCAGTCACATAAGCTCAGACCTCCCAGTAGTTTTCTCCTAGCTCCTTCTCCCTGGGACTTTAGTCCCAACGTGTGTAAAAATCCCTGTCCCCTTCCCAAGAAGCGAGACAGAGAAGGAGCATCCTTGTTGTACATCCTTGTTGTGGTTTTGAGAGAGACCTCACAGCTTACACACAGAAAACCCATGGGCCAAGTACTGCCTTGGCCCCACTCCCAGGCCAGCAGCTTAGTTACAAACTTGAACTTTCTGTGTTTCTGTGAATCTGCAATTAATTCCATTTAGATAAATGCAACACCTGTACTGGTATTTTACAACGCTGGGTCTGCTTTCACTCTGATCTGCATCCTTCTTTTAAAGCCTGGCACTATTGCCTTAAACTGGGCCTGATGCACAATTTCTTTCTCCTTCCCCTCTCCCAGCTGGCAGTTCTGGACACCTGGTTTCATGGCAATTCTGTTTAAACCCCGACAAAGACACTCTAAAATTAGCATCTTTTTTAGGACCTAATCCAGCAATCAGTTGCTGCCAGGTGTACTGCTTAATACCTTGTCAAGTCTCATTTCAGGAAAAAACCCCCACCACCTGCAAAGGTCTCACAATTCCATTTTTCTGGTGACTTAAAGGGGCACTCATCTTTGAGTGTACAGCCATCAGTAAGAGACAATGTCTTCCTTTTAAAGCACCTGAAATACACTATTGTTTTATTTCAGGTTGGAAGGTGGGCTGCTGAGAGCTCCTGTCAGCTCCTGTTTGTTAGACTGTAGAACGAGTGAAATGAAGCAGAGTTTTTCAAATGCACTCGTAGAAAAGGTAACTTGCCTGATACATTCATTTCATCACTGTGTGTGGATATGCAGTCGTGCCCAGTGCATTCCTTCAAGCCCTATACATCATGCAAAATGAAAGACTACATTGCCAAAATAACCTGCTCTCAATACACAGTGTGTGATAGCACCTGGTTTGGAGGAGTGTGTATGGCCTTTCTGCCTCTTTCTCACCAGTTTAACTGCATGTGAATTGCACGTGCTTGGGAGTTGTCCCTGCAATGTTTTTCATGTAAAATGCACTTTTGTCTGTCATGGTTTGTGCATCACTTTTTTGCTCTTAAATTCTGTATCGATGCCTTCCCTGATAAGGAGAATTCCTGTTTATATACCAAGCAGTGCCAGTGGTTAAACATGGGGATGCTGAGGTGCAATTCTCAGGAAACGAGCTGGATCTGTGTGCTGGGACTGAGCTGGGTGTAGCTCAGGAGCATATATGGTACAACGTATATACATATATATGGTACAACATGTATACATATATATGGTACAACACGTGTGTGCTCAGTGCCAGCCCCATACAGGCACAAGGAAGGAAACCACTTGGCCAGCACCAAGCCAGACCCTTCCTCTCCTTCAGCCTGTGAGTCACTGTCTGGGAAGGGTTTACTGGCCCCAGAAGGGTTTAGTGGGGACACTTCAGCTGCAGATGTGTTGGGGTACGCAGCTACACCACGTGGAAAAGGTACAATGAAATGGATTAATGGAGTGACGAAGAAAAAGAGCTGGAATAGGACTGTTTGTTAATGTTCTTATATTTTAAGGCAGCATTTGGCTGGTTGGTGTTTTCATATGTAAATTCTATGTTCCCTGTTTAATGCATTGAAAATCCCTTTCTCAAAATGGCGTCTTTCTTGTCCCTCATAAAAGTTCTGCGTGCTGATTGGCCTTACCTCAGATGGTTTTCCCTCCTGATTTCCATATGTGGCTCAGCCCTTCCCCTTCCTCTCCTTTGATGGAACAGGATTTGCTCCTCCCCAAGTCCCGCCCTGCTCTAGAATGTTCTTTGCCATCCCCTATGTAGGTGGGAGCCACGTTCTCCATAAATGCCATTCCGCCTGAACCCCCACTTGGAGCGAGCCGTCCTTTATTCGTCCTCAAAGGGCTGTCCATCACAGTGATGCCTAAAGGTTTGGTGTGGATTTTGTAGATTTTTAGAGGTTTAGAAGTACAGGTTTTCTTGCTCACATATTAAGTGGTGCTAGAAGTACTAAAGTGATTTTCTCACATATTCTCAGGCTTTCTGAAGGTCAGGGTGTTTTCCAGAGCCACCTGCAAGATAACTTGAAGTCAAAACAATAGAAGAGCCCAGAAACCCTTGGAGGTGGTGCAGGGGCATAGCCTAGGGCCCTGATGGGTGGACCACAGAGGGAATTAGAAATGATGGTTGGTTATAGATATCTGTTAATTGTTTGGAAGAGTATAAAAACTGTAACCTTTCTGAGGGCGGGGTCTTCAGGGATTTTTGGACACAGAGATCCTTGTTGAAACAACGCGTGTTTTGTAGGCCCAGCGGAGGCCCAGAGCCTCGGAACTCCCAATAAGGGTATAATTGTCTCTCTTTCTCCATTAATGTTTTGTCTGAGTGCCTACCTTCCAGGATTTTAGGCATCAACAGACAGAAATCATTCTTCACCAGCTTTTGTTAGGCCTTCCCCCCTCCCCCTCCAGTTCCAGTGGTTCCTTGCACAGAAATTAAACATTCAAAGCAGTTGTATTTATTTAGCAGTCACCTCAAATGCAATTCTTTGCTTTTCATCCCTGTGCAAGAAATGGATGTGGGGACTCTTCCATGTTCCTCATCTCAACCTTTCCTTCCCCCGTGCATTTTTCTAGCCTTTTGAATGATATGAACCATGAAAGGAGAGTCAAAAGGGGAAAAACATCTCCAAAATCATTTATTTAAAGTACCTGAATCTACAAAATTGAGACTTAATGAGCTTTAAGCGTGGTACTAGAATATAAAGCTTGGCTTTTGAGCCTCCTATTTTGAATGGAGCTCATGATGGCATAAGCTAACAAAATTTAGTGCCTGGCCAGTCCAGGAGGAACTAAAGGCTTCTTGTTTCCAGGGATGAAATGCTCCTTCTCCAAAATGTGCACTGCAAACATTTTGCATGTAGCAGCCTTGTAGACGGGAATTGGAGGGAAATTCAGGCAATTATTATGGATAGCCTAGTGAGATTCATGTTTATGACATATGACTGATCATGCTGTACTTTATACAGGGAGAAAGTGAGCAACCTCTGGTCTCCAGGAATGTCAATAGATTGCTTTTTTATGGGTATTCTGATCATTCCCAGGAGACAGAGAAGGAAATGAGCTTGGCATTTTGATAAAAAGGACAAAAAGCAAGATGACAATCCTTGGCATTCAGAGGGCAATGCTGAATGATCCTGCGTTCACTCTCATCACTCAGGCTCTGTGGGGGCCACATCTGTCTCAGCAGGGAAGGCTGAGAGCACAGGCCACCACAGACTCTTGTGCCTTGGTGTATGGCTGATGGCTGAAAACAAGCTCACTCCAGCTTATCGGGGGAGAAGACAGGAGAAATCCCTCTCTGCTTGTGCACAGAAGGATGATAATGTGCCCACTGATGGTATTTATACAGAAACCACCTTCCAGACTCAGGAGGTCAGGGCATGGAGCACAGACTCTTCCTTCACCCCTCCCTTCCTGGCTGTCTTCCTGACAACCTCTACCTCAGCACAAAGGCAAGTACAAATCCACAGTAACTGCATGTGAGTTGATGGAAGTCGCCTTCAAAGGGTGGCAGTCACCAAGGAAAACGCTGTGCTAGGCATTCTGTTCCTACCCTGGAAAACTGTTGTGCTGATTAAGAGGGAATGCAAGACCTTTACAGGGTCTTTTATTGAAAGAAATGACTAAAACCCTAACCTTTGGAATGTATTGATTGTGTATGTATCTGCATAATGTTGGATGATTTTTAATAAATAATTAGAACCTAATGATCACATTACCATATGCCATTACTGGTGACACGATCTCCAGTATTAAATGCATATATTCAAATGCACACACATTCTTGCCTTACTGGTGAACACAGTCCCCACAGCCAGTTGCCATGGCATTGCATGCCTGTATTAATAATGTAGGTTAATAGGTTGAGGATGGCAACTGCACATGCTCACAGTTGCAAATGAAATGTTTATACATTGGACTTTAATTACGAAAAAATAATTTACCATTTTGTGGCCTTCTGTTGCAGAGCACAAAAACCTTTGGAAGCATTTTAGGTGGGGTCCAATAAGCACAAAAAAAACCCCTACACTGCAGAAGGACCTTAGGGCAGGAAGATGCAGGTGTGGTTATGAATTGGTGGGGTAGGAGATGAAGGCAGGATCTACGTGGTTTGCTTGGAATTCCATAGAAAATTTTATTTTGGAGATGAAAATAGAAAGCAAATATCTGCCATCCAGACTGAAAATTGCAAGTGCATATTTTTTAATTTTTTTTCTGAATTAAAAACACTATTAATTTATCCACAAGCTTGGGTGCTTCTATCTTTAGTTGAAACAGATGGCCCCATAGAAAGTGGAAAACTAGTCTTTGCTGATTCCCTTGAAGGCTGAAGAGAAACACCTGAGAAGCCTAAATTCACTTCTGGGACTGATCCATAAAGTCTTGTGCTTCACAGTTCTTTGATCTTGAAAAGCAAAGGGTAAACTTAGGGCAATTTCTGAATAGAGAGGTGAAACCAAACCTGCAGCAGTAATGGTAGCTACTCTCTTCAACTGGGAAATGCTTAAACCTCAGGTGGTTTTAGGAAAGAGAAAAACATAATTTTAATTACTTAGGACATTTTTGAGAATAAATTCTTTTGAGATTTTTTTCTATTGGAAGCATCCAATAGGTCAGGAGAGGCAAAGAGATAACATGAAGATTTTATCTGTTTAGATGGGAGATACCCAATTTAATTGGTATGTGATGTAGAACTTTGCAAAATGAAAATTAATAAATAAAAGACAATGGAGATTGAGATTGGAGATGGAGATTTCTTAATGCTGAAGCAGCTTTTGGAAGTGACTAAAGAAACCCTGGCGTCTGAGCATAGGCACTATTTTTAAAACAATCAGCATTGCCAGGACTGGGAAAGAGATGACAAGTAAAGAGATATTTCTGTGATTGTTTGCTGAGGAAATGAACTGTCAGATCATCTCCATCATACTCCAGGAGCACAGACAGAGAGCCAGGGGAGCAGGAGCATATGAACTTTCTCTTTTTTCAGCCCATGACTTCTCGACTGTTTTCATTCCACGTCTCTTCATGTTATGAAGAGGAATGCCCAGCACCTGGGTTGGATCAGCTGTGGTTGTGGGCAGTGAGGTGACACAGCTTTCTGCTCTGCAGAAAGATCTGCTTCCAGCCTTTCCCCTTGGCTGTTCTCACACAAGTTTTCTGGCCTTTGAACTTCCAATGCACTAGATGTGAGTGAAAAAAATACCCCCCACACCTAGTGTGGTCCTTGGCTTAGCTGCTGAGAACCACACCAGCATGTGGGGCTATACAATTCTGCAGTGCTGATAGTGACTGATAGTGATTCTCTCCTAGAGAACACCCCAGCAACCAGGAAAGCCAGCGAAGTCACAAGCTTGGTTGGGACATCTTGTAAAGAAGGAGTAGTTCCTTTTGCACAAGTGCTTGGGGGAAGTGAGGAGTATAACATCATATTTTGTCTGTTCCTTCCTGGTGTGTTTGAGCACCAATTGTGAATTACAGGGTGCGGGCTCCAATCTGCTCTCAGCTTGGACACTTCATGTCCTCAGTAGCACAGGCATTTTGCAACTTGTGGTGAAAACATTCAGCAGACTTTGCTGGCACTGAGGTGGAAAACAGGCTGATCCAGGCAAAAGGATGAAACCCCAAGAAGCCCATGAGCAAGTGAGAGCTGTGGGGGAATGGCAGGATTTGTTCTTTTTCTTGTGCCTGCCTTCAAAGACATGGGAAACCCAGGGAGGGATGATATTCGCTCCTAAAATAGCACTGAGGAAGCCTGGAGTGCTGCAGGGGCAGCAGAAATGGCTGGGGCTGACGGTGTTTCATTGCTTTTGAACAGGGCTATCCGTGGATGAATCCTCAGATGGAAGAGGGGATGTGAAAGCTCAGAGGGGATGCCTCATGTGTTCACACTGATACCTGGAGGAGAGGGTGAGCTACCTACAGGAGCCAAAACTTGTAAATGCCTGCTGGACAACACAGCAAAGAGACTGATTCGTGGAAACAAGGACTGAAAGAAATAGGCAAAGGGAGAAAAAGGTTTGCAGGTGAGAAGGAGAGATGAGGCATGGGCTTTCTCCAGGGTACAGCCCAAAGCCAAACTTCAAGTTTTCGAGTAAGGAGGCATGATATATGCATGGATGTATTACATCCTGGGAACTGCATGGCCCCCAACCTTCTCTCTTCCCTTGCTGCAGGAAAATTGCTGCTGGGGTAGAGATTAATAGCAACAATTCCTCAGACTTTGTCCTATATATAGCAGAGCTCAGAAACACCTCCATCCTACACCTCTGCCTGCCAGCCAGACACATCATTTCTCCCAAAATGGAGTCGCTACAGAGGTGGATTAATGCAGTAAAAGGCAAAGATATTGCAGCTTTTAGGAGTACTCCAGTCTGATGTGCTCTCTGCCACATCCCTGCTGTCCCCACTGCATTCCTTGTGACCAGGTCACAGCCTGTTGGGATGCCCACAGAGCCCAATGCTGCTGGTGGAGACTTCTTGCATCCATCCTGCCAGACATGTTTCACCAAGAGATCCCTGCCAGTCTGAATGGTCTGAAAGGCAGATATATCCTATGGTCATGAAATGGAATTGGATAGCCAGGAATTTTGCCAAAGATCTCCAGTTAGCCAAGGAAGTGGAGTGGAGGACTAGCTAGGAAGACAGGCTGAAGGAACTCAAAACATTGTGCAGCTCACCAATGAAAGGCAGAGGAAATTCAATGCTAAGGGAAGTAAAACAATCCTAACTTTGTACATTAAAAAAAAAAATTGATATTTTTATTATTTAGGATATTTGGTATGATTTCAATAGATTATTAAAATAACAGTTCAGTGCTCAGTATTGACTAAACCTGCAAAATCCTAATGGTTTTGAATTATTAAATAAGGCTTGGAGAACAAAACATCGGTCATAATTATGAAATTTGTAAAATCTGTCTCCAGAATATCATGTGGAGTTCTGCTCTCCTTCCTCCACCTCAGGAGGATACAGAATGAGAGAAAGCTCAGAGGTCAGGGAGAAAGACAATCACACAATTTCCATTGGAAGAACAATCAGGTAGATTAGAAGTCTTCAGGAATTAGAAGAGATGACAATGAAGTTCTATACCTTAACAAAAACAAGACAAACACAGGCAAATCAAATGAAGTCTGATTGGTGCTAATGAAGAGTCAGGAGAGCCCCAGCTGAGCTTCCCCCAAACCTCAGCCCACTGGCCCAGGAGCCCTATTTGACCCAGGTGGGAGGCATTATTTGCCCTAATTAGGGGTGGTGATTAGGGCTGGGGGTTGTCTACAGTCCCGCTTTTCATCCTGTGCTGTGGACAGATCCAGAACCTCCCTGCTTCTGTGAGAAAGTGATTTTATTTAGGTAAGAGCAAATCTTCTGGAGTCTTACTTAACTTGTGTCTTTGGGCTGTTTTCTCAAGGTGTTTATCTCTCCTCTGTTTGACTCTTCCACTGACATTGTTGGCTTCTGGTCCCCCTTTGATCTGCTTCTGAGCAAGTGGAAATGCTGCTTTGTGTAACTTCACTGGAGCTGCTTGTTAACAGGAGTGCCTGTTTTATTGCTAGACTGGAATAAAGAGAGATGAAAGTATTTTAAAAACAATAAAGTAATGAATTCCAATACTTAATGTGAAGCACGGGGCTGGCAGAGAATACCCACTAATTGGTTTTATACATTTTAGCTTCTTGCTGTCGTGTCTTTGAGATGTCTGTCAAATTTTATCTTTATGCATTTAATTGCAACTTTCTGGAGTAATAGATTTGGGGGGGGGGTTGTCTTGCCTGGGTACAAAGGCAGGGAGCACAGAAAGGTGTTTATCAACTTAAGTGTTCTCTTTCAGAAGTCAAACATCTGTCAAGAGATAAGAGCTTTCTGGAATGGGAAAATGAAGGGTGATGTCCAGTCATGGGAATGGTGAGTACCCCAGGATGGGTGTTGTGTGCCAGGGTGACTGAACCACCCAAGTTGTTAACCACTGCCAACAAATAGAAAAAACAGCTACAATAATAATAATTTGCTTCAGGCTCATTAGGAAAACAAAATGGGTTTGTTTTCAGAACTGTGGTGATCTCCATAAGCATCTCAGTTGAGTTGTGTAACCCCTATTTTTTGTGCTCTAAGCTGCCTTGGATATCATCTGTTTAATAGCTTTCTAATATATTCTATTCTGGAAGGTTTTAGAAGATTTTGAGTGATGGCTTTGCCTTCTTTGAACCTACAGACTGCATTTTAAAGTAGGAGAGTGAAAATGTGATGTGTGGTTTTTTAACTCCCCAATTTAACCCAAATGAAGTAAAAAGTTTGCCTTATCAAAAGGATGTAGAGTTAGACATTCCCAGAAGAGGGTGTGTTTTCTTGTTCTTGGGGTTTTAGAAGTTGAATTCTTGAGGGAGGGAACAGTACAGTCAAGTTCCTTTCCCAAGAGACCAAATGCTGCTGTATCTTCTGCATTTTTCTTAAGATTTTAAAGCACCAGCTGCTGTCTTCATTTTTTTGCCACTTGAGCTAATGATAAGTAGTTTAACTAAAGTGATGAATAATTCACACTGTTTTTCAGAAAGCCCATAGTTATTTCATGAATTTCTGGATTTATTAATTTCATAGTTGCTTCTTCTGCTACAAGTGCTAATTTAAAGGAACTAAAACTAAACTGGGACACTGGGCTAGCCTGCTGTCTTTGGTACTCAGTTGAGAAACCTGTCATCTTTAAGAACAAACTTGGGAAATGACTCTTGTAAAAGATAATTCAGTGCAAGATTTTCTCAACGTGGTAATACAATGAAAAGAGCATAAGTAAAAATTATCTAAAAGAATCAGGCTTGAGCACTTCCAAAAAATCACTTTACCATTTCAAACCAGCTTTCACTTCTTATGTGAGAAGCAGGCAACTGTGCCTCCTGCACTGATGTCACTTTCTGAAGAGAAATCAAAGCAGTTGTCTCTAGATGATCTCTTCTCAAAGACCAAGCACCTCTCAGGATGTAGCAAACTCAATAATTTGAATACTGAAATGGAATCTGAAGCTTTTCAAGGATCTGGTCTGATGCCCTGGAGACGTGGGAAGTTCACTAGAGACCTCACTACAGGCAGGATTGGCTTACCAGAAGTCTTTTCCTGTCTTACATAGCCTTATTTGGAATCTTCTATTTAGCATTTATCCCTTTCTTGCAAGGGGGAAAATACAAGTTCCTTGTTCAGAGCTGTGTTGTGAAAGCTGAACAAAGTGAGAAGTATTTAGATGCTTATTAATTTGACATACAATAAGTGGGCAGGCTCTGCTCCTAGAGTTTAAGGAGGCATTTTCTGTTTGCTTGGGGGTTTTTTGTAAGAGTTGTTAACTCAGTACTTTTGAAGGGTGCATGGTTCTCCCCTTGCTAGAAAGGGAATAGGGTGGATTTCAAATCAAATCCCATTTTACTCATGAGTGCACTCGGTCATGGAAAGATAGAAGTGAGAGGTCTGAGGTTGTGCAGGAAGTCTGATGGCCATGAACAGTTCAGTTCTCAGTCTTCTGCCCCAAGATGAAGAGCTTGTTCTTTCTCCATGGGAATAAGAACCAGAAGACTTAGATCGCTGAGGAACAGGAGCAAGCCCAGGAATTTTCCCCTGCCCTTATTTTCCTCATTTCCTAGAGATAGTAAAAGTGGATTGTGGATTGCATTTTCTTTCTTCTCTGTAATGTAACATTTGTAGTTTCATCCTGTAAATGCTTACTGACATGAGCAGACCACAGTCACAGCATTCAAACACTGTCTATAATGAGATTTGTGACCTCAGTTGAAAGGAACCTTAAAGATGATGTAGTTCCAACGCACCTGCTATGGACAGGAACACCTTCCACGAGACCAGGCTGCTCAGAGCTCCAGCCTGGCCTTGAATGCATCCAGGGGTGGGCCATCCACAGCTTCTCTGGGTAACCTGTTCCAGGGCCTCACCACCCCCACAGTAAAGAATGTCTTCCTAATATCTCATCTAAACCTATTCTCTCTGTGTGAAGCCATCCACCCTTGTCCTGTCACTGCATGCTCTTGTAGAAAGTCTCTATCTTCCTTGTAGGCTCCTTTCAGGTACTGGAAGGCTCTAACAGGTCCATACCCTTCCTGTGCTGAGGCTCCCAGAGCTGAATGCTCTGCTGGATACTCCAGGCAGGGTCTCACCAGAGCAGAGGGGCACAATCACCTCCCTCGACCTGCTGGCCATGCTGCTTTGAGTGGCTTTCTGGGCTGCAAGTGCACACTGCTGGCTCACGTCCAGCCTCGCATCCACCAGAACTCCCAAGTAATTTCTCCTTAGGGCAGCTCTTGATTTCATTTGTTCATCCCCCAGCCTGTGTTGGTACTGGGGGTTGCCTCAACCCAGGTGTGGCACCTTGTCCTTGGTCTCCCTAAACCTCATGAGATTCCCATGGGTCCACTTAGGAGCTTGTCCAGGTCCCTCTGGATGGCATCCCATCCTTTAGGTGTGTCAAATGATTAGTCTGAAATCGTGAC
Source organism: Dendrocincla tyrannina (assembly GCA_035047865.1). Classification (NCBI taxonomy): domain Eukaryota; kingdom Metazoa; phylum Chordata; class Aves; order Passeriformes; family Dendrocolaptidae; genus Dendrocincla; species Dendrocincla tyrannina. The sequence continues at coordinate 51,095,631 of JAWWMP010000081.1, forward strand.
TAAATGTAGACTTTGCTTTTGTTTTAGCGTGCCAGGGGGACTACAGATCTGAACACAAGGGAAGGTGACATCTTTGTAGGACAGCAGGATGGACTTGGGCAAGTCACTGATTTATATGTGAGGGGTGTGATCATACAGTGTAGGTCACTAGGACCATTTAACCCTAAGCCAGAATTCAGGTCAGGATTTCAGAGTTGCTGAGGTCAGGGCCATGGTGGTGCAGCTGGGGGAGCTGCTGCAAGACTTGCCTAGATCTCTGTGCAGCTTTTTGTATTCCCACTGCTTTTCCTCCTAAAGTGGTTGCTGCTCTTCTTCAGGAAGGTCTTTTTCTGCCAAGTTAAAAAGCTCCAGGGAGCCCAGTGCAGTCATACCAAGTAAAGTCAGGCACAAATCATGACTGAATTTAAAAATACACATACTTTCCCTTTTTCTTTGATTTTTGTTTTCAGACCATAAATAATGTTCATTTGGTGTGTCTTTAGTGCAAATTAGGGCAAAAATATTACCTTAAATATAAATCAGAGAGCTGCAGTTTTAAGAAAA
>JAWWMP010000081.1:51096273-51122662 GCA_035047865.1 Dendrocincla tyrannina
ATATCAGTGAATATCAGAATATCAGTGAATATCAGAATATCAGTGAATATCAGAATATCAGTGAATATCAGAATATCAGTGAATATCAGAATATCTGTGAATATCAGAAACTGAAAACTGTGCATCTGGGAATATGGGTATCACCTGTTCACCTGAGTTCATATCTACTGCTTCAAGGCCAGAATGGGAAAGCTGTGCAGGTGAGTCAGCATTGACATGAACCACATAATTCAGGGCAGGGCTTGTGCTTCCTAGACTTCTGTGCCTGTGAAATTCTGCAGAAAAGTACAAGTCTCAAATCTAGGCTGAAAGAAGGCAGTGCATTTTTTTAGCTGCCTTTGAAATATGTGATATGTAGGAGCTGAACTTGGTAGGCTTTTTTAATAGACCTTAAATCTACTTAAATGCAAGCTGCAAGGAGGTTTAGAAGCTATTTTTATGACAAGCTTTGTTATTAGCATCTTATGAGTTGTTTGCCACCTAGTGACATACAGTTCTGGGCCATGGGAGAGGCTCGGAGGCTGCTGGCACTTCACACATCCACTGTTTTCTGGATGGGAAGTTAAGCTTTAAGAAGGGATCTCTCAAATGCCTCTGGTGCTTCAGGTACCCAAGTACCTCTGTTTTCTTTTAGTTGCTCATTCAGATACCTCCCAAGTTGAGACTGTGCTCCACGGGCCTGGCTTTTATTCTTGAAGACTTCTGTCCATCATTCATGCCTGTTACACTTGCAGTTGAAAACTATGCTAAAATTCATGTGCATGGATAATTTATAATTATCTCAGTGTTCAGAGTTAAATTAATAATTCTTAAATCTTGACAGTATTTGTGAATGTTTAATTTGGAAATACTTTGATCTTCTATTTTATTTAAACAGGCAGTAATCCCCACTATTTTTTGTGAGCCCTTTGATATCTGCCTAAACTTTCTGGACTTTTCTAAATCAAAATGTACACTTTTAATCTCCAAAATGCAGCGAGCTACAGAAATGTATTTCTTCTTCTCCCACTTTTCCCTGTGATCAGCCTGGCCTCATACCCCTAAGTAAATAGGGATCTGATCTGCACATTTATTCCATATCTGCTGTTATGCCAAGTGGAATGCTTTGGTCATTATTTCATAAGGTCTTTTTTTGGTCTGTTGGATGAATTCTAGTAAGTTTTTTCACAGAAGAAATAAACCCCAGAGGATATTAACCTTGATCTTTAATTCATACCCCTTTAAAAGGGAGAAGGAACATCTTTTCTCCTCTTGAACACAAAAGCCTTTGCTAGGCTGGTGGACTGGATGGTGAGTTGGAGTGACAGGGTGAGGTTTGCTGCCTGTGCAGGGCAGGCAGGTTGCCACCTCCTGTTTGCCTGTTGGCCACGGGGATGAGCAGGGGGAGATTGTTCATCTCTGACTTACTGCTTGACAATTATGCACAATATTGTTTTCCTTTGGCCAGGAATTAAGGACTAGTCTCAGGAATGCTCCTGGCTGGGGAGGAACATGTGCTAGGCTGGCAGAGAGTTTTTTGTGACATTTCTTATTAGCCTTGCTGTTCTGATGGCAAACACAGGTGTATATATTGTGTGCATTGGGACCATGTCCACAAAATGCATTTAAAAAGGCTTGAGAAGACTCTTAACAAGCAGAAGGAGTAAGGAGATACAGTTCCCTAGGGCTTCCAACACCATGTTACTCCTTTTGTCCACTTTGGGCAGGTGACATGCGTTGTAGGAAGGGAATCCCCAAATATTGGAGTGGATTTCAAAGCCCTGCAAGGGGAGCTGCATCTGTGGCACAGGAAAGATCGTGCTGCAAGGAGCAGTTTGTGACTGCTGCCATGGTGAGTTGGGAGCTACTGAAAATCAAAATTCACCAGTGTGGAGGTACCCAGCAGGATGTGTTAGTGTACAGCTGAGCCCAGAATCCTGCAGTTTGGGGGCCTTCTCATCCTAATTAGTTGGCTTTCCCTGGGTAGTCACAGCCACAGCTCTCTCTAAAACCTGCTTTTCCCAACCTCTCCCCTGCCCCCCTTATGAAGGGTAGGGAGAGCTACTTGTAGTAGGGAAATACAAATGAGAAGTCCTGACTAATCTCTTGGATATGACACCAGGAAGTTTGGATTCCCATCCCTGCTCCCAGAGCTACTTATTTGGCACTAAAATATTAATCTACTAAAGCAGAATGCTGGCTGAGGCTACAACACATCCTCTCCTCAAGCTCAGTGTTTTCACTGTGCTGTTGCTGGCTCTCCTCTCCCAGTGACTGTGCTCTCCACTGCACAGCAATGGTGCTTTTTGGCTGAATGTTTCCTGATTGGTGACTTTTTTGGGTTTGGTTGGTGAACATCTGATGTGCTTTCTTTGCATGGAAGGTCCTAAATGTCCTAAATATTTTCTATTGCTAGAAAGCCTCGGAGTTCCCATTGCCCACAATTCAGTTCTATCACTGTAGAGGTTTGTGTTGTACCCTGTTACTGCAGGTAAAGCAGCATCACAGCTAAGACATACAAATATAGCTGCAATGAAATGAAATGACTAATGTGAGTCATAGCCAAGCAAGCAGAAATTTCTGCTTCTGCATTAAAAAAAAAAACATATTTTTTGTTTATTTTCACTAGCCTTCTATGATCAGCTTTAACTGAAACATGTAAATAATTAATAAAGGAAGGTGAAAATTTGAGGTAGTCCTAGGAGGCACCAGAAGGAATTTACTGGGAGAGAAAGAAATTGTACCAGTGCTGGGCTGTCCTTCCCCCTCCCTGCAGAGCTATGTTTTGGTTTACAGCCTGAGTTGCCAAGACCTCTTGTTGACATGTAGGCTCCAGCAATCCTGACTTGAATTATTTAAATTATTAATGCATGAATTAGAAAGAAAATACCCTGATCTAAACCTCTGACCCCATTTAAATCTTTAATTAGAAAAAAAATTCCAGGTAGGAGAGCTGTAACAATGCTTGAAATGTACCATACTTGAAGTGCTTTTGGGAAGCCACTACCAACATCTGGAAAGGAACAGACTTATAGGCTGGTACTACTTAGGAACTGGTTGGTGGTGCTTGGTGATGTTCTCTCTGGAGTGTTTCTTACCAGGGTTCAAGCCACAACTTGCTTGCATTTGACTGTTTACAGCCTCATGTTATTTGGGTAAGAGTAAATGAAACCCAAATATTATAAATGTACTGGTGGGGCTGGGGGCTTGTGTTTATCTCCTGGAGGACAAATCCCTGGAGCTTCTGGGTTATGTTTGCCACCTGAAAGAAAAATATTTTATGATAAGGGAGTAATTAGATGACTTGCTAGGTTAGTCCAATTTGGATAAAGGGATGAGGACTGCAATGAATAGCTAGAATAAATCTAAATCTGGAGATGTTCATTTATTTTCATTTTTTTCAGGAAAAAAAGGTTAAGCATATCTTTTTACTTTATGAAAGACATCACCAGTGCCAGTTTTTCAGCCCCTCAGTTATCTCCCACATTAAGGGAGAGACTGGGTTTTACTTAGCTTATAGTGTTCCTGCCCAAAAGCAAGAGCTCACACTCCCTTTACGTGGATAAGGTGTTTACTACCACCTCATGATTCCAGGAAACAAACTTATGGCAGGGCCAAAACTCTTGAGTCATGTCAGAAATGTAGGCAGCAAGGAAAGGACAGTAACTACATAAAAATGCAGGATCTCACCTTAAAACCACTAGGACTTGGAGAGCCTTTAGCTCTAGGAGGTCATTAATACATGTCCTTCCCCCCTGGTGCTGCCTGTTCGCATGAAACCTGTGACAGCTCTTATTTTTCAGTTGTTTTGGTTTGGGCAGAATTTTCTCATTGTTGGTTTAAAACTAGAAAAGTATGTAAGGCTTTCTGATAAAAACCAGCATGTCCTCTTTAACTGGAGCCATTCACAAGGTCTTAAATAATTTATGTAAAGAGCTACACTTGGTAAATGTCTGTAGAGGGCTCCTTCAGTTATTCATTCTCTTGAATAAAACAGATGGTATTTCATGCACGGATTTCCAATAATGTAACCCTTACAATAATTCTACTTTCAGGTTTAGGTTGCACAGCAAGCTTAGAGCTGCTGGAAGTTGGGATACTCTTTTCCCCTAGCACTGAAGCACTTTAGGACTTCATGTGTGCCCAAGGGTGAAGGGAATTTCATGCTGAGATAGTCACAGCTTATTCAGGTGCTTCAGTGTAACTTACATAGTAAATCTAGTTCTTGTTATGTTTTAAAGCAGCCCTTCTAAGGGGTAAGACTTGGATTAAAACAAACTGGCAACTTAATCATTTGTGGTAGTACTCTTAGGAAGATTGTTCTCCTGTGGTTAATCTGATTTTTGAAGGCCACAGACTTGTCCTCAAGAGAACTTTAAAATGCAGTTTAGTTCCTTTGCTATATCACTCCAGTGTTTATGTATTAATTTCTTCTTATTGCTTAAAATGTCATCTAAAGATGTGTAAGTTAGTCATAAAATGAGCGAAATAAAAATGCTGCTTTGCCCAGTGTAAAAGTTAACCCTTGGTCTCTTGGCAGTGCAGTTCAGCAGAGCTGGCAGGAGCAGACACTGGCTTTGGCAGCCCCTGAAGTGGAAGTGAGGAGGTTACCCTAGGAAGGTGTGGCTGTGTGCGTGTGCCAGGCTCTCAGACTTCTTGCTGGGACTCAGTTATGGGTCACCAGAGGGTGGGCATTGGGTTAGGTTATCCTGATCCAAGCTGAGGAAGAAGGGGAGACTCAGGAGCTGGCGGTGTGCAGGGTATGAGGCAAGTCCAATGAGCTGAATGCAGGCTGCAGTGGCTGTTACCACAAAAGCTTCTACTTCTTTTTACCCTTGTTTGTCAAGGACTTTTCAGTGAGGACAGAGCAGCAAGGGTGGTTCTGACATTCAAGCTTGTCAAAATATAGGGTGCCCTTCCAAAGGATGCTGAGAAACTGGGAGATGGAAAGAGCAAGGACAGTGGCAGAGGGGCTAAAAGTAAGACTTATAGTGAGACTCCTGGAACTTTGTCTCTTTAAAAGATCAAGGTTAAAAGGGACAAAAAGTGGAATTAGAGGACTCATATCTAGGAAAAGATGTGGGGGATTCTTCTCAGAACAGCCTGGTACAGGATTGTTTTTGTTCAAGGGAGGGAGTGCTAAGAGTCTTTAGTTTTCTCCCAAGCTGAAGAAAGGAGGTGGTACAGGCTTGGTCATGGATGGGTTGGAGGGTCAGCAGTGAATGTCTGCTCATCAGGCTCCTCTGTTGGAGAGTGGCTTGGCAAAGAAAAAATCCTTTTCTGGGGAGGGCATAGGGAAGGGGCAGAGCTCATTGGCAGAGGAGCTGTGGAGGCCAGACGTACAGAAAGGATGAGGAAAAGGAGTAGGAAAGACCAGCTGCAGATGTTGAGCATAATGTTGTCCACACATAGTTTTTAGCTCCAGAAGTCCTTGGACTCTTTCCTGGCAGGGGGCACACTAGGGAGAGGATTATTGTGTGTTTGCCATGTTTCTTTTAATTTTCCCTGAGCAGGAGTTCTAAGAGGCAAGTGATGCAATATTTCAGTAAAAGGGTGAGCTCCAGAAACCCTCATGTTTAAATGGGATACATATTTGTCAGATATTTCTTCTGCCAATACAAACCACCTCCTGACCAACTGTGGTTCTTGTGGGTTTTTTTGGTTGTAATTTTTCAGTTACAAATTAATTGTTCTTGAAAATTGGTCTAATTTGCATTGTCTCTAATGCCATATATGCAAATCAGGCATTCACAGTCTGTATCCAAAATGAAATCCCCTTCCTTGAGATTCTTCTATTTAAGTCAAAAACATGAGAAGACAGATCCTTGGCTAATATTTATAATTCCATTAATGAACCAATTGCAGAACTGGCCCAAAATGCACAGAGCATCATGGTAGTTTTCTAAGTGAATTGTCTGGATTTCTCACTAAGGTTTCTCACCTTACCAGACTTCTCCTGATTTTGAAATGTTTAATTCTCCAGTGGTATTGGCAGCTCCCTGTCTTCTCCTGGCATGACTGGGTCAGTCTAGTCATTCCCCATCTTTGCTGCTCTCAAGAGCCATTCTTCTGTAAATTTGCATTATTATTGTGATGTTTAGAACAAAGGAAATCATTCTTAGTAAAGGCAAGTGCACCTGGGAGGATGGAGAAATAAACATGAAGATACTTAATTTTTTTGTAAGGAGCAGTTTAAATTCAGTTAAACTCTGTTCATGTTGTGGAAAAAGCAGCCGTCTGTTCCTGCCTAGAAAAAGGGACTTTCTCTGTTTTCCTTGGCTTGGTAGCTGAGTTGCTCTACATGCTTGGAAAGGATGAGATTTCTTGCACAACTGAGATCTGAACCAGCCTATCCCATTTCTAAGTTCCCTCTCATGACAGCAAATGTCAGACTAAATCTCTTTTCCTTTCACATGAAACAACTTCTGGCATAAAAGTTCCAGAAACCAATTGCGTAAGTGTCCATGAAAACCCTCTCTTCTTATTAATCAACCTCTCGTACCCAAGAGCTGAATTAGAGTTCTTGAGCTACTAAGGAAGATAAAAACCACTTGGAATCTCACAGCTACTCTTATTGCTGTGGAAGCCACAAAAAAGGTCACTGGCTTGCATAGTTGTGCTGCACTTCCAGGTAGCAATGCTATTGGGGCTGCATGTATTTAGACATGGCCAGAAGCAAAGCCTTGTGCTCTAAAAGTGAACGAGATTCTCTAATGAGTGACAGAATGGTAGCCAAACTAATGTGCTTCTCTACCCTGCATTTGTGTGCTCATTAAACACAACACTCAACTGCTGCTACACATTTCTAATCAGAGCTGGAATCCAGGTGTGTGAATCTGGCCCAGGTTAATTAAATGTGTTGTTAAAATGCACTGGGCTGGTCCTTAGCACTGCAAATCTGCCACAGGTAATGTAGGGTAATGGCTGGCTAATGGAGGTGAGAATCTGATCTCATTATCTAAACCACCCTTTTCCACACTAGCTATGTATGTGTTGCTAAGGAAGGAGTTGTCTAATCCCACCTTCCCATGCAGCTAAAGAAAGGGAATGACTTTTCCAGTACCAGCAGGATGCTTGCAGAGATATCTGCAAGACCTTCTGGAGAAGTAGCAGTGCAAAGCTATCAGGCATATGTAGAGGTAAAGCTGAATGAAAGTTGTCTAAAGAACAAAATCTCCTGATGCATCATCAGTAAGTGATTAAGATGGTGGGTGGTTCAGATTATTTTCTGGTTCCAGAAGAGTCTGTATTAGGCTTCTGTATTTTGTTTCCAGTGTAAGGGATCTTTCAGAGGGCATTCAAAATCACTAGAGATAGTCGAAAAAGTTGAAAAGGAAGGTGCTGGGTTAACCTAAGATTTGACAGGATATTAAAAAAAAAAAATCCCAAAGCAAAAAAACAAAAGAACACCCCTTATAAATTGTTGCTATGGCAAGATATTGCTATTTGGCTAATTAGTGCCATTTAAAACCATGGAATTCCACCAAAGTCAAGATATGCCACATCCATCAAGAAGCTGGAGCAGGGTTTTTACAGGAACAGTCCAAAAGTTTGGAGCACCACACGTGGCTTTTTAGTGCCAGTTCAACAGAACAGCTGCCCAGTGTGAGTGCAGGCATATCCAAGGGAGAGGCAGCATCTCTGAGTGCTTGCACATCTCACTCATGTAGTTGAACACGAGGCACCCAGAGCCAGGGTTTCTGAAGCAGTCATGCCTCCAAAGAGGGACAGGAAGCATGCTTTATTTCTGGAAGGCAGCTGGGGCTGCAGAGGGGCAGGCTGCATCTTACAGCTCTGAACACAGCGTGTCCTGGAGCTAGTCGTGTGGCTCCAAGGTGTGAGAAGAACTCGTGACTCGTTACAGCAGCTCTTGTCACAAGAGATTACTTGTGGCTCTTCGGTGTTGGTACACCTCTTGTAGGCAGTGAGTGGGCAAAACTCACTTGAACTGCTGTAGGGAACAATAAACTTGTGGTGCTAAGGCTGCCTCCAGATTTATTCAGGCATAAACTAGAGCAGAGCTTGGAGAGCTGTTGCCTATTCAGGTCTCCATCAGTTCTTCACTTAAGGCAGTGATGTGGAGCCCCTAATCCCATCCCCACTTTGAAGAAGGCTGCATGTGTTTTGTTTTGGTGATGATCCAGAGGGAGCCTTTCCACGGTGGAAAGGACAGTGTGGTTCCCACACTCCTCAGCCCCGAGCAGGGCTTGTGCAGAAGTGTCTGTGTCACTGCTGGGGTGAGCTGTGGCATTTCGTGAAAAGGTTCCGAGACTGACAAAGGCTCAAGGCTGTCAGGCTTGCTGCATTCTGAATGTGGGGGTAGAAGCTCTTTGTGCTTCTTTGTGCTTCCAGGTATTGCTGATTGAAGCAGCCCATGTCCCTTTTGTTTGCACCAGTTCATTTTGAAATGGTAGAGGCAAAAGGAGTCAAGTTTGTCACATTATCAAGACACTTTGGATGATGGAATAAATAGATCAGAAATGAAAGGTTATGACTGTGGGAATGTTTGGCTTCTCATTAGTCCTTGCTGTAAGAGTTTGAGAAAAGAGGGTCTGGCTCACAAATAGCACTTTTCTTTCAACCCTGTACCCACAGTAGCTGCTACATAGAACCTGGCCACCTTGTGTCTATGGTGGTCCTGGACCCTGGAATAGTGCATTCCCTTCTCATGTGTGAGAAACAGAGCCTCAACCAAATTTTTTTTTTTTTTAAAATAAAAGGTTTATTATATGGTAAGAGCAACGCAGGCCTGGACACGAGGGGGGGAGTCTTCACTCCACCAACTCGTGTCTCAGGTACAATGTGTGTCTGGCTTTTATCCAGCTACTTTATACATATTAATTACATGGTATACATATGAATTTACATACTTCTCCTTATATGGCTACAGTTAAGTCATTATTTCTACAACTGGTTAATTACTACATTATAATTTAGTGTCTTGATAACTTCTCACCATAATTCAGGTATTCCTTGATAAAGGCGTGACAAGGGGAATTTTAGGATTTAGTGATTTGACAGATTCCCTATTATAATTCAGGTATTCCTTGATAAAGGTTCAGGGAAACTGATGACCTTACAACAGTTGGTTTTATTGTTTTATGAGGGTGCAAGAAAACCATTTGTCTCCCTACTGGCACGAATCATATACATACTTATTACATCATGCAACCTGTGAGTTATGCTGACATGAATTATTTTGAATTGAAAATGGTTTCAGCCTTTGCAACATATTTCAGAACCTCCAGAAGGATAGAGAGATGCTCAAGTAGCATAGTTACAATTCTCTTGGGGCACACTGATTTGGGTGGCTTCTGTGGGCTATCAGTGTTTGAAGAATGTAACATAAACATACTAGAAACTACTGAGCACCTTACCAGACTTTAGCAAGGGCAGAACTGAGCAGGGGAAACCAAATCTGTGCTCCCCAGTCCACACAAACACTCTACATGCAGCTGCTGACATCCTTGGTTGCTTAGTTTGCATATGAAGTACTGGATGTCAGGGATCTCTCTATCAGTGTCCCCAAGCTCTCCAAGGCCAAGCATGTGGCAGACTGTAGTCTCAAGTATGTTAGTCTCCTTTTGAAGGGGGAAGGACAAGATAAAAGCAAATTCTGCATTTTTTTTGTTTCCTGAAGACTTAAGATAAAGTCTGGAGAAGATGGGATTAAATCTTTGGGGATGACAGAGAGGGAGACTCATGGAAAATGGCTTAAAAAATAGATCTTGGGAGGGATTTTTTTCTAGCTGATAATCACAGAAGCTACTGAATGTTTTTTAAATTGACTGTATAAATGAGCTGAGTGCTTACAGTATAGGTTATGACAAATGCATTATGAAGCAGTCTTATGAGCCATTATTGTTACATGTCAGTGCTGTGACTGGCAGAAGGAAATTGCATTTCCATCAAATGGAGCAACAGAAGGGCAAAAACATCTTGTTATGCCTTGGGTAATCTAGTGAGACAGCTAACAAATGCTGATGGGAGTCTGCTGCTGAAGGATGAGTATCAAAGTTAAAGAATTGTAATTATGAATTAATTCCCATGCACAGTCATGAGGACATCTTAAAAATTTCCAAAGGGGCTTCCCTATTAATTATAACCAAAAACAAATGCAAACCTAAAATAGCTTTTTTCAATATGTTATCCATTTCTACTGGTTTTTTCCAGTCCCAGCTCCTGCAGTTCAGTGAATACTGGGCTAAATCCCACTCACCTCAGTCACACCAGCAATACTGCTGATGTCCAGGAAGGGTTTGTCCCACTGGTAAAAGATTAGGTTTGATTTCAACAATTTTCTGGCCTCTTGTAATACCATGTTACAAGCTAGAATTAAACAATAAATCTCCAAATTGTGAGACACAGAAAGAACACACTGAAGGAAGAGAAGAAAGGACCATATGTATGTCTGACTCCTGTGTCTTGAAAAGGGTAGGCACTATTTTCAACACTTTTTGGCTCTCTGGCTTAAAATGTTATCTGGGGAAAATTAAATCTCTCTAAGGGGAATTAAAGAAACAGAACTTTTAGGCTCTTGCTCCAACATCTCTGCTGACTTTGTGTGACCTGGGCCATTGCATGTGCCCCAGCACAGTTCCAGGAAGGGTTATTCCACTGCCTGAGATGCTAACCAAACCTCACACCATCGATGTTTGCCTGTCCTTCACAGCTGTCCATCATCTTAAGGGCTATCCCTTATCTCTGTGGGCTGGGTGGCACACTGTTCTCAATTTTTGGTCCAGCTTGCCCAGTGTAAACTGGAAACTGTGTATAAAAATGCTCATTATTTGCCCTAAATAGCTACTGAAATATTAAAATGTGAACTTTGTTTTAGGGGCATTTAGTTTAGGGTAACAGGTATCAAAGCAACAATAGGAAAGTTTTGGACCTAGATCATAACTGGACTGTGAATTTTGTGATAGGAAAAGGGTTAGAGACTTGTCAAGACTGTGTCAGGAAGGTCTAAGTGGTTAGACAATCTTCCTCCTGCATCAGCACATGTCAGACAGTGTGGTGACAAAATTTTACTTGGTTTGAAGAACAGCAGAACATGATGGCTCAAGTCACCTGCCTGCATGTTGTTCTAATGCCATTCTGTCAGGAAAATGCAGGTTCCCAATGTGATTGACTGTCTTAAAGTCCAGCCTAACCCTCAAGTGACTAGCTGCCAGGATGATAATAGCAGCTATTCCCAAGAACACTTTCTTCCTTACCCTCAACCCTCATCCTGGAATGTCAATCTAATGGCCAAAAGACAGGACTAGTAAACTGTGGAATTGTTAGTAGGTTATTTCCCCCTTTGTTGTTTCCTTTTGAAACCTACTTATCCATGTTCTCTGGAAGGTGACAAAATGTGCAGAGGTTTTTGCTCATGTCCCTCTCAGAGGGGTAGCTCCTAACTGAGGGATAGATTCAAGAAAATTATGTAAGGACATGATTTTTTCTCTGTTTTCCCTTGTAGTGATCTGCTTGCTCTTCCTTTTTTCCTGAATCTGGGACACGTGTGGCTATAACATGGTTCAAGTGATCTAACACTTCAAGGAGGGGAAGCTTGAAGCTCTTTCCTTATTCAGTCTTTATAAAGATGGAACATCTGTAGAGATGTTTTGAAGTAAGCAAGGGGAAAAAATGCTGCTGTAGACGTGGATCAGAGATGGTACAAATGCAAAGGTAATGGGAAAGGGATTGCCAGGCTTTCCCATGTGAGGGTGTTCACCTTGAGTTATTGTAAAGAAAAGGGATCCTTGCTAAGTGGACACTTAAGGAAAACCAGTAATTTTAAGTATTTTCAGGAAATTTCATTTTTTTTTGGTTGCTTGTAGGAATCCAAGACTTGAAAGTTCTTAGACTGAAGGGTTTACTTCTGGAATGTTTATATTTACATGAAATTGGGACAGGTACATAACTTACAATGCCTTAAACAGGGAGCTTGAAAGTTGCTTCTTGCAGAACTTGGGGCCATTTAAAATGTGATTCCATCAGAGTATGGACTAACATGCATTTTTTATATTGCTGGACTGGTTTTGACCAAGATCTCAGCTTCTGCTTCTGGCTTTCCCTATAGATTGCATGCAGTATTTGAAAGGATGATTCTTTTCAGTGCTAACAGTCCATCCCTGGTTTCCACCTGAGTTTCCAAACTCTCCTGGCATTGCAGAGCTCTTCTAATCTCTCTTTGATGTGGTGATTTTTCCTACACTACAGCTATGAAATGCCTGCTTGGGGCACTCAGGGTGTGTGTGCTGCTCCCAGGGAATGGATCTGCAGAGGAAATGCTCTTGGGGGCACTAGAGTGGATGCAGGGCTACATCAAACCCGTTATTTTTCTCAAATGGAGTCACAGTGGCACTCCTTCAGTATTCCACAACAAACTCATTGAAAGCACTACAACAGCAGAGGAAACTGGTGCACCCTGCAGTGTGTATCACTGCTGGGTCAAGGCTCAGTGACAGTACCATCCTCTAGGTATTTCAGGGTACTTTTATCTGGTGACAGATTGCTTCTTGACCCCACCTGGGATTGCTATAAAAGTACCCAGGCTGTCCAGGCAGTGAATGGGGTCCCTTGAGCACTTAGTCATGCAGCCTGAGCTGTAGCTGTGGCTTTCAAAGTCTGGGGAAAGTCTGTGATCACTGTATTCTGTTCTTGCTCACACAAGTTGATGGGTTCTCGAGTCAGTAGTAACAAAGATTGCCAAACCAGAACACAATTTTAACAAAAGGGTTGCTCTGAACTTTGCAGAAAAACATCCCAGTGTTTGTTATGAGGTGTCTTCCATTTCCAGAGTCATCCTACTGTCACTGACTTGGCACAGTAGCCATATCTCAAGCCATATCTCTCTTTTAACAAAGAGAGCAGCTGCTGTCTTGGCTCACTGGAGTTTACTAGAACAGCTCGAGTGAAAGAATTGTCTGTATGTGAAAGTAGGAAATGGTAGTGGCATCCTCTGTTGTGATCTGGGATCTGTCAGTAAATGAAATATCAAGACAATTCAAGCCTACTAAAAAACACTGATGTGAGATAATGAAGGAAATAACATGGAGAGAATCAATAACCAGGAAAATATTAATAACAAATAAATGTCAGTATTTTATATTTAGCTTTAACAGCATGTGTTTAGTTGTAGTACTTCTGGCCTGGTTATTTTTCTACACTTAAAAACACTTCTGTAAAATAGTAATTGAGCCATTGAACAATAAGCTTATCCCAAACTTAGATATTTTCCTCAGGGTCAAGGAAAGTTTTCAAATTCTTTAAACACTTCCAACTTCCCTACTTTATTGCCACGTCTCTTCATAATGGATTGAGTTGTGAAACAAGTGTTAAAATAATCAGGTGGCGTAATCCAAAACCCAACCCAAAGTAAGAGAAAGCCATGAAAAAGTTAGGCTTGTAAAAGCTAGTCTTGAAACTAAACTTTGGCACCTCCATATCTTTATTTTAATATATACTTTGAAAAAAAAATTTAAGAAAGGATTAGAAAAAATGGACTTCAGAGAAAACACTTCCAAATATCTCCTGTGGATTAATCATTAAATAGGACACTTCCTGATTAGGAAAGTATTATGAGACATAACAGATTGGGTAGTAATGACAACAATGGATTACACAGAATGGCTCTGTTTAGGAAGAACATGTACATAAAATAATTCCTGTGCAGTAAACAGCACTTCTAAGTATTTTTAAATATCTGTGGGTATATTCCAAATAGTTCCTGGAAGTCTGGGTCTATCAAATCTTTGCTGCAAAGCTTTTCCTTTCAGAAATTCATCAGGATTTTGTCTGACACAGGGATTCAGTACTGGAAAGGCAAGAATCTGGGGTTTTTTTAGCTGTTCTGTTTAAAAATGTTGTCTGTACACTTTCAGAGGAATATGAGGAAAGCATCCTTGGGCAGGTCCTTGGATTTCTTTTGTATGTTCTCTGTGGAACATTAGAAGAATATCTAAAGGAAGAAGGGAATTAAGGCAGAATCCATGTACACACAGGAGGGGTGCATATGCTTGCAGAGACTGGCTTGAAGAGGAATAAATGTGCCTATGTACAGACCAGGATTTTTATACAAGCATAAATGATCTATGAAATTGCATCCCTGGGTCTTGAAGTGCAGTGATCTGCACTGCATGTGACATTTCCCCTCTTTCCTTGGTTCTTTTTGCTTCTCTGCTCCTGGCAATAGTCAGAAAGCAGATCCCTGACTAGCTGGCCTTTGGTCTGTTCCTCTCTGGCTGTATTTTCCATATGGAGGGTAATTACAAATAACCACGGAGCAGAAGTATTAACATCATGACTTAAAAAAAAACCCCAAACAACAATCAAACCTGAAAAACCCCAAAGTGCAAAGGGAATAAATGCACTGTCACTCACATGTTGCATTATTGTAAGCAATTGTGCTTCTGACTCCTGTCTGGTAATAACACCTGCAACAGAAAACAGCAGAATTCCCCCATTATTTCACTTGCCTAGCTTAGTGAAGTTGCACTAGTTGCCCCCTCTGTTCAATCTAAAACACTCTGGAAACTTTCTGAATGGGGATCTCTGCATCAGTGACTCTCCTGCTTGTATGCAGAGTTGAGTATTTTAGGACTTGTAGATCTCAATCACTTGAAGGAGCTCAAATACTAAAATAAAAAGTGGGTTGGGTAGCTCAGTCTCGATCCTTCCCTTCTCCCCAAAGAATTTCTGTGTATTCCTTTTTCTTATTGTCTAACACAGCTGGCCATATCTGGGATAACTCAAATAAATCCAGTTTAAGGCAGTGAAATCAGTTCCCCAGTTAATGGACAGTGCCTCTGCCACTGGGGAACTGGAAAATTCAGCAATGCTTATTTTTCAGTTGCAATTCTGCAGCTTGTGACTGTCATTTGCTTTCTTCTTTGAGATACCTGGAAATATAAGAAACCTTCCTGTGGTATTTCATGAACTTTTACATTAAGAATGCTGGAAACTGAAGACCTTCAGTATATAATAATATTTCTGTATTATGTCAACACTGATCTAATAATGAAGAATCACACCTAACTTTGGCTTCAGTTTGCAAATATTTGTTATTTTCAGACCTTGAATAGCAATATTGCCACACAGAATTAATTATGGTGTTTACCTTAATACCCTTGGAAAGGTTAATTTCCTGGTGCTGTTGTGCTCCACAGCCTGTCCTGTCTGTCCAAACCCTTCCACGCTCCTTGCTGTTCATAACAAGCATCTGATCTGATGTTCTCAGAACCCTGTGTGGTTTATTGCTTAATGACATTTCCCTGGGTAAAGCAATGTTGTCCTTTTTACACCTAAGGAGCAGACCCAGCAGGTAGACTGAAGTATTCACCTGATGTCATCTGGGAGGTCTGGCAGAGCCAGGACCTGACCCCAGCTATGTGGAGCTGCTGCATGGTCACTCTATCACTCTACAGCAGTTGTCATCTGCTTGGAGTATCTTGTGTATTCCAGCAATGATCATTTTTCCTATGGGACCAAAAAGAGTGTTGTAGGAAGAGAATTTTATTATCATGATGGGATTTTGCATGGATTCTTCTTCCCCTTGATGTACTCCTGATTGTATTTAGCTTGCTTGCTTGGACCTATATTCAGTGTCAAAAGTCATATTTGGGATAAAAGCTGAATATTATGAGTAAACACTTTGATCAAATGATTAACTGTGCATCCTTCCCCCCGATTTATACAAATACTGAGTGTGAAGTTTAGCTCAATTTTCTTTCCACAGCATGGTACTTTGTACTGCAGAAGCTATTTTAAAATAATACAATTTTAAACAGTACGAGTACAGTAAAACTAAAAATATCACCAAGCTATTTAAAGTAGCTGTGTGGGGAAAAAATAACTCCTGTCCTGAGGCTGTTGCACTATTACCCAGAAATGCCTGAACAGGCAGAGTGTCTCAGCTAGGTTTAGCAGTAAATAGCATTATTAATGTTATTTTTGGTAGTATGTTATTTCAGGTAGGAGTCATATTCAAAGAGAAATGTTGCAGCTTTCTGCAGATGGGTCAGCCTTCAGACTCCATCAGCTCAGGGGAAACAAACAAACAAACGAAACCAAAAGAAAAGAAAACAACAAACCAAACAAGCAGCAAAACTGCCAGTGGGATACCATTCATCAGGACAAGTTGCATTCCTTTAACTACCCCAGGCTTCCCAGAATGGAAAGCTGCACTAGCAGCATGGAATGTGAGAGTTCATAAAATTTTCCTGGAAAAATCGTGCTCTAGGCCAACAGACTGTGGCTGAAAAATTGTTGTGGGATAAATTCTTGCCATGTTAAACCGTGGCTGAGAACTTGTGTGCCACCTGATGCTCTGGAGAGTTTTGGTAGGAGACAAAGGTGAGTCCTTGAGATCCACAAGGAGCTCTGGTCTACAGAGATGTTATCCAGAAGCCCTAACAGTGGTAGAGACTGTCTTAGGTCTCTTCTTTAAATACTTTGATTATTTAGACTATAATAATCCATCTATGGCCTGGTGTGTACAAGCTGTATTGAAAATCTTTGGATTATAGTGAAGCCAAACATCCTCCTTTCAGCTGCTTCCCTAGACCTGCTCTGAGGAACAAAGCCTTGGAGATATTGATCTCGAGGAAATTAATTTTTTGTAGACTATTAAAAAAGCATTTAGGAAATGTTGCAGTTGTGTTATCTCGAATATTAAAACTGAAACCAGCAATAGTTTACTACTTTGCTGGGAAGTGCAAGAGGATTAGAATGGATGCTCGTGTAGGAATCAAGAGCCTATTCATCTGTGTGTATCTCAAACAATGCAGTGTTGAACTGTCATATTGATTTAGTTTTTCATAATATTTAGGGACAGATTCTGGTCTCAGTAATGAATTATTCTGGATATAAAGCAGTGTGATAGATCTGATTTTAGCCCTACAGGAATAATACTTATTTCAACTGCAGGTTAAAATGGTTTTGAAACTGGAATACATCAAGAGCAGAGGAACACTTTAATGAATGCACACAGGCTGTGGGTGTTCAGTGCCTCTTACAGCATTCTTCCTTCTCGTGTGTCAATTGTCCTCTATCAGTTATGGATCAAGCCTCCTTTTCCCACCAGATGTCATTTGTACCACGGGTTCACACCCTGCTCCTGGCACTTAGTCTTGTCCGTTCTGTGAAGACTTAAGTTGGCAGGAAAGTGTAAGCACTCTTCTGTCCCTGGTCTTACAGAAAGGATCCCTGCAATGCAATTTCCTCCTTGCACAAAAATGAATCGTGGTGTGGGAAATAGGACTGCAATGTAGACCACTCCTTCCCTTTATGCAACCAAAGAAAGAGGAAATCTGGGGACAGGAGAACCTGGAAACAGCCACTTTAAAACTGCACAGCGTGAAAGACCAGCATTTTATAATGTCTGGTGGTTCCTCACAGGTGTCCTGGTGGTTTGTAGAGACACTGGTGCACCACTTGTACTGATTTACAGAGCTCAGACACCAATTCTAAGGGCTTGCCCTACACACATGGCTCACTAGTCCATAATTCTGTCCCTGCTTCTTACGTTTCAGACTGTGTATGGCTCAGCTGTAGGATGTAACATGTGCAACTCCTACTTAATAGAACAGTGTGTAGTCAGTCACATCTGCTAACAGTGTCAAAACACTTTTTATTGCTTTTTCACTCCTGTTAAGCTTTGCAGAGACAATACAGCTGAATTACAAGGCTGGTGCATTGTTAACAGCTCATTTGTTGGGTTTCCTATAGAGAATAGTCTCTGCTAGTACTGCATGAGCCAGATGTGCAAACCTGCTTATTCCCTAATGCTGGACTGAATGTGGGGCTGCTGGGCAAGGAGCAGCAGCTCTCAGAGGTTGCCTTATATGTGAAGTGGAGCCATGAATATGGACTTTGTCAGAGCTGTGCTTCAGCCAACAGATAGCTTTCAAGAGGCTCAGCATGAAGGAAAATCAGAAGGAAATCCCAGGTGGGACTCAAGAGACACAGAACTGCTGAGGCCTGAATTCTGCTGCTGCTGCTTCACAGGTATTCATGAGAAGACAGGACTTGTACTGCATGGAGTAGGCCTGATGTGTGTCTTGTACTGATGCCTTTTTCAGTGGAACATAACATAAATGTTTATTTTATGTAGGGATAAAACTTTGCTATGCTTTCTAGTCATGAGCTAAGACAGCTCGTGTCTTTGTAAGACAAACTGTTGAAAGCAAAGGATTTAGCTGTACTTCTCACTGAGCACAAAATTGTTGCTTGTGGGGTTTTTTTCCAGGCTGACCTCTAAATTTAAAACTGCTGAAATGCTTACTGGGGCTGATGAGCACTCCTGGTGTAATTAATACAACTTAAAAGAAAAAGGAGTTATGCATGAAAACTTCAAGGACTTTTCTGCAGCAAGAATTGCTTGTCTATGTACGTATTGGGTGTAACTAGAGATTGGAAATTGTGTGAGCACTTAAAGACAGGGAAAGGTGCTCTGTAAACCCAGTAGATGCCAAAGAGCCTCTGTAAGCTTGTACATCCAACTTTGGTAAACCTATGCCACTTTAAGTTCAAAGGCAGAACTAAAGCAAATTATGTTTATGGAGTAGCTGTTTCTCAGTATCCAGCAGATACAGGGATGTGGTGTCTTAATTTCAAGTCTGTCAGCATGATTTTAGGTGTCAGCCTGCAGGCTGATGACTAAAAGGACTTGCTGTGTCTGCAGATACCTTGGCAGGGAGACCATGGAACTGAAATGTTGATGAAAAAGAGCAGCATTTCTAAGCAAAGCTTTTGTGAGGAGCTAGAAGAGCTGGCAGAGATGTGCAAGAGCAGAGCTGAAGGAGCAGGCAGGACTCAAACAGGACTGCAAGGTTCAACCAGGAGGGCCAGTGAGTGCTGTGGGGCCAGGAACAGCTTGCATAAAGCCTTGTTATCCTCCTCTTCAGGTGAGGCACCTGCTGACTGTAAATCAGTGCCCTGGAAAAGGGGTTGGTAGTGCAGAAGGTGAGGAATCAGCCACAGGGTGCTGGGGAAGAAAGTTGTAAGCCTTTACAATGCAACTTTGCTGTTTTATCTTGCTCCTTTTCACAGAATCACAGAATACACTGAGTTCCAAGGGATCCATAAGGGTCATAGAGTCTTAGTCTTCTTGATGTCCGTTCCTCCCATTTATTAAAAAAAAATGATATTTTTAGGTGTGGAAAAATAAGGCATTTGAGCACCAGGTAACTTAGTGTAATTTTTCCCAGCTTTGGGGTGGGGACTCAAGCTGATGTTTCATTACTGGCCACTGAAGTTTAAACCTGGCATGGTTGGTATCAGTCAAAGGCTGCCAGAAATGTTGCAGAAGGCTGTGTATCATGTCAGGACATCTGTCCTGAGTGATTATGACATTTCATAGTAGGTTCTTTTGTCTGCAGTTGGAAGGGATATGCCATTTAAGTGCATATCCACTTCTTTTTCTTTTCTATTAGCAGGGTACATTGACATATGAGGGAAGACAGTGGCAACTGAGCCCATGCCAGACTTATCTCCACAGCACTTGCATGGGGAGGTGGATCTGACATGGCAGAATGGCTGGGGGTGGCTGTGAATCTGTGCTTACTATAGTTGTATTTGTATAATTGTGATTTGCTATATTTGCAAAAATAACACAGGTGTTCACCCCACGTGAAGTGGAGGGGGTCTGGTGGTGTTCCTTTGGACTCTTGTGAAGCATTGCCTGCAGAAAACACCCCCAAACCCTGAAAATCTCAGAACAAAACAAGAGCTAGTTCTGAAGCACTGTGACAATCAAACAACAAGAGCAGAAAAAATGTTTAGAAGAGACATATGGCTTAACATGCTGGCCCATTTTTGGTTGATCTTTTTCCAATCTTTCTGCTCTCTCAATATAACCTCTCCCTCAGTCTCTTCTTTATTCCATAAGCCCATCTGCCTTCATCTGTTAATTCAGCCCTCTGTTACTATTGAATTGTTTATCAGCCAAATGAGTGTGGACGATGAGCTCCTCTATTCACTCCAACCTAGTTAAAGCAGCCCTGCTACTCAGTGGTGGGCCAGTGTTGAGAAAAATGTAAATACCTAATGATTTGTCTGGAAACCCTTGAGAGGGAGGCCAGAAGAACAACTGAGCATTTGGCATCTTCAAAAAAAAATTTCAAGGCCTGAATGCAGGCAGGAATAATCTCATCTTCACCACCCTACGGAGTGCACAGTGATTGTTGGCTTAGTGTGCTTTCACAAGGTAAGAGGAATATCCCTGCTTGTCTTGGGCTTGATCCTCTTCCAGCTCAGTCTGGGAGGGATCTCTTGAGACGTCTGAACTGATCCAAGAGGTTTAACTGCCCCTTAAAAGGGAAAATCTCAACCTTTTTTTCCTCCTCCTGGGAAAGCACTGCTTTGTCTTGTCACCTGTGTGTACCCCTGGGAGGTGATGGTCTGACTCCAGCTGGGAGGAAATCAGCCCAGTAAAACAGTGGATAATGAAGGACCAAGGGAAAGCCTCAGCAGGAAGGTGTGGGACCACCAGATCAGGAACTGGAGCAGGAATTCATTCATCCCTTTTGAACACCCATGCTCATCCAAAGAAAATCCTCTCTGGCGGTGCTAAAGCCTGTGTCTAAATGCAGGAGTAGCTGTCCAGTCACTAATACAGCAGGGCTGCCTGTGTGAAAGGTGAACTTGATCAGAACTAGTTCTCTTGGGGGAGTACCTTCAAAATCTATTCCTGTAACTAGAGATTTTCTCAGTTTGCCCCTTCAGAGGAGAGATTAAAACGAAATATATGTTAATTAAGCCAAATCACTCTGGTCCTCTGACTCTCCAGGGGTCTCCTCTCCTCTTCTGGCTTCATTGTTGTAGTTATGATGTGAAGCCAACCTTTTTCACAGACAATGAGACAATTATCCCCCTCTTCTAGCATGGATTCCTGAGAAGATAAGGCTTGCACAAATACTTTAAGTGTCTGACTTTATGTAACCCATGCAGTCTTTAGACTAGTTGAGGCTTCTTGTACACGTTAGATGAGGGAGTGTCAAATATAGCAAGTTCTTTAAAGTTTTATCACAGCCAGGTAGAGGAGAAGAGACACTGGTAAAGGCCATTCCCACCCCCACTTTCCTGGTGTGGGAGGAAAAGCTGCAATGTGAACTCACCATTCACTGGGGACATACTAAAGAAGCTACAGGAACACTCATTAAAATAATGATGACTGTCTTTAGTGACAGAACAACTTGTTGGGATATGGGTTCAACCTTTGTGCCATTGAACATGCTTTATGATAGCCTTTTTTTGCTTAGTTGTAAAAATAATTGGTCTCTTAGTAGCATTATCATAGACTTTATGCAGGCAAAAATATACACTGCATTTGCCCATATAGAATAATGATTCATCTTTGTATCTCTTCTGCCAGGGATGCTAATATTGAACTGCCTTCTGTTTTGAAGCTTGATTAGCATTTGCTCCAGAAAGAGAATACAAGGTAGAGGAAAATGAACTTAACAGGGGCAAATGTCAAACCAGTGTATATCTACATGAGAAACAATTAGGTGAAACTGCAAAACTCAGGCCATGCAAATGATTGCAGCTGAGGGGCTGGAATTGTTTTGATCAAGTTGCTTAAAGGCTCCAGTAGTAGAGTACCTGTGTAAAGAAACTCTGCTGTACACCCAGGATAAAACAGATTTAGAGTTTGGGCTGTTGCACAGCATGCTGCATGTTCCTGTGAGGAAGAACTTTGATAGAGGGCGCAGTCCTGTAGGGCAGAAATCACTCTGGGACCTGCCCTGTGTCATTCCCCGACAATTATAATTTTGGGTCACTTGCTCTGGGGGAGTGTTTGTCACAGCCCCTTCCCAAATGTTCAGATCTGGCTGCCAGGAAGGATACAGTGCCTAAGAAAAAGGCAGTTCATGCCCCAGGGCTGCTGAAAGAAAGCACTCTGCTAGAGCCTGGAGTCCCAGCACCTACACTGGGCAAGGAGGTCCTGCTGTGTGTGAGGGTGGCATTCAGCTGAGGTATGAGCAATGCCATCTGCGTAAGGCAAAATACAGTCCAAGACATTACCAGCATCAGCCAAGGGCCTCTTTAAAGGCTGTCTGTGTGTGTGTGTCAGTGACAGAGTTCTGAGTCCCAACAGAGTGAATAATCCAAAATGAGAAGCCACGTAAAGTGGATATGAGAATATAATCTGGGCATGAATGAGCCTTGCATCTAGGAACTCTGTCCTGTGTCATCTGAGTGGCAGTCCCTTTATTGGGCAACAATTGTGTTTATTGTTAAAATTTAGTGAATGTCAAGTTGCAGGAGAGAGTTGTGGTTACATGGCATGTAGCTCAGCTGGAGATTAACAGGATAAAAAGTTAGGATGTGCCCAAATGTACATCTGAGCTGTTAAACCACCCTCCCAGCACAGTGTCTTCTGCCAGGGTGGTGGATTCCCATTTATCACTCCTTACTTGCACAGTGGCCATCCAGAGCCAGTGGCAGGGTAATGACTGATTAAAAGGGCAATATAAAGATCAGTTTGAAGTTACTCTTGGATTTTATATGGCTTTTATAGTTAATGATCTAGAGGCTGACCGTGTCTTCTGTCAGGAAAGCTCTCTTGGGGAAAGTTTGGGTCTGTTTGCACCTACAAATGCAAGAGATGAGTAAACCCTGTGAGAGCCTTACTCAGTCCTACCATAATCACCCAGATCAGCTCACGTGTCTTGCAGAGAAGGACATCAGTGGGGGGTTTGTATTGGCTGTAATGTGACAATTAACATTATCTTTCTGTTTTTCTAGATCAAGGTGTGCCTGACATTAGTTAAGAATAACTAAATTTTCCCTTTTTTCACTTACTTATCAGAACATTCTAAAATGACTACAAACTGTACTATACTAAGTAGATGTTCCCCTGATACTTATCAAGCATGAAGCACCAAAATGACAGATTTTGGAAATGCTTCCATTCCCTGCTGTTGTAGGACTACTGTCTGGCTGTAAAATTTCTGCAAAATTCCCTGTAACATAGGCATGCATCTTGGTCACTTGCTGCCCAAACCCTCTTCACCAGATCCTGCCTGCAGACCTGTCCTGAGGCATGAATATGGCTTAACTTTTGGCTGAAAAGATACCAGGGGCTGTTGACAAGCCTGTGGGACAACAGAATGTTCTGTTTTGCTTAGCCTGTGGGAGGCTGGGGAGTGTATAAGAGGTAGGCATATGAAATTCAGAGGTTTGTTTATTATATACATAGGAATCTGAACTGCCAAAGTTAGGTCTAATTTTAAAGCTCCTTATGCATTATGTAACTCTCCTCCTCTTCAGTAAAACACAAAGTTACAATGGAAACCACTTTATTTCCAATGTGTGTAATTTCATTCTCTTGAGGAACAGCAGGGCAGAATGTCCTCTTCAAAGCCTGGCTCCTTTTCTGAACTGGTTTCCATATTCATCCTCTGCTCAGTATTTGAATGTACATCTACCAGAAGTGGGTAAGCATTTTGCCTCTTGATCTTAATTCTGATCTCTGATTGTACTCAAATTCCAACAGGGGACAACTTTTAACTTCCTTCTCCTGTAGGAGATTTGGGATGTTCTTTTCAGTCATAAAGGAAAGTGGGGGTAGTAGCTTGTGGAGAAGAAAGCATATGCCTTGCACTCCTTAAAGGGGTTCTTCTCTCCAGGTCCACAGAGCATGACAAGGTCTTGTGCTTCATATCTGAGGGTCCTGAAATGTGCTCAAGTGTAAACTCCGATGTGCAGATTTAAAACAAGGAGGCAAATCTCCCTCTGGAGGCCTCCTGTAGGTATTTGATGGTGTGGTCCTCTCCAACCTATCATCTGTGGATGGCTCTGCTGGGTGAGGAAAGCCTGTGTGTGTCCCTGCCCAAGCACCACCTGAGTTTGTCAAACACCTGCAGAGAGTGTGTTTGCACACAGGCATATCCTGAAATGCACATTAATTTGCTCACATGGCCTTCATGGCCTGGTGTATCTCTTGGTCTGCCTTGTTTCTGGGGAAGAGCTGGTGAGACTGTGATGATGGGCCCCCTTTCTTCCCACTGTGAATGCCAGGGAACTAGCCCACTTACTGATCTTGTGTGTGGGTAATTCTAATTGTAGATGTACTTCTTCTTTCACTAATGTAATCAAATACCAAGCCATTCTCCTTCCCAAATCCAGTTTGATTTTAATTCTGAGGTTTCTGCTGGTACAGCGTTCTAATTTCTCCTGTTTCACCTCTTAAAGAAAGGAAATGAGATGATCAGGTGGAAATTAGAGACCACAACATGTTTGAAAATATTTTGGACTGTGTTGATTAGGAAATCCAAATAAGTATTTCTTGCCCTGATACCAAGAACAGTAAATCTGAGGTCTGGAGAAATTTGTATGAGGGGAGATTGCAAACATGATTTTAGAAACAAGGTTAGCTTCAGTTGTGAAGTCACTGGACACATTTGTGGCTTTTATTAACATGACTTTGCTTCAGGATACAACTTAAGACCCAGAAGAGTCTTGAAAATTTGACATATTTAGTAGTGGGGTGGGTGTGATGGCTTTAAAAAGTGCCATTTGAGCAATTTTGTATCTAAAAAAAATGATGTGAGGGGACAAGCAGGCCAGTGCAGGCTTGGTGTGTGTTTTCCCTTTGACAGCTGACATGAAGAGCTGTCCTTCAGTCCTTTTGAGTGATGGGGCAGAGCCTGTGGGTTGCTGCTGGAAGCTGTTGTTCCCTGCAGTCCCAACAGCACCCCGGTCTGTTCTTTGGCGAGCAGGTTTGTGAGACCTGGGGGAGAAAGGAGTGTAGAGAGCACCTCTGCCCCTGTCCCGAACTGCATTTTGAAAGCATTCTTTTCACAGCGGTGGTATTGCGATTTTCTTTGTGCGGGGGTGCAAGTCATAAAGCCGTGTCTAAGAGGAGAGGCTGGAGATGAGGGTGGGTGCGAAGGTGCGAGTTCCCCAGGGGCAGACTCAGCTGCTGGGACAGCAGTGCTCCCGAGCTCTTGTTTAGGTGAGTGGCCAGAAAGGCTTTAATGACCACTTTAATGGTGAGGAGCTGGTGCGAGGGCGAGACAGCCCCGAGTCCACGGGGCGGAGAGGAAAAAAAAAGGTGATTTGTTTTTTTTGTAATAATTAATTTCCCCACCCCCCACACCTCTGTGCTCGATGCGGGGCGTGCTGTGGTGTGTCCCCATGAGATCTCAGCCGAGCGACCTGCGGCAGGGGGGCAGCGCACCTGGGCGGGCAGGGATGCGGGGATGGAGGGGAGGGATGCGGGGATGGAGGGAGGAGGAGCGCCGAGGGGCGGGCGGTGTGTGGGTGGCTCCAGGCGGCTGGTACCCAGCGACAGGCTGGGGTGGGAGGAGGCTGGCGGGGAGGAGGAGGAGGAGGAGGAGGGAGCGCGGCGGTGCTGCGGGTGCATCAGCCGGTGCTGGACTATGGTGCGGCTCGGCGGGGGCTGACACGCTGGCACTCCTCCCTGCATCCCTGCATCCCTCCGTGCCGGCTGACAGGCACGTGTGCGATGTGAGAGCTGCCCTCCCCGGGGGAGCATGAGCTGTGCCCAGGCCGGCATTGTCCAGGTACGAGGCGGTGCTGCCGCCCCGGGCAGGGCGGGTGATGTGCTGTGGTGTGGGGGGAGCCGGAGGGGGGAAAAGGGTGGCTTCGCCTCCCTTTGGAGAAGTGCGATGCGGGATGGGGCTGGCAGCGGTCTGGGCGCCGGGGAAGGCCCTTCCCTCTTGCCGGGAGATGCGGGATGCTGCGGCGGGTCCGTGGGTGTGATGCGCTGTCATCCGCGCCCCGGCGGTGCGGGACGGGACGGGACGGCACCCCGAGCGGGGGGCGATGCGGGGCGGGATCGCTCTCCCAGGAGCCGATGGGTCACGGGCTGAGCCGCCGGCCTGCCCTGCTGAATCCCACTAGCGAGCAAATAGTGTAGAATTGCGATGAGCGACGTGCCGGCGGGGATTGACATCATTTTGGGGGGATGTGGATGCGCGCAGGCGGCGGGGAAGAGTCCCGTCCTGAATTTGCGGTGGTTGCGTCCCTTCCTTGTCAAAGCAGAAGCCCCCAGGTTTGGTTCTTGGCTCCTTGACAATGCAGCAAAATTTAAAGCACGAACTGCCTATTCTCCCCCTGTTCTGTTGCTGTAAGCCAATCTTGTGACTTCGTATTTTGGTTATTACCTTGTGTTATTATGTAACTCCATAGGTTTTTTTGTTAGCAATGAAATAAAATAACTTGCAAGTATGTTAAGAACATTGTCCTAGCCTGTAGCATTGTCAAATGCTGTGTTTCTCATTTTGCAGCCTGCATAGATAATGGGTTTTTACTGACACAGGCAGTGCAATTCATTTTGTTCTGTCTTGCATCGTTTCCTGCGTGTTTCTCTGTAGTTGCAGAAGAAATTACTTGGCCTGGGTTTAGGTTTTTGCATCCTGCTGTTTGGAGCTGCAGTAGTGTGTTATTTGGG
>JAWWMP010000081.1:51122669-51141358 GCA_035047865.1 Dendrocincla tyrannina
TCTCCCCCCCCCCCCCCCCTCCTTTATGCTGCACTCAGCAGAAGTGCGTAGTGAGCCTGTACCACACTCAGCCAGGCTGTGCTCCCAGCCCGGTGTTCCCCAGCGCTGCCCTCTCGTCTTGTGGGGTGCCTGCCCCTGTGTGGGCACGGCAGCAATCAGGGGCAGGGTGCTGCTGTGCCAGTGGTGCCACGTAGCAGGTGGTCAGCAGTGCCTCTCTGATTCGTGCCCATGCGAGGGTTGCGGTTATTACAGTAATTCATTTTGGCTAGGGAGATTCATTTTGGAAATTTGGATTTTCCGCTAAGAAGGGATTATCATTTCTCTGTATAGTACGTGTGTTTCATGAAGAAGTGAAGTACGGTTTGTATCCTGGCTGCTCTCTGTGCCTCCTTTCTGTCTGCCTCTGAAGTGCACGCCCATTTGGACAACACAGGTGCAATGTGGATTTTCATGCTGGAAGTAGATGTAAGGAGCAGCACACAATCAATACACAACACTCATCCTGTCGACCCAATATTGGTCTAGCACAGGGGAAAAGAGTATCTGTTCTTACAGAGGAAACGAGGGGTCCATTCACTTGTTTGTTTCAGGAGGGTGAGCAAGGGAGTTAGCTCAGAACAAAGAGTGGCTGGTCAGCTGGCCAGCGTTTGTGAGCAGCAAGCAGCGTGTGAGTCAGGGCTGGATGGCATGTTTTGTCCCTCGTGTGGTATAATTGCTAATGTGTTTCTGACTTAATGTGACCTGAGCTCTGGACTCAAACTTTTAGTATCAATCAGCTCTTTCTTGTCAGCTTAGTCCTTTGAAACCAGAGCAGGCCAGTGCATGAACTGATGCTCTCAGTGACTGTATCAGGAACTGTCAATATCTAAACGTGACGGTGATTTATTTGAAAGCAAACTGTACACACTTGCTCAGAATTGATCCCAAATCCATATGCTCAGTATTTTAAATGTATTCTAATAAACAATATGGTGGTACTTATTGTGTTCCCATAAATAAATGGCTGAGGCTTGTTAGTAAAGCGCATCTCTCAGTGGCTTTGTGTTTCATGTACATGGCATGTGATCCAGCATTCCTTGCCATTGTGAGATAATCCCTGTGAAGCTTCATGGAGTTTTGCACGTGCTGTGTCTGATGCTAAGTAGTGTTCATTTGAGGTGGTGCTAAATCCTTCTCCCTGTCTCCTTTTGAATGGTCTTCATACAAACAATGCAATGACTTGAATACACAGTGTGACCAAAATTTGCCTTACTAGCAGCTCTTTGAAAAACTGTAAAAGATGGAGTGGCATTGTGGGGAGGGTTCAAGTTGTGAGAGTGATGGTGTTGGGCCAGGAGCTGTTCTAACAAAGAGGTTAGGTTGCCTGTTCCTTAAAGCTGTTGGATGTGTCTTGTGGATGCAGACATTAAGGTTGCCCTGTGGTTTCAATTCTGAAAGCTGCTTTTTAAAAAAAATATCCAGCAGAACAGCCTCCTCACTTCCTCACCAGTTAAACATGTTGCAAGGTTCAAAAAGAAGGGCTTTTAGTAATGAAGAAAGGCAATTGTTCTGAAGTTTCTTAGTTTGTGGTGACAGACTTTGCCAGAGGATGTAACTTGTCTTCACAGTGACTTTTGTTCTTTGGAAATGTCTCTAGGATCCTAAGTCTTTACCTCTGTAGATTCCTCCAGACTTAGGGATGCCTGGCATAGGCCATAGGTTTTGTGGGCTTTTAGAGACAGGGAGGGGAACTCGAGCCTTATACAAGTGCTTTGGCTTGCTCTCCCTCCTGTTGTGTAGGAGCACCCGAGACAGTTCCACTGGGTATCTTTACATGTGGCTTCCTTGAGTGTCATACCTGGAGCTGCCACAGCCTTCCAGCACACACAGCCACGGTTCTGGGATGCTCTGGGAGTCACCGTCACCTCAGTTGCTCCCTGGCCTCCAGAGGCACCTGTGCTACTGGGATTGTTGCTGCGGCCTTGGCTGTTTCCCTGAGATTGGCTTGCAGCAGCTTGAGGATGATCCTGCTCCTACGGGTTTGTGTGTCTGCCCATTAGCAGGAAAAGGAATTGTGACGCCCCCTTTTCTTCAGGATGTCTGTTGTTTGTTTACGCTCAGCAGCTCTCTCGGTTTTGGCAATAAGGAGATGACTCAGTTTTGCTGCTGTTTAAGGCTTTTTTTACCCGGTTCTCCTGTAACATTTCATGTGCTGTTGCAATTCTGCAATGGCTGAGTGGCAAACACTGCAGGGTTTTGGTTTAATTCCTTGGAAATGTATTTGTTTGCTTTGGATATGACCATTAACAGACTAGATCGTATGTGCTTATGTGTTTGTCCTAAAACACATAAATATTTTGTTTTCTCCTGGTCATCTCAGGAGGGTGGGGGTCACACAACTGAGGAAAAATTAAAGTACAGCCAGTAGCAAAAGGCAGGATGGTGTGTCACCTACTCCAGTCGATGTTTTCCAGCTGAGATTTGAGACCAGCAAGATGCTTAGAATTAATTAAGAAGAAATGGCGAGGTTCTTTGATGCAGGGAGCCCAGGGTCATTTTCCTTGCAGTTAATGAATGGTGGCTAGGCAGCTGGATAATGGGCTTGTGAGTCAGTCTTGGACTTTTTTGATCAGCTATGCCTGGCTTAGGGTACCCTGTTGTTAGCTCTGAAGTAGGTGGCTTGTGTTCTTCAGGCAGGGCTCCTGAGGAGGTGCTGGGACTGTCCCTTGGCAAGAGGGTGTCCTCACCTCTGATGTTTGTGGAATGTGTACCAGTAAGACTGGTCCAAACTACAGGCAGAGCAGTGTGCTGTCCCAGGAAAGCAGACTGCTAGGGGCTAGAGACTGGCTGTGGCTGCTTTGGCAAGAGGGAGGAGCTGGGTTGAAGCAGGGCAGCAGCTGAGCCTGGAGCAGGATTCCCTTGCTGCAGTACCTGTTGCAGCTCCCTTTTGTCCTCCCCCTCCAGTTGGGGTGGCATCAGAATCCACTCTCTGCTGCTCAGAACTCTCCTTCCCCCAACGTTCCACTTGATCCTCCTTTTCCATGAGTCAGGAGCAGCCCAAGCTTGATCCCAGCCCCTCATCCTTTTGTCCAGAGCGTTGCCTCCAATGCAGCTTAAACCTCGAGATGGCCTGGGGGGGCTGGGCTGGTGGAGCACCAGGGCAAGCTGTTTCTTTTAAATCTTCAAAAAAGGGGGGAACACCATGGTGCTGGTGCTCTGTGCTGTGTTCCCCAGGGAATCACCAGGCTCCATTGTATTCCAAAGTTCTCTGAGGACGCAGCAGTGCAGGCAGAGTTCCCTTGCTGCAGAGCAGAAGGTCTGTGGCAGAGTGTGCACAGCAGTCACAAAGCCTATTATTGAGACCTATGCTGAGGTTTCCTTCCATGCACTTAGCAAAACAGGGTCGCTCTTTCACACTTTCCAGATATTTTTATATTTCTCTGCAGTTGCTTGTGTAGAACACCAACATTTTGTTTGGTTTGAAGCCTGAATTAAAATTTACAACTGATGTCTGGAGGCAAAAGACAAAAGGCAAATGTTTCTCCCGGAATTAAAATCCATTTAAATCTGGGAGATGTTAACCCATGAAATAGTGATGCGATATAGATTATCTCTTGGACTTGAATCACTTGAGTTTAAAATGGAATATGCTCTAAAAATAAATGGCTAATTGCTTCAATGTAGTCAATATGGACTTTAAAGATGACTGGCAGAGTGATTTGTCATCTGTCTCCATAGCAGGAATCATCTGGGAAGTCTGTGATGTTAAAGGCATTTGTTTCTATTAGCACCTTTTAAAGTAGTTTTGTTAATGAACTCTTGAACACCAGGACTGAAATGTCATGTGGTATAATTAATCTTTCTGTATCATAGGAAAATGTGTGCCATGTGCATCTTCAATTCCCAAATCAGGTTCCTCAGGTCCTGAAACGTGTGGTTCAGCAGGCCTGTTGTTTTTAAAGAAAGCAGAAGTGTGTTGTACTTCTGGTGCCAGCAAAGTGCCTTCACACATCTCCATGTAAAATGTAGGATGATGTCCTGAAAGCCTGGGGAGATCTCATGTTGTGCTACCCACTTACACTTTTTCCAGAGAGGAGGGCTGGTGGATACCCCTCCAAAATATGGGTAAGCAGAAGAGGTGGAGCAGGAAACTGTGTGCTTTTCCCAAGGGGTGAAAGGAGAGCAAGAGAGGAGGGGAAATGCTTGATGAGATGGTCAGACAAGTCCTACTTTGCTGTTTGCTGGTGAAATGCCAGAGTGGTGGCTGTATAGAGCTGGGGGTCAAGGGGTTGTTCTCTGCAGCTCAGGTGGTGTTGTGACTTTTCTTCCTTCCTGAATCAGACTCTCCTGCCAAAGTCTGTCTGTGTTGTGTGTTGGCTTTGCTAAGCCAGGTAAGAAGCAATGACATTGGGGATGGCTCAGCTTGGCTCGTGAGCTGTGTGCCTGTTGTAAGGCACTTCTGAACCATTGCAATTGCAGCCCTTCCAGCTGGACACCACAAGTGTGTGTGGGGCTACTTGCCTGGGCATCTGTGGGCATGCTTACCAGTGCTTCACAGACTTCGTGGGACAGATAAAATCATGTGATGTCCCAAGCTGGGCAACTTGCTGCTTTTGTTTTGACACTGTCAAGACTGATGGTGTCATTAAAGTAGGAGATATTGTCTTATTCCTGCATCTTAATGCAGCCTCAGGAAAGTATAAACTTAGAATTCACGTTTTAATGAAGAACATCCTTCAAGTGTTAGGTTACTTGTCAGTTGTCTTTAATGATACATAAAACAAGCTATGTGAGAGGCCCTAGGGTTTTTAATATAAATATATATATATACTGTTTCTTTGACAAGGTGTGTTGTGTGTGAGACAGCATGGTTGCCTGAAGATGATTTCCTTTCTGAAGCAGCATCTTGATTTACATAGCAAGTTGCATTGCTACATGCTTAACATGAAAAGGGGGGTAAGCAGATGAAATGTTTAATTTTGGAGGCAGAGCACATGTTTCCAAGATGATGTTGTTCAAGACTTATGAAAGGCCTGTTAGTCATTAGGGTGTCTCCTGCCTTGGTTACAGGCCTGGGGAAGCTGTGTGGGGATTGGGAGTGGGATCTTTCAGTGAACTTTTAAGTTGCTTGATTTGACTACACCGTGCTCTCAAAGGATGGTCTATGTGAGGGTCAATGCTGTGATTCAGAAACACCACATACCTTCCCTGAGCCATAGGAGAGATGTAATGCTGAGATAGTGTTGGTTTAAAATGAGCAGTGCTGCTTCTAAAGTTATTTGGAACTTCTCTTGACGAAGGGCAGTGCTGTGTAGCATCTTGGGTTTTCTTTTGTGTTGGTTTTTTTCACTGAGCTGAGTGACATAGGGAAGCTGGCTGTTTCCTGTGCCAGCATGAAGCACTGGCATCTCCTTCTCATTACTCTAGCAGCAGGCTAAAGCAGAAACAGCCACAGGAGTTACTACCCAGACCAGGTATCAAGGGCTAATGAGCTGAGCTGTGTTTTCTCCTCTGCTTCTTAGGCTAGGAAAGAACTCCAACAGAGAAACACCTGGTCCTGTGGTAGAACTCCTTTCCAAGACCCATCACTGTGGTGGCTTATAAAGAGTTAGGCTGCCTAATTTTACCTTCCTTTTAGTTTCCACTTGTTAATGTTCCTTAAGGATTTTGCTTTGTGTGTGAAATTACCCAGTTGTTAAATGAGCAATGCTGCCATTAAAGAACAAGATTTCCCACCTGACCAAAGGCAGAATTTCCTGTGTCGGCCAAGAAGCTGCTGCTGTAGAACTATTACCCACTCTTGAAGTTTGTATTACTCCTTCATGCTCCTCAGAACTGTCACTCTCAAAGAATCCTCTTTGGAGATTTTCAAAGACTCCCTCTCTTTGATGGTCTGTTCTTCCCCTTTAAACCTTCTCACTCCCCAAGTACTGAGTGATTGCAAAGTGCTGTTGTTCTTTGCAGTGCAGTTTGCTACACAGATACTGTGGGCAATGCAGTTTTATATCTCAGACAATTAAAACATGGTTTAATGACTCAGACTAATTCTCCATACCTAATAACACAATGGAGACTAAAACCTTAGTGTCTGTATTTGAGCAATTATATTAGGGCATCTCTAATTAACAACGTGTATCATCTAATTGTATGTCCCTGAATTCTTAAATATTGGTATTTTTTGCACTCAGCTGTGTGTAGAGCAGGTGCAGAGAGGGTACTTGCTTATTACAAAATGTTTAGAGCAGTTTACAAATTAAGTTTTACTGTTGCTGGGGTGGGAATGAAAGAGTTTGGGATGTGGCCACAAAATGACCAGCAGGAAATGCAGCGAAACTGTAGCAAAGGTGTGGCAAAGTGTTTTGGGCTCTTCTGTACATTCAACTTGCCAACTGAGCTACTGAGGGTTGTGTAGAGGTGGATCCTGGAGAAGGATGGAAGCAGACAGCGTTTTCTGGAAATGGGATCTAAGAAGCAGCTGCTTGACTTGCATGCTGAAGCCACATGGTGACGTTTTTGAGATGTCAGCTGTATTGTCTTGTCCAGCTTGGAGGATCATCACAAGCCCAGGGAAGCTGCTGCAGAACTTGTAGAAAGAGGCAGACTGCCCTCGTGCCCCTGTCCTTTCCTTGTGTGTCTGCCTGAGCCTGTCTGCAAAGGGGACTTTTTGAAGTTTGGAATACGGGTGGTGGCTCAAGCCAGGCTCCCTGCAGAGGTGTCTCGACCCTGCACCATCACCATCTTTAAAAAAAAAAAAACCAAACACCTAAAAATGTCTAAAGCTCTGGTTGAAAATGAATAAGAAACAATTTCCCAAAGGAAAGTGCAGAAAGAAGTTGCTTGATTACAGTAAAAGGATGATGGAGGGATGTGGGGGAGAGATTGTGTGTTTAAACTAGTGGGAATAGAAGTGTTTCTGGTAGAGCCTCTGCTTCTGTGAAATATGTTGGTTGCCTAGTTCACATCAGAATGATTTTCTGATGGTTACCAAATGTGGATTTAGTGTGTGTGTGTGCATGAATTATTTGTTGGTAAAATACAATTCTGAGGTTTGGACTCCAAGTTAAATATATGCCTGGTTTGACCTATTTTTTCCCAGCCTAATTCTGCCAGCTCTGTGTGTGCACACGTGATTTTTCCTGCTGAGGGAGCCCTGCTGACCTCAGAGAGACAAGGCACCTGAGGAAAGCTGGTTCCTAAGTGGGGGCAGTGGGAGCAGGCTCAGGGTTTGCATGAGCTGGGCTGTCAGGTTGGCTCAGCGAGGGGAAGATGTGAAATAGGATGTTTGAGGAGGAGTCCACTGATTGAACACTGTGTTGTCTGGCAGCTCAGGGAGGGTTATCATGAATAATGTGTTTGGCTGACTTGTGACCTCTTTGCAATAGGTCTGAGGGATGGACAGGGGATCACTCTACTTGATGGCCTTCTAATAACTCACTGAAAACCCAGTTCATCTGCTTTAGCTACCTGCACCAAAAAGGATATAAACGCAGCATTGCTAATCCACGTAATCCCTGTGGGACCATGAGAGGGGACACCCACACGCTGAAATGAAAAGTGAGAAGAGGGCCTTAAGCAAATGAAGATCTAAGCTGCTAAGTCTACACGTCATATTGTGAACTTCCTGGCTTGCAGCTGGGACATACAGCCATGTTTCATGCAGCACTGCAGCAAAGAGAGGGGCAGAGCAGATTATCTGGAGTCAGCTGCGTGTGACTGGTTTGTGCAGGCACCAACAGGGGTTCTGCTCTGTGCTCCCCAAGGCTTTTTATTCCCTGTGTAAGGCAGGCAAAAGTGCTTTGCTGCATCCCTGCCCTCCTCCATATGCTTGTGCCTTGGGTTAGATGCAAAGGTGGTTAGCAGAGCCCGAAGGGAGACAGGTCCTCAAAAGCAGGAACTCCAAACCTGGTGTGTTGGGTAGGGCCTGGTGCTCAGGGAGGAGCTGCCCTCACCAGAAAGGTGTGTTGTTATTTCTTTGGACCTGGTTTAGACCAGACCTACACCTTTGACTTTCCAGCAATGTGCCCTGACAGGCAGGGAGCTCCTCTAAGTGTGTGTGAGTATGGGACATGCTTTACACCCATCTGGCCAAGTCATTACGTTCCACATGGAAGATTTGGAGATTCATTGAGCCAGAGAGCAAGAGGGAGCATAATTCTGCTCCGATGGGCAGAGGGGGAGTTTGTGTTCCTTTGGCAAGAGCTGGTGCCTGTGTTTTGTATGCAGAGAAGCAAGTGGGTTGTCAAGACCGGTGTTTCTGGGTTGCACAGGAGCAGAACACTATTTTCCTGAATCCTGTTATGCTGAAAGCAGGGATGAGCAGCAGTGAGTACCATTTGCAACTTGAATGCCTAATTTTTGCATAAGTCCCTTTCTTTTGATCTGGCCCAAAATATCTGTGTTCAGTCTTGGTCTTCTGATCTGTTTTCATTCATGCCTCAGTGATGCATCCAGTGGGAATTTGCATGTTTGTTTGGCTTGTTTTATGCAGTGGTTTTTTTCAGATGAATCCTGGCACTAGTGGTGAGTGAAAGCTTTCAAATACAAATTCCCATGTAATAGGATACTGGTATAATTCAGTCAGAGCTTTGATAAGCTGCAGATAATGTGGTAACCAGTTCTTTGAGCCTCACCTATGTTTATTGCTTAGGAGGTTGATGGCCTCACCTCTAAGAGTGCAAAGATGAAGGTGAGGGATTATTGAAAAATGCTTTCCAGCTGCACCACTCAGCCAAAACCATTGTCTTGCCCTATTTCCTTCTCTTAGTTCTTTGTTCATGGTTTCTGGTAGAGTAGGAGGGAGACTTTGTAGGTGCAGAGATGAAAACTTCATGCTAATTGAGGATTTCTCATCAGAGGACCATGGTTAACATTGCAGCTCATGATAAATGAATAATAAAAAGTTAGCTCCATCTTGGAGCTTTTAGGTTTTTTGTTTTTGTTCCCCATTTGCTCTTTAAAAGAAGCAGGAGGTAAAAACCTTTTGGAGCTTAAGTCAGCAGGCAAATCCTGCAACTGCTGGAGGTAGCAGGTCTTCCATCTTATGAACCATTTTTATGTAATTGCTACGGAGGGGAAAAAAATAGCCCAATTTTAGATTGGAGAGGGTTGGCATTGAGCAGACTTCCTCAGAGACCACTACCCAAGTGTGATGTTCCTCCTCTTGCTGTGCTTCAGGTCCCTGCAGTGCTGTCCTGCCAGGCTTGTCTTTGCAGGGCAGCTTCAGGTGTGGTTTGGGAGCTGGGACCGGTCCTTGGCAGCCCTGCTGAGTGCTGAGTCACAGGGAAGAGATGGAGGCACAAGTGTTGCCCAGCTCTCTGCAGCACTGGTGGACTGTTTGCTGAAAGCTAGAGACCCCCACAAATCCACAAGCACATCCTCAGATGCTGATCAAGATTGGCGAAATAATTACGATGCTCATTTTCTGAAAGCTGGCAGCTTGAGTAGAGAGCTGGAATTTGTCACCATGTGAGCCACCCTGAGGCTTTCAAGCCTCTTTGAAAAAAAAAAAACCAACCCCCAAAAATGCCATGTTTTTTTTTTTCCTTGCATACATTTTTGGGGAATAGGTGTCATTTATGTGTAGACATGAAATCAGCCTTGTTTTGATGACTCCTTTCCTTGGAGTCTCTCACTCCCAGTAGAGACAGGTGACCTGGCAGGAGCAAATCCAATGCACTGCAAACATGCAGCAGATTTCTCTCCTCAAAGCAGCTCTGGTGCATGCATGTGTGGGAGGAGGGGAGGCATATTAAGTGGCAGAGCTGCATGAAGATTTGCCTGTGGAACAGTTTTCTGTCAAAAAAAAATTGCTGTTTTAAACAGAATCCAAATGTTCCTCGTGAGGATGTGTTTATCCTGCAGCTGGCAGCTGTTCAGAGGACCTGGAGCCCTGCAGCCTCGTCTAATGATCAGATCCAGTTGGGAGAGATCAGAGATGGAGGTGTGGCAAGGTGCTGGTTGTTGTTATGCTTCAGCTGGAAGGAAAACTTCAAAATGCTTCCATTTCCCACAGTGCAGAGAAGGAGATTTGACCTGCTCTGACACTTCTTAACACAGCCATTGCTTTAAAACTCCCTCCTGTTTCCAGTGCACATCATCATTATACGGTTATACTATTGTATTTACTTCATGGAAGCCTGGGGCTGATCTCTTTGATATGCCAAGTTCATTTAAGTCACTGATCTTGCACTGGGGATGCATTTGGCCTGTGAGGTTTTAAAATAACTGTGGAAACACTCGCTGCGTTATGTGGGACAGAGACCACACAAGTTTCTCAGCTTGCAGTTTTCTGTCCCTTGTGCACTGGAAAACAAAAACACCTCAGTGAGGGAATTCCCTTCCCCCAAACGTACACAGTGACTTTTTGGCTTGACAGGATCACCTTGAATGGGGGTCCCTGCTCCCTTTTTTCATTCAATTTTCCCAGTTTAGATTCAAATGTTACTTCAGCAAGTTTCTCTTTTTTTTCCCCTCCTGACAATGCAGAGTACAATTTTTTTCTTCCCATTATCTCTTACTTCCCTCCACCTCACAAACACCATTTTTGTAGTCTGTTGGAGCCTGTTTTTTGGCCTCCAAGCATCTGGTGCAAACTAAGCATAGTGCTGCTGTTTGGGCCCTCCTGGTTTCAGTGGTGTTGGGACCTTCTCATTTTTAGTTGAAAAATGGCCTCAACAGTGGTCCTCATCATGGAGACAAATGTCCCATTTTGGCTTCACTTCTCTTGTGGCAGTCAAGCCAGCCATCAGTGCAATGGGCAGAAAAGTGATGGCTGCAATTCTGCTCCTACCCTTTCAGCAGCTCTTTCTTTCTCCCATTTCATGGAGATTTGTCTTGTTCCTGCAAAGACCTTCTCCCTTTGCCCTGTGGGTTGCTGTGGTGTGTTGAAGACCATCCTCCAGCTGTTCAGTCTGGTGAAACGTGAATGTGGGAAGTGCATTTTTCATGATGTAAACACTCAACTGTGCATTTGTTCAACATCTGAGCCATTCCTTGTTCAGAGCATGCAGCATAACAATGAAGTGGCAGCTTTGTCATCTCCCAAGTAAGATGGAGAAAGAAAAGGTTCATTTCGTTTTTATTATTCTGAGATTATTTCTTGTTCTGTTTAGCTCATGAATTTCTTGGGCTTGTTTAGCAGTGCTTGCCTTGCATCCTGTTTACACAATTACCTTTCAGTCTTCCTGTGGCCTGGTACCTCTGCTGCAGGATGGTGAGCTGGAGAATGTCCCTGCTGTCACTAACCCCAACCCAAATTACTGGCTCCAGGTACCCACATAGCAGGAGGCAGAACTAATCTTGAAGTGCTCTATTATTTGGACAAAACTTGGAGATGTCAAACCTTTTGTCTGCCTATGAACACAGCAAAAAGAGAATTAGAAGAAACTTTGTCATTGTGCTTAGTCTTTTTATAGGCTATTTATATAGACAGCCTAGTATATATTTGAAAAGTATTTTGAGAAGTCCTTCTGCTTTCCTTTGAGGTGTTCTGCTGTCCATAGATGAAAATGAGAGTCTTTCAGAGATCCTTGTCATGCTCTGCCATGAATACTTAGCCATTTTCAGTTTATGAACCCTAAATCTTCAGATACTAAATGCTCTTCTAATAGGGGGGTGAACTCCCATAGAAATGTCTTGTCATATCTGCCATTCCATTTTCTGTGTCCTGCATTCTTCAGGCCTCACAGCTGGCACTTTTTTCTTTCTTATAGTAAAAATTGAGGGGTTTTTCTTACAATTCAATGGATTTTTCTGTATTTCAGTCTGTGCCCATTGCCTCTGGTCACCGTTGAGAAGAGCCCTGCTCAGTCTGCCTCACTCCATCCCACCAGCTATTTATGCATAGTGATAAGATTCCCCTTGAGACTTTTCTTCTCCAGGCTAAATAATCCCAGTGCATCCTTCTGCTTCTCCAGCCACTCTTTTCTGCACGTTAGTCACTTCTTTGGGTCAGGACATGCATTTGTGTGCCTGCATGGAGAGCTGTGTCAGGGAAGTGACCTGGGTTGGAGGTAACCTGTTATTTTATGGTGTGTGGCTGTAGCCCAGAACAAGGTGAAGGCTGATGGCAGTGCAAGCAAACACCCAGCAATGACTGGGAATAAGGAGTTGGGAGGAAGGCAAGGAATTTCTTCTTGTGGAAGTGCCAGTTTATGCTGCTTTAAGTGTTTGTGGCAGTAGTCACCTGTGTGGGCTGAGAACAAATGTGAAGACCTACGGGCAAAAATCTTTTCTCTGGGCTTACTGAGGCAATGGAATTGGCATTTTGCAGGGATTTTTGTCTGCTGTGAGAAAATAATTTTTATTTATTATTTCTTTACCCTGACCCCAACCATTTTCTGCTCAGGACCTTTGGTAACTGTTTGTGGTTCTATGGAGTTAGCACTTTCAACAGAGATCTGCTCCGTGAAATCACCTCTGCTTTCCTTTGAACCTATCTGCACTTTTATTATATTTGAAAATGAATTTCACAGCTCAACTAGCCATTGTATTAAGTCACATCCTTTAGTATGTTATGACCCTGACTCCTGCTTTCTCTTGATGTCCCTGCTTCTTGCATTGGAGGAGAAAGTGAATGATCTTCTGCTCTCCTTTCCACTCATGAGCCTGTGAACCTCTGTTGTATCTTCCCTCATTTATCCTTCTGTGAATCTTTTCTTAATCTTCTCCTCTGCCTTCATCTTTGGTACCTGCATACCTTTCCTCTCCTGATTTGTCACCATTGTACAATGTTTTCAGATACTCCTTTTGCATTAACTCTGATTGTCTTCTAACTCCAACCCCTCATGTGCAGTTTTGCATCTCTTGCTGTAGCTCTGTGTATCTCGTGTGGTTTTGTTTCACTGCTGTCTTACCCAGGTACAGTCCAGTTTCCATGTGACCCCCTTCTCTCCTTTGTCTCCTCCTACCATCAATATTTTGGTCATGGATTTAGCATTACTGTTTGATTTTTATTTTTTTATTAGACTGAATTCAGCTCTGTTCTCACATTACTAGTGAATGTAATTTTCTGTTCATATCTACTGCCAAAAATCTTTGCCCATGACTTGGTTGTTTTATCCTTTTCTATAATAATCTTAACCTCAGCAGCTTTATGCAAGTTAAAAATCTGCTGTGAGGGCATTTTCCTCTTCTGTTTCATTTTTATTTGAATCTGAGGTCAATTTTTTTGCCTGTTTATCTTATTTTTATCTTCATGGATCTGCTAAATGCTGCTGATTCTTAGATACATATTCTTGTGCCCTCTGTCCCTTCTTTTGCTAGATAATTAACATGACTGAAGTACCATTGCTATGGCAGGTCTCTCTGTGCTGCTTTCTGGACTCTCTGAGCCAGTGGTAATAGGCTGCCTGAGTAGTTTATTACTTTCTTCCTTCAGATCCTTCCCAGATACTTCCTAGAAGATGCCCATTGCAATAATATCTATGTATTCATCTCGTCTCTATAAGATTATTGGGGTTTTGGTGCACAGACACTGGATAAATTGCAGCTCAGTGCTACACCTTGCATTTCATGGCACTGTGTCTGATATTAGCCGCTCGTGAGACAATTGCTTCTGATGTTCCTGGCATTTTTGACTTTGCCTTCCTAGTAGGTGATATATTTAAATCTTCCAAAATGCAGAAGACTTCAATGAATTCTGTTGGGGTTTGCATGCACAAGTTGCTTATTGGGATTGTTATGGCTCGTAGAGGGTGCTAAGGGTCCTGTGCTTTTTGGTGGGTGTTGTGAGGATCTTTCTCCCCCTGCTGATTTAAATGTATCCCACCTTAGCTTAGCTATCTAGAATTGAGCCCTCTTGTGCCAATGGAATAACTGGGTTCTTTGCAGTGGGGAGAGGGGCTTGGGATGAACCATTCTGTATTTTAAAGTAAGTTGTGCTTTGCTGTGTGTCTCTCCCAAGACAGCCTCAATGCAAATTTAAGCAAAACAGCTAGAACTGGATGATGCAAATCTCACCTTACATCTGCTCTGGGGTTGTCTGTGGCAATAGAGGACTGGAATTTCTGGTCAGCATCTCTGTGGTAGTTCATATTAGCATTTCCTTGAAGTGTATATGCTAACATTGTTTGTGTCTGTCTTCCTGGAGAGTTCAGTTTTGCCTTGACAGAGGGACTGAACATCACTGTGTTGGTGGGGAGGTGTCCCAAGCAGTAAGGATTGATCCCTACTCACCCTCCCTGCTCATGTGACTATAGAGCAATAGACCTTTTGAAAGGTGAGAAGGGTAATCACATATCCAGCCAATAATTCTGTCCGTGAGTACTGAAAAATGAGGAGTTGGACTCCCTGACAATGGAGGGTTTTTCAAGGCTTTTGATTTGGAGGCTTTCTCATATGAGATCAGGGTGCTTGTAGGGTTCAAGACTTTCAGTACTTGCAGGCTGGAGATTCACTTCTGGAAGGAATAGCTGAGATTTTTTTTTTTTTCCTTGATCCTGTGACTACAACTACACTGGGAAAAAGCTCACAAAAGTGCTGCTCTTGCCAGTTAGATTTGGAGGTCTTTCTCCCCTGTTGCAAATGAACTGCTTTGTGAAGCATGAGGTATCAAGAAACTGCAGTTTCTTTGTATTGATGTATTGATTTATTTATTTTTTTTAAACTTGGTTATGCTTTCCTTTGTTTTCCCCTAAGCCTTATGTGGCCTTTTATATGTTGTTTATTTAACAAACATGAATGTTACTCTCTTAGAAGGAAAAATCCTCTCATCTTCTCGGAGGGTTAGTCAAGGGAGAAACTTTCAAAGCCAGGAAAACAGGGTGGGACTGTCTCTATTCTGAAATATTAAATAAAGGAATCAAAGGGAAATAATGCTGTGATGATACCTCAGGGAATACTTAATTAAGAAAATGAAATTGCATTGAGAGTGACCTATTGTGGACTGCCAGAAAGCCAGCAGATGAGAGACACATTTGTTAGCAGTGCCTGCCCATCAGTAAGAGCTTGTGCATTGTACCAAGCCCACATGATGCCCAGCTAAGTGGCTTAGAGCAGCCTTTAACTATGTGATTGATTAAGGGCAGGACTGCAGGGAGCACATCTAGCCTGTGAAGTGGCCTGCAAGTTCTGGTCGTGGCATGTGGCCACACGTGGCTCTCTGCCCATGCCTTGCCTGGGCTTCATACTGATGAGTGTCCTCCAGTTTGGAGACAGCAGCTGTTCCCAGCCTTTGCTGCCTGAAGGGAGCTGCTGTGGTGCATGGCATGAGCCCTGCCAGCCTCCTGGGGAGCTGCACCTGAGTGAGTTCACTGAGGTTCCAGCAGGTTTGAGTTGCTTGCAATGGATGGGGTTAATTCTTCGTGGGTGCTGGCCAGGAGCAGTTTGGCACTGCCTGAACCTGGAGGTGCAAGGGCAGTGCACTGGCTGGCAGAAGGTCAGCCGAGGGGTGGAGGCAGAAGTGGGATGGCAGGTAAGGAGAAAGCAGCAAAAGCTTTGTGTGTCTTGGGCCAGGTCTAGCAGGGGCAGGAAAAGGGAGCAGCTTGCCTCTTGTCTTGGTGTGGCCAGGTTTCGTAGAGCTCAGAGCTGTCCACTGGGGGAGAATGCACCCACACTCTGCTCTTGCCTCTACAGGTGAGGATTGAACTGGGAAACTGGAAAAAGCAAGTGAACTGATGAGGAGGGAATGTAGAGAACTTAACACTTGAACCTTCAGTCCCCTAGGCAATGCTTTTGAAACACACTTGACTCATGGGGTCTCGAACAAAGCAGGGACTGACATTTAACAAGCAAAGGCTGCAAGGATGGGCCTGATGTCAGTAATAACATGTGTGATTTGGTAAGGCAGCAGTCATCCCTGTGCTAGGGCTGAGCAGTTCCTGCCGTGCCCCGTGTGCTGTCTGAATCCCCAGAGGTCCCTCTCAGCCTGCTCTCTGGCAATTACAGAGGCATTCCCTTGCTCTCACCATTAGTGTAATAGCTTGTGAGAACATCACTTATCCCTTTGCTCTTGAGTGACTACTGCTTCCATAATCTCCTTTGCATTAAACTAATGGATGGCTTGTGTGTGCAATTTTTCTCCCCCTCCTCATATGGTGAGGGGAGTACCTGTCATTGCTTTTGTCTCGTTTGTCTTTTAGTGCAGATGAAAATAGAAAGAGAATTTGACAAGAAATTGGAACAACTGTCATAGCTTGTTGTGTCTTACTAAAAGACACAATGCAATTTATGCAAATAATAGAAAATGCAGCTGAAAAAAGAAACGCATTGCCACACTTAGTTACTTCACTGCCATGTGTGGTTCCTCGGTTGCAAGAAAGCACGTTCTCATCACAAGCATTTTACAAGTCATTTTACCTGGCCACTGTGTTTTACTGTAAGAGGGATTTTAAAGACCTGCTTCATTCTCCTTGCATTTGCAGCATCGTACCTGTGCTGCTCTCTTTATTGTTACAAGATTTTCAAAATGTCTAAGCTGGCTCTTGCTGTGGTGTAATCAGTGGGCACAAGAGAAAATACTCTTTCTTCTTCACGATAGCATCTTAAATACTGAATAGTGTCACTTGCACCGTTCTTACCACTCCATTTCCCATCTTTTTTTTTCCCCCCAGTTTTGCTAACTTGGCCAATTTGTATGTGTGTCTCTATGGGTTGTGTTTTCCTGAATTTTGCTCTATCCTGTGGCCCTTTGGACTTGCTCTAGTTGGCTCATCTGTTTCTTTAAATGTAGGGGAGGGTGTTGCACTACAGCTGAAGCTTTCCTGATGCTCAGTAGAGTGGGAGGATAACCCCATGTGTTGTGTGGGGCACAGCCCTGTTCATCTCTTCCAGCCTGCTTGTTTGCCTTGGGCTCAGTAGCTTTCCTGCTTCTGGTACCACCACACCCGTGAGGAGGCTGGGAGGGGACACAGCCAGGACAGCTGACCACAGTGAATGAACCACAGGGATATCCCATAGCATGTGGCATCGTGGCCACTGTGTAAAGCTGGGGGAAAAAGAAGGAAAGGGTGGACTTTGGGAGTGCTGGTGTTTGTCTTCCCAGAGTCACTGTTACACCTGACAGCTTATTTTTCTTGTCTAGACTTTGTAGTCCCTGGGTTGACCTCCACATTCTTGAAGTAGCTGGTAAATCTTGAGCTGTCCTGAAGCCTAAATGGTAAGGCTGTAGAAATTCAATGTCAAAGGAATAAAATCAGTTGTGCTCTTTTTTCACCCTCTCCCTGGGGACTATTGTGAGATCCAGAAAGTTAATAAATTGGCCAGGTGCACAGGGTGTCAGCTGGTCCTGAGGTCTGTGCAGCAGTTCCCAGTTAAGAGGATTTGGCATTATTACCTGGAGTAGTTTCTGTATCATTTAGGTTATGCTGAAGCAGAAGAAACACTGCAGATGAACAGAATCTCTTCCCTCTGATCCCTTATGCATTTGTAGTCAATTCACAGAATGATTTAGGTTGAAAGGAATCACTGGAGAGGTCATCTATTCCAACCCCCCTGCTCAGACATGTTAGTCTGGATTGTGTCCATGCAGCTTTTGAATGTTTCCAGTGAGGGAGAGTCCACTCCTCTCTGATAAACCTGTTTCAGTGCTCGGTCACCTGCACAGTGAAGTTTTTCCTTGTGTTCAGGTGGAATCTCCTGTGGATAGGTTTGTGCCCTTTGCCTCTTGTCCTGCTGCTTGGCACCACCAAGCAGAGCCTGGTCCATCCCCTGACACCCTCCCTTCAGATACTTACAGACACTGATAAGGTCCCCTGTCACTTTTCAAGGCTAATCAGCCTATCCTCAAAGGGAAGGAGCCTTT
Source organism: Dendrocincla tyrannina (assembly GCA_035047865.1). Lineage (NCBI taxonomy): Eukaryota > Metazoa > Chordata > Aves > Passeriformes > Dendrocolaptidae > Dendrocincla > Dendrocincla tyrannina. Next base: position 51,140,389 of record JAWWMP010000081.1, read on the forward strand.
CCTCAAATGCATGAGGTAGGAAGAAAGTGGCATCCAATATATAGCATCAACTTTAGTGTATTCATGGTATGGTTGAAAGGAAATTACTGTAGTTTCATCATCTGGTTTTTTTCCTGTATTGCATGTGTAAGGAGAAAAGCACCTTTATGGATGAGAAGTCTAAAGTGTTTTCTAGATAACTGTTTATAGTGAGAAGGACGCAGAATTTTAAGCTGCAGCATCTCAGTGAATCAGATCATCTTAGTATGGGTGTTTTGCAAGGCTTGAGCCTGTCCCAGTCAAGGGGGATGTTGGATCCCACCTGTTTCCAGAGAGCAGGAGCAACGAAGGATATTAATCCATTTTTAAGGTGTATTTTTAAAAGGCTTTTTGTGGGGCTGAACCTATGAATCCTAAAACTTATTCTCATCTAAAATATACCTTATTTACTGAATGTCACTCTATCTAAAGGAGACATTATTTACTGAAAGTTATTTCAGTGTGTGATTTGTCAGGTATCAGGCAGGTTTTCTGCCTGCATGCTAACAGGAAGGATAGAAGCATTGCTGAGATATCTGGCTTTGTGAAAAGGACACTGAAACACCCTTTGTGTGCAAGAAAATGTGGACATCTCAAGATTTCAGAGGAGGGTCTCTGTGTGGAGTTAGAGCAGGATGAGTTTAGGCACTTGGATAGCTGTACTGTTTTTTCTCAGACAAAGCCTTTGGACTGATGGGTCAGCAAAGTTTTCCTTGCTGTGAAACTTTTGGCAAGAGTTTAGGCCTTTTTTTTTAATTGAAGTCCATCAGCTTGTGGAAGACATTCATATTTTTAGTGTTTATTTTTCCCTTCTTTAACAGAAAATTGGTTTAATTTTGGTTTGCACTCAAATGCATTTAGAGAGTACAAAAATCTTTGTGGTTGTTATAAAAGCTGCAAATTGTCAGTGCTGGGTGCACAACCATCAAGTGTGGAGAACTGATGTGATTGA
>JAWWMP010000081.1:51142416-51188762 GCA_035047865.1 Dendrocincla tyrannina
TCCATCAGCTTGTGGAAGACATTCATATTTTTAGTGTTTATTTTTCCCTTCTTTAACAGAAAATTGGTTTAATTTTGCATTTCTAGACTTGGTTTGCACTCAAATGCATTTAGAGAGTACAAAAATTTTTGTGGTTGTTATAAAAGCTGCAAATTGTCAGTGCTGGGTGCACAACCATCAAGTGTGGAGAACTGATGTGATTGAGAGAAGGAATATATCTTGCATAAAACATAATAGATATTTTATTTGACAAGATTTAGCATTAACTCAGGAAAGGATTGTTCTTCATCATGCATCTTTGGGCATTAATTTACGTTTCCTTATTCTGAGGTTTTATTATCAGTAATTTGAAGTTGTTTCATGAACTAGTGAACTTACTTTGCCCCTGATCTGGCAAAGATTTAGACATATCTTTTAATTTTAAAGCAAGATGACTGTGCACACTGAACAGGTTAAAGCAGGGGTTTGTTGTCAATTGGGTTTTGCTCAGGGAGCCTAAATGCTGAGGATTTGGCTACTGGGAGGATTTAAGATACCTCATTAACTTAGTGATTTAGTGGTGACTTTTAGTTGTAGCTTCTGTTTTCATTTAAAGAATACAGGAAAAAGAACTACTGGAGTTTTAAAATGCGGGTAAACGAGTGCAAGATCTTGTATCCACCATTCACTTTAAAAAGGTGCCTAGATGATGGGGTTTTTTAAATTTTTCTCTTTAGAATGAACTTCAATTCCTTAGTCTCTTTAATTGAGGTCTTAATCTGATCATATATGTATGTCATGAAGCATTGATTCATTTATTTTATTAAAACACATACATTTTATGCAGCTTTTATGGTTGTTTTTTCCTTCTTTCTGTGCTCCTTGAAGTTACTTGACTTGGAAAAAACCTCAAGCAAGGGTTTTTGGTGTCTTTGTAGTCTAGAAACGAATCTTAGGCTTTGCACATATATTGTTCAACTCTTTGAAGCCTTGAACTACTCTGGTCCTGGGACTGTTGTTAAAAGAAGCAGCATCTCAGAAAGCATTGTGTGAATTAATAGTAAATGTCGATGGTTTGAGTGACGTGGGGTTTTGTCACTTCTCTTGTTGGGTTTGCTAATATTTCAAACCACGTAGTTTTTCAAGGGGGAATTTCTTCTCTTCCTCTTTCCCTGGTCCACGGTGAAGATGCGAGGCTGGATGTGACATGATTTCCATGGCAGCACACGTTCGTTTCCATGGCAACACATCTCACAAACAACCCTACAACTTTACTACAGTGTCAGACAAAAGCCAAGCGCGACTGTCGGAGCAGGCTGTGATCAAGGGGAAAATGAAAAAGAGGGGGAAGGGAGGAAACACGGGAAGAGGTCGGGTGAGATAAGGACTTCTTCCAATTTGTCCTTTGAAAGCTTTTGCTCCAGGGTAAGACCATCATTTAAAATAATCCCCTAAATTCTCCAGTCCATAATTACTGTGCTACCCAGCTGCATTCCTGCACGAGTGGGTAAATGATGAGCTGTCACAAGTCTTTTGTCCCAGGTTACTTCTTTAGTCTGGTTTTGGAAGGAAATGAGACTTATGGACTAACAATCCTCTGATCCAGTTGTTTCTTTGTCTCTCTCCTACCATACCCTCCCCTCGTAGCTTTTGTCCCCATTGATCAGATTACTTGAATTTGACAGAGGGGCCAAAGTTGAGGAGGTAATTAAGTTCCTCAAGGTGTTGTGGAAAGCTGCTCCCTGCTCAGTCCCTGGAAGGAGCCTGTGGGCCCTGGGAATTGGACAATTACAGGCATCTAAGCTAGATTGGTATAATGGTATATAAAGACTAGTTCCTTTGGTGGTCTGAAGTCAGGAATGTGTTCAATCATGTGCTTAGTGTCTCTTTGTCTCATGAGATGCTTTTCTAACCCTCCAAGAAAGGGTACCACAAGAGGCTGATTCAAACAGATAAGGTTACTTCTCTTTCAAGATAATGGTGCTGGGAAGGCACGAGGGAAAATGTGGAAGGACTGCAGGACGTGAAGCAGCTTTCTGTTTTATATCAGCCTGAATACAATCCGTACTTCAGGTTTGCACAATGCAGGCCATAGGCTTGTTGTGTTGTGTGGTCTGTCCAGGAACCTAAAGTAGTACTGGCAACCAAATGTGCAGAGATGAGGTGGGGTTGGGGGGAGAGGACTTGCACTTGGGAATGTGGGCAAGGATGTATTGGTGTCCTGCAGTGCTCTGCTCCTCGTTTGGGCTGTGCCCATCTCCCATGCCTGAGAGATGCTGTGCCACATGCATGGGTGAGATTGCATGATTGCGTTTATGCCACTGGAAAGGGGGTGGTGTTTTGGGAGAGTCTCTTTCTCAGCTGCGTTAGGGACGATTTAGAAAAGAAAAGAATGCAGAAGTAGCTTAAAGATTTATATTGATCCTGGATTAGAAGTGCCAGGCTACCACAGTACTCATCTCTGTTCAAAGTGGTTCCCATTGAACTTAGTACAGTGTGCTGTCTCACATGTGAGCTTTTATGTGAAGCTGTGAGGGCTTTTTATTTTCTAGTGGTTTATTTTAAAATATTAAGCTACATTATAGAGGTGGCTGTGCAGGGCTAAATGCAGGAGGAAACTCTCAAGTACCAAAGGCGTCTCTTGATGAAAAGGAGTACAGATAATCCCCAGTAGTATTGCTGCAGGTGATGGTGTGGCAGGGCTAGTCTGGGGAGCTGCCAGGGCAGAGGCAGGTTCTGGAGATTTGATTTGAGGGTGAGGGCATCTCCCTGCTCAGGGAATAGGGTCCAGATCCAGTGGGTCCTGGAGGGCTGGGTCTGTTAATAGTAAATAAGTCAAAGTTGACTTACCCCCTGCAGACCTTTGTTTAGCATACAAAGGAATAAAGTGTTTTTCCTTCAGAAGGAAAGGAAAACAGTTGTCTTGCAGAATTGTTTTGTTTTGGTGACTCTTGGAAATGATCCTGGTTGAAATGATATGTTGAACAGAGTTGAACAAAATGGTCAAAGATGTATATAGGCATGATTTATCACCTGCCTTTCCATTTTACCTGATTGCTATTGCTTTAGGAATTGACTAGAGTTGTTTGGGATTTTTAAGGATCTTGGTGTCCGTAAATCTCCTCAGAAGCTCATTCTTAGGGGCTTTCATGTTTTGCAAATTAAGTCCTCTGAAGTTTCTGGTGAAACAAAAATTCATGCAAACACTACCCATGTTAAAAGGCTGCCCTGTAGCAGTGTTAACTGTATAACCAGCCTACACTATGCTTCCATTTCTTATTAAAAATAAAAGCAATACTTGTGATAAACTACTAATCTTCCAAAATATCAATATTGGTTTTTTTCTGTAGCTGAGGTGCCATCTCGAAACACTTAAGAGTGTGGATTTGAAAATTCAGACCTTCTTATTTAACACCCATTCATGGTGATTATGCTTATTTAACACCCATTCATGGTGACATCCCAGGAGGCTCAGTCTCTTTTCCAGACTGAAAACCCACAGAATCCATCTTCAGTTGATTGCTGCTTAGCTTTCAGCCTCCTTCCTGGCCTTAAGATTTCCCAAACCCAGTCAGTGGTTCTCAAGCTTGAATTGGATGTGCAGTGGTAGACAAGCCCATCCATGGAAAGTCTCATCTGCTCTCCTGTCCCAATCCAGAGCAGCTTCTCCATCACCTTCCATCTTTTAAGCTCCTGTTCAAAGGCCTGTGATCCAGACAGGGTGAACTAGGCTCACATCTGGTGTTTTTTGGGATGTTTGACGTGGAAGGTTTGCCAGGATTGTGATCTCCTTATGTGTTTCCAGTACCTTTCTGTGAATGCTGGTAATGTCTTGCTTTCCTCTGCTTTTCTTCAGAGTGTTAAAATTGCAGTGTGGGCTCCCTTCTGAAAGAACTACCAGCATATTCATCTGAATGAAAACTGTGAATCTTGTTCCATGGGTTATAAAAATAAACTTAGTTTCATTGAGCTTTCATGTATCAAGAGATTTGCAAATGTAAAACTGCAATATAAAGGAAAATGGAATTTTGAATAATTCCTTAATCTGGTTTTCAGTGGTCAGGATGTTCAGCTGCATTTTTTTGTCTTCTCCCTAATCACTTTCATATTAAAGATTAATTGCATATCATAGAGAATCCTTGATTAAGCCAATGAAAAGTGAGAGCATGGATCTGTTCATTAGAAGCAGCGTGAGGAATAATAATGAGCAACTGCCAGGCTTCCTTGTCTGCCTCACAACAGGCACATAGAGGACATGCATTTGTGATGCTCCATTTGCTGCTATTAAACAAAAATCATTTACAGTTTTACCAAGCAGGTTCCTCATTAACAAAGCACAATAAATTACTCTGCTCCATACACCTCCAGAGGTGTAAGTTTAACAGGGAAAGGGGTTATTGTTTTCCAAGTGTTTCCAAGTTTTGCCTCTGACTCCAGCAGAATCCAACAAGGTGATTTATGATGGCATTTTTATTTGAGGCTTTGTCATTTTGACTAGGGCTTTCTCTTTTGCTCTGTGCCTCTTTGTAAGGTGTTTTATTTCTTTTGCCCTGGGTTTTGGGGTAGTGCATGTGGTGTGTGTGCCACATCTGTACACCTGCAGAGTTTGCTTCCCATTGCACAGATAAATGTGTGTCTGACTTTACCCCCAGGCAAACAAGCACGTTGCTCTTGATGGCATGAGGCTGTAATCACACTTTATATTGTTCGTCATCTGTAGCACTGATTCTGAAACCTCTGGGAAACAGGTGGCTGTCAAGCCTGAATTTCTTGTGGACTGTCTTGGATTCTACTCAAAATGTTAAGAGAAAACTCCATTAGATGACGAGTTAAGCAGATCTCACCTACCTGACACCAGTCCCTGTGGAAGTGCAGTTTGGGGGCCACTATCAGAGTGTCATCTCAGTCTCAAATGAACTGCAAAGTAAAAGGCTTTTTTGTTCTAGTGGATTTGTGGGTTTTTTTCCTGCTTAAGGCTTAGAGTTTCAACAAGTCTGATGTTGAAAAAAAACAACTTCTTCTTCAGAGGCCTGTACAGTCAAGTCACTGCAGAATGGGAAGTCTTGCCCTGGGATTCATCCTGTGCTTATTGTGACCCCCTTCTCAAGTGTGAGCCCTGGACCCCATTGCTTTGCGTTTGCTGTAGGGAGGATTGCTCCACGTGTGTCAGAATGTGTGACAATTCTGGAAGTTGGAGTCCCTTGCTTATCCAGTAGGTGGGCAGCAAAGGTGAATTTCTGAGGGAGAAGATAAATTATCCCCAGGGAGTAAATAGCAGCTGCCAAGGCCACTGGTTGTGAGCTCTGGAAACAGAAGGCTGTCTCACCATTCGAGAGAGATGTGGCCATTGGAGATTAGTCAATGATTCTCAAATAGCAATTAGGAATAGCTGGTTATGGAGTAATCTGTGTTTACTTACCTTCTTTTGCTATCATTGGACTTTGCAGATCCCTTTTGAACACTTTTATTTGTCTGCTTCCCCTTCCTGCCTTTTTTGAGCTAACATGAGTAGTTACACCAAAGGGAATAGCTAACCTATTTATCTTTAATTTCTCATGAAGTCTCATATTCTCATGAAGGCAGCGTGTTCTGATCACCTTCATCTTCCTGAATGTCTGCACTATATTTGAAAAAGATTGCAGAAGATAAACTTCAGTCTTGGTAAAAACTTAAACACAGCTGTTGGCAATAATAAACCTTCCAATTTAATTTACTGAAAATTTGAACCAAATTGAATTGTGTTATGGCTGATCAAGTTGTCTTCATGTGTGTGTACTTAATTGAACGTTTTTGTGATGCAGACCAAAGGGATCCCTTGAATTTCAAAGTTTGCTTCCTTTTTTATTCACAAAGAGTGGTGGATCCCAAAACACGTTTCATCTGCTTTCTAAAGGTTTCTAAGATTGTCACTTCACAGATTTTTTTTTTTTTTTGCCAATATACCCGTAAAAGCATTGTTGCTTTTAAGGAATGATGGAATCTCTGAACAGTGAGTGACATTGTACAGAGCAGGTTTTGAAAGTCTGGAAAACTCAGTGTCAGGAGATGAGGGAACTACACGGTTTAAGTGACATCAAGGGAATTCAGTGGTGATGAAAGTTGTGTGGATTGTGTTGTTACTGCAGGGACTGGCTTGTGAAGATACAGGAGTTAGGTTCTATCTGACTTCAAGGAGTTAAAGCTGCAGCAGCTCCCCTGGGTGCTGCAGGGATTTGAGGTGAGAAGAATTGCAGAGGTATGGCCACTGTGTCTATTCCATCCTGGTTTCAGCTGAGGAGCTGAAGGAATGAGAGGAAGTTATTTTTTCACTGCACGAGTGTGTTTCCATTTTACTGCAGGAAAAAAAAAAGAGGCTTTAATGGGTGGAGAGATGAATTTGGTCCTTCCTCTGCTGGTCCAGAAAATGTACACCGTTCGCTGTGTGTGACACATAACATATAATTCTGTGAAAGGTTGAATTTGGCACAGCTCTCTGGGTGAGAAGGGGTGAGTAGGCTAAGGAACAAGTGGGAAAGGAATGGACAGCCCTTCTCAGTGGGGGTTTTCTGGTGTCTTTGGGGAAAGAACCAAAATCATCTGCATGGTAGAGGCCATACCTTGCTGTAGCTCTGTGCACTGCTGCTCCTGTGGGTTGTTTTCCACTCATGTTTTTGCCTTCTGTGTTTCCCTGGGTAAGGCTCCGGGCAGGTTCTGAGGCAGAGCTTCTGATCACGAGCTGAAATTTGCCACAGGAGAAGCCAGGAGGAGCTAAGTGGTCTCCTGACTCCTTGTGCTGTGCAGGAAGCCTGGGGCCAGTGTTCCCATCTCCCTCAAAAGGAGCCTGGACTCTCCCCCTGCCCCATTCTTCATGGAAAACATCTTTGATGTTAACCAGTGAAACTGGGTTTGCTATTGTTTATACAGTTCAGACCCATATTCTGTTCTCTTTGACTTGCTCAGGGTGTTCTGGTAGAGTGAGTCTTTATTGGAGCATTTACAGTGTCTGTACTTTTCTGAGCTTCTTTCCCATGGATCAGCCTAAAATGTACAGCTCATTTTGTTCTGTTTGGGCCATCCACAACTTTGTGCACTACAGGACTATTTAAAAATTAAAAATAGATGAGAGAGAGACAAAAGGTGGAGAGGTAAAATTAAGGGAAGAGACTTGCAAGGTTGCATGCAATCATTAGTTTAGGAATAGAAATATGGAATTTTAATTTGTTTTTCAAAAAATTTAGTGTCTCCAATGTGTATTCCTCAAGAAGATTTTTTGGGGTGAAGGGGGAAATACTGTTTTTTCTGACTTGCTGTAGTTTGTTTTATCCAGATCAAAATATTTTGACCTCAGAGTCTGTTTTCTTGTATATGTTTCTTAGTCATATTGCTTACATTGTGGAACAGAAAATAGAAACTTTGAAGGAAGTCAGCAAACCCAGAGATCTGCATTTGAGGTTGGACAGGTTCAGGAGAACTATAGAAAGGGTCTGTTTTGTAAATATTTAAGAAAGGGGAGTGGTACAACCCGGCTACTTGTTCATTGCCTGTTATTTATGCCAAGCAGGAATTAATACAGCTGTAAGGAAAGCCAGCCCATGTGGGATTTGACTTGTGTGGGGGGGAAAAAAATCATGTCCAACTGGCCTTTTTTCTTTTTTCTTTGACATTTTAAACCTGGTTAAGAAAAGTTATACAATTGATACAATACAGCAAGACTGCTATGAGACATTTCTCTCGCTGCCTTACAACATTTTGATTGAGACACTGGGTTGATACAGAATCAATGTGACAAGTTAAATAGATACAAACTGCGTAACTGAGGTCTCCTGGTGTAATGGTAAATAGGAAAAAGCACTGCTGACATAAAGAAGGTTTCCACTTCTTTCTGTGCTGCATCCTCTTGGTGTGCCCATAGGGCAGGGGAGGGTTTGAAGGAAGAATTTGGAGAAGAAGTTCACAAGGGGTGATGAACTAGACATGCTGGGCCCACTTAATCTGTTGTTATCCTTCCCTTATCAAAGAGAACTTAGGGGTTGACTTGAGCATCCTCTCAAATGTATCCAGTGGAAACAGAAATTTGAGATCCGAAGCAAAGGTCTAACACACTGAGGATTGAGACTGTAGCAGGTATTTTCATTCGTGCTGTAAGTAACAGTTTAAATAATCCCTCAGAAGTTTGCGTGCATTTCGCCACGTCTGAAATCTTAGTCCTTTTTGTGTGTTTTTCTACAATGCACCCATTGCCATCCCTTCTGGGCAGAGAAGCTGACCCTGCTTCCCTGGGGGAGCCCTGGGTTCTTGCCCCAAATGCCCCCCCTGAGACCATCCATTCCTCCCATGCTCTGAGTGCAGTGAGGTGGAAAGCAGTGGGAATACCAGCCCTGGGGTGGGAATAAGGTCGGGAGATGCTGTTGGGAGGCTTTGTGGCATTGTATGTGGCCTCAGGGCCTGCTTAGACCCAGTTCAATTTAATGTCAAACCAGCTTAAATTAAGACTTTTCTATTTAGTCCAAATGCTAAGGCATTCAGCTGGGGAATAGTGAAACATTTTGTACCTGCAACCAGTGCATTCTAAATGCTTTACTCCTGCTAAAAATGCTGATATTTTGGATTTTTGTCCTAATTAGAGATGAAAGCAAATGTCAAAACTGGGATGTTCTGAGGGAGTGTTAGTCCTGTGTTTTATTCACTTCTACAGTGAACTTCACCTTAACAGCTAGAATTACTCTTGAGCTTCTACATGTCTTTAAAACACTAGACTTCAGTTAGGCTACTTGAAATTAAGCATGAACTTAATCACAGCACTGGACTGGCCTTGATTTCAGCAAATTACTTGCTGCCCTGTCCGTGCACATGCAAGTCTGATGGGATGTTTTATCCTGGAGAAAAGGTGGCTCAGGGGAGACCTCATCACTCTCTACAACTACCTGAAAGGAGGTTGTAGCAAGTGGGGGTGACAGTCTCTTTTCCCAAGTAATAAGTGACACAGTGAGAGGAAATGGCCTCAAGATGCATGAGAGGAGGTTTTGAAGTGAGATTAGGAAAAATTTCTTCACTGACAGGGTTGTCAAGCATTGGGACATGCTGCCCAGGGAAATGGTGGAATTGCTGTCCCTGGAGGTGTAGATGTGGCATTTAGGGACACACTTTAGTGGTGGACTCGGCAGCACCAAGAAAATGGTTTGACTTGATGATCTTCAAGGTCTTTTCAACCGACTGATTCTGTGATTCCCTGTGTGAGAAGGCTGAGAGGACAAATGAGGCAGTGGCATGCTGGGAAGAGAGCACAGCATGGGTGGGACAGGGAAGTCCCAGTGAGTGAGAGATAGCACTGAAGACACTGCACTTGTTCCCCACGGAATGTGAAAGGGTGCGAAGAGGGTGAGGAGCTCAGGAGGCTGAGATGGTCCTTGTGTAGTGTCAGGATGAGGGACTACTGGTTGTCCCTGGAGCAGAACAAGGGAACTGCTGTGCCTGTATTGTCCAGAGGCTGTTGGGTGCAGGGGCCAGGGCTGATGCTGTGGCTGCAGCTGAGGATGGGCAGGGGCCAGGGCTGATGCTGTGGCTGCAGCTGAGGGTGGGCAGGGGCCAGGGCTGATGCTGTGGCTGCAGCTGAGGATGGCCTTGTCTTGGCATCCTGGGGTGCATGGCTGAGCTCCCACCAGGATGTTCTCCTAAACTGTACTGTTTGTGAGCTGGGCACCAAGTGGGAGGTGTAATGCACCAGGATCAGTGGGTTGAAAAGGCACCAGTTAGTGCTGGTGAGCTGGCAATAGCTTACATAACACTTCTTCATGGGCACTTTAATATTTAATGTTTGCTGTAGCATAAATGGAGCTTGCAGGCAGCTGTACATAAGCTGCATGAATTTTTAAGAGGGGGGAAAAGTTTGGGAGGCAGGAACGTCACAGAGGCTTCCTAATTGGCACATACCCCAGTGGAAACCAAAATGTGAAAATTAAGTGACTGCCCTAATTATCAAAGGCTCCTAGGAATACGTTGTGCTGGGAGATATTCCTTTTCATTTCATGCACTGCTTTAAAAATAAGAGTTGTGCAGAGCTTAACAAGGCTTTTAATTAAAAGGCTGTGCCCACACAGCAACTTTTCACTGTGGCACTAGCTGATGAAGGGAGCCTGGAGGGGTGGAAACACTTCTTTGTGTCCACAAAAGATGGAGCTAATAATCTGTTGATGACCAGTGGCTCTTGAATGGCTTTTGCTACTGATTCTGAGTGGCAGCAGCGTGCCTGGTGGGTTTCTTGTGAGGCTGAATACTTCTGGGTGCTGCTGGCCAGGAGCTGCCTTTGCCCTCCCCTGCAAGTACACAGTAAAAGATGTGCACCTCCCTTTGTCCTGGGTGCCAGTGTGCCCTGGGCTCTGACGATTCTATCCCCAGCCCATACCAGAAGGTAAAAGTTGTAATCCTTTAAGCCATTTAAGGCTTGTAAGGTGTGAAAGAAGGCAGCTAAGTTGTAGTGATGGACAGGCGTGGCAGCGTGTTATGCAGATGGACAGTATCACAGCAAAGCAGTAAATAACAGACAGGAGGATACACTAGGAGCATATGAATTCTGGTTTGAGTTGCTGTGATGTTTCTCTTGACTTCCAAAATTTGCCATTTAGAGGCAAGGATGCTCCGTGTATTAAGGCAGGGTACATAACTCGAATAAATGCGTAGCTTTTGTGTTGGCACTGTCATATATAAAAGCCTGGTTGCAGTGCCCTGTTCTGCTGAGTTTTTGAGTATCCAGTACAAACTCTGCTTTTCAGAGTAGGGTCTTTTGGATGACTGGCTTTAGAGCACAGCCACTGACATCAGAGAAATTTTATACATTTACATCCCTGGGAGGAGATTTTGGTGAAATGCAGAGTGCTCTTTGAAAAATGTTGTGTTTTAATGGGACAACAAATACATATTTCTGTATGTATTCATATAATGTATGTGTAATAGCTGTATGCTAGAGCTGCTGAAACCCAATAATTTTGTGGTCCTATTTACAGACAAAGTGTCTGGCTATGTAATCAGAATTAAAACATTTTCAATTTATTTCTTGATTTGCCAAAAAACGCTTCAAGGAATTAAAGCTGGAAATGCCTAGAGAGTGGAGCGTGGTTTCATGAGTCCAACCTACTTTAGTTCAAGGTTAGAGCACTTGAAAACCCTCTGTTATGATAAGAAGAAGCTTGAGGAAGTTTAATAATAGATATTGTGATAAGCATGGTGTGCAGTAGTGAAGTGGCTTCAGTGAAGGCAGGAGAGCAGCTATGCAGCAAGATAAATTTATTTAATGAGAGGTAGGAACATCACAGGTCCTTTGCCAGTCCTCTGTGGCTCAGGAACTTCAAGTCTTTATTGGCTAATAACTCTTAGGGGATTTTTATTAATTTATTAATATGTAGTTGCATTTTCCCCTTTATCCCTCAACTTTTTTTCCTCCTCTTGCCATCAAATTTCTCACAAAAATTAAGTTTCCCTCCAGAGGCATATCTCTCTGAAACTGCAGCTTCTGACAGCCAGAGAGATGTGATGGTGTATTACTGCTCCAATTCAAACAGCTATGATTTGCTGGGGTTTTGGGGGAAAAAATGTTTCCGATTAGTTTGGGATGTTTCTTTGGAAGAATGAAAACAGTAACAGAAATCTTAATCTAGTCACCCGAGTTGTCCAGATCTCTATAAATGGTATGGACAAAACCACTCTAAGTAATCAAGGCTAGAGCGATGTCCTTAATCTGGTTACAGCACACTCTAATTGAGTAAGTAATCAACCTGAAACATCTTGCCCTGAGCATGGGCCTCTGACTCCCAGGGAGTGTAAATGTCACAGGGAGCCTGGTGACTGATAACACTGTGGGCAGTACCTCTACAGAATGGGTTCTTTCAGTTCTGCAGCGACCTGACACGGAGCCCTCTGCACCCAAATTTGTGTCTGTGCCTTATCGTTTTGAGTGCCAAAATGCTTGGGGTGCCCAGACTACTTCTCCCTCTCCTCCCCTTCCTGAGAGAATCCATTGAGCTGATGGGAAGGTAGGAAAAATTCATCTCAGGAAGAGGCTGGCAAAGGTCCATGGGAGGTGGGGTGGCTGTGTAAATGCATGACTTACCTGCAGGCAGAGAATAAAGCTGCCTTCAGTCTAGGAGGTGTAACAAATAGGGGCTGTTGGATGCTCATTTGCCTCTCCAGGTTATCACTGGAAAGTGTCTGATTGTGTTGGAATCGAAATTTCAACCACTGCCTTTCAGATTTAAAAAAGATTGTTCCATCAATGATATCTGTTCAATGGTTCTCCAATTACTTCTTAAGCCAAGCACTTAGAGAAGTTTTGTTCTTCAGAGCGGAATAAATACTGTAAAACACTTAGCAAGCACACAGATTTTGTGCACCAGGCACTCATATCATGATATTCAGTCCCTCTGTTGTCCCTGTCACACAAATTCCTCTTCCCTAAGGTCTTTTTATTTTATTAAATCTGAATTCCTGCCCTTCTCCCTCTGTGCTTGGTAAAATATAACAGCCCACAGGGTAGACCTGCCCATAGCTGTGCCTGCTTTGGTTTCCAGGGGAAGGCTTGCCTGATGTCCCTGCAAGCTGCACGGGGACCCCCACTGCTGGTTTGGTACACCTTAAGCCCACTGGTCAAATGGCAGTGGTTGGAAATGTGGGCTGAGGTGATGTGTTGTGACCTGGGATACACCCTCTTAATGAGCTCAAGGGCTGGAAATACGAGGCATAGGGGTTTGTGTAGCAGCTTTGTCATTGTCTTCAGAGATCTGGCTGGCTTTGTAGTTGTATTTGGAAGAACAGAGGAAAGCTTTCTCTATTACAAGACTGACCTTTCCCCCTGCAGTGGGGAGTGAAGGATTTCACACGTTGGAAGTTAAAAGAGCTTATGGATTTCCTGCATTCCAGCAGTAAAAGGGAGGCTGTGAATCACTGTGGGGCATCACTGAGGTTTTCTTGATAAAGAAGCTCCACCTGAGGTCCCTTTCTCACAAAGATCAGTGTTATTTGCACAGCATCAAAATTGAGTTAGTCCACTGCAGTGAGACAAGAGCAGACTGTAATATAAGGGTTTTTTCCTCTACAAGTCCTAGAAATAACATTGGCTGTGATGATAGAGACTGCCAATGTTCAAAAGTACTGTGTTTTAGATCTCTGTTCACTGCATTGCCCAGGCTTTCAGTTCTCCCATAATTATTATTCACACAACATTGGCAACCAAGCTTCTCGTTTGCCTGGCTATTCTGTGGATTTTAAAGGTTCTATTTGGGTTTATTTTCTGACAAATACCTTTTAAAAACCAAATAAAAAGATTTGCTGATGCTTAAAGTAGATTTAAAGAAACAGCAGGCAAGGTAAGCCTGTGCTGGAGGTTGTTCAAGGCACTACACGGAGGTCCTTCAATTTTAATTTCTATTTTTTTGCTGTATTGTGAGAAGTGAAGTTTGCAGACATTGTCTTGCCTGATCTACATGCTGGTTTTCCAGGCACCTGGAAAAGGAGAGTGAGGAGAAGAGAAACAACCACCCAAACCAAAAGGTGGAAATTCTGCTCTAGGGTGATCTAGTGATTCCAATGTGGTGCTTGATGCTTGAGGAGAAAATCAGAGTCAGTACAGCAGGAGAAGGGGAAGATTCCCTTTCTCAATAATCAGATATTAATCATCAAATTAATTTAGGGTTGTGCAATCAAAGCCTTATACTTGTTTTCCTCACTAGTCACGTGTTTATGCCATGTGACAAAAAGGCATTTGGGTTCTGTTACTGAATATTAAATGTTAGCAAATGTGTCTGATATTACTGAGAAAATTAAAATAGCAACTCATATGATAGATACAAATACAACAAACATTTTGAAAACAATCAGGTGAGCCAGTGATTGTGCAACTAAGTGAGGAAACATGAGTAGCAGATATTTGTATATTCACATATAAAGCCTCAGTTTCACAACTCAGGTACGTAAATGCACTTGTTATACAAAATCTCAGTGTCAAAAGTAAGTTAAGCACCAAAACCCCTAATTTGGCTGTGTTTAGGCTTAATTATTCCCTGTATGTAATTCAGAGCCACTTAGGCCTTGCTGAGATGTGTGTGCAATATTGAAACCCTGTCAGATTTGGGCTCGTGGGATTGAATTTACCAAATCCAGTTGGTCATATAGACATTGCAAAGACTAAACAGGATCTGGTGTCTCCTGTTGTGTTTACACTTTGCCCATTAAATTCTCTTTTGTGTGAAAGTCCAAGTGTTGCCACAGACCTGTTAGTGGAAACAGGCATAATTCCTGGTATGAATCAAACATAATTTTTAGTGTGGGTTATTCATTCATCTTTAGCATTACCCCTAACTGAGGAGCAGCTCTTTGACTATACAGTCTGTTCAAACACAGTCTCTTGCATATTTTCATTTGTGGTGTTCATATTCGTGGCAGATTCGAGGTGTTCTGATGACAGATGGGCTTACAAGAATAAAGTGGATTCTTGCCTTGCTGCAAAGACAGAGCTGCTTCAGGGTGACACTCAAAATGAGTGTTTGCCTTTGATCTGCATGCATGACATCTGCTGATGTTAGTGTATGTCTGAGGCAGAGACTCAGGGTGAGATGGATCAACATGCCAAATGTTCCAAACTGGCCTCTCCAGATGATTATTTTTGTTAAAAAATACAGCAAATGAACTGAATAATAAAAATATACAAAAACTCTGAGATTGTCAGGTATGAAGGGCTTCCCTTTTCTCTAAAAATCCTTTCTCCCTCAGTCTGAACAAAAACATAGCACTGTTTTCAGCAGCTGCTTAGAAAACAAGGGAAGGAAATTCCTGCATTCACAAAATCAGGCCCCTTTTTCCTTGTTGTCACCTGGGAGGTGGAAACTTGGATTTGCTTCCTCTATTTCCTGAGGGATTATTTAGTTTTGTTTGTCACATTAGACACTTTAACCACAAAGCAGAGAACTGTAATCTGAACGTTGTGAGTCTTCACAAACCCCTCTGCTTCAATTTCGTGTAAATGACTGAAATTTGATGGGAGCAGAAACAGAGAACGAAGGATTTAGCTTGGCAAGTGAGCATCCTTACAGGTGATGCTGAGAGCCTGACTGGAGGAGGGAGCTGAACTCAAGCCTGAAAACCAAGTGCCAGAGCTGGAGAGCTGTTGGGAAGACTGAGGGCACCCACCACCAGCAGCAGCAATTTTGTGAGCCAGGCTTTCCTCTGCCATTCCCCCAGAGTGCAGCTGCAAGGCTGGGGGTCAGGGTCTCATGATGCTGGGGATGTACATTTTGGTTGCTGTTTGAGTTGAGGCCAACCATCTCATGTTCATCACTCTTCGAAGCAAACACAGGCTGTATTAGCAATGAATTAGTGCTTTTAGCAGCAAAAAGGATGTTAATTGCTACTCAGGTCTCCTGCACTATTGGTTTTTAATAGCAAGACAGGTTGAGCCAGGAGACACTGGGAGGTGGTAAGAGGACATTCAAGTTAGAGTGAAACTAGCTGTTTGGGTAGATGTAATGCAGAGCTCTTCCCAAAATGCAGCAGGTGAAATTGTGAGACCAGTAGGGATGCTGTGAGAACATACAGGTTGAGCTTTCTCCAGTGCTCACTCTAGCCTGCCCTTTATCAGGCTTGGTTATTTGCTGTCAACTCTGTTGGTTCATTTTCTGAATTGAAGTGCTGATTGTGTCTGTCGTAGCTGTGCAATTTAAAAGGTGTAGTGTTTTGGAGGTTTAAGAGGAAAACCTGCCTGGGGCCAGGTGAGCTGACAGCATTTTGACCAACTAGAAATTGTCAGTTTTGCTATAAAACCAAAATGTGTTTGTAGGAAAACCAAAATGTGTTTGTAGGAGGTGAGCAGTGTGAGAATTTTTAGAAGATACAGCAAAATTCCTCACCAGTCACAGTGATCATAAAAGTAACTTTTAAGAAACAAATCTAACAGATCCATGTGGGTTTTTCAGCTGTGCAGACCATCTATCTTTCTTTGCCAGGTTGAAAGAGTGGTGTAACTAAAGCAGGAGCAGGTCCTTTTTCTGTCTGTCATGTGCAGTAGTCTGGGGCAGCAGAGACCCCCTAAGTTGTTATAACTTGTTATGGGGTGGGTTTCAGCAAGGATTTCTTGCTGGGAGGAAAGGTGAGTTTGACAGTGGGGCTGTTCTGTGTTCTACCACTTAGCTATCCAGTCTCACACTATTATGACAGGGTCCTGGCTGCCCCACTCTTTGAAGTCTTGAGCTGGATTTCTCAAGGAGTTCAAGGAGAGCCACTTTTAATGGGTAGGAGAGCTGGCAGAAGGGTGCATGGGCAAGAAAACTCTCCTGCAGTGCTGGGCAGGCTGGTTGCACTCCGAGCCATGGGTGTCTTTGCTGGATATGCTTTAGGAACCCAAGGGATTTATATTGTAAATTTGATTGCCTAGCTGAAGGCTGGGGTCTTTCCTCTGAAGTATTAGGGTAATTAAGTGGCTGTTCAACATGCTCATGATGAGGATTAGGAGATTTCATGTGAGGGTACTGCCATGGCCAAAGATGCTTTTGGAGAAAATAGTCTCCTGTGCCTTTCTGAAGGGACAAAAATGTTGCTGCCTTCACTGCCCTGAGAGAAAGAGCAACCAGACAGCCAAAATCGTGAAGCTCATGGATGGTTTCTGACTTAGAGCTGGTGCCTTGTACAGCCCTGTCAGGAAGCAGCAGGTTGTGTGGTACAAACAGCTGTCTCCATGCAGAAGCTGCAGTTCTGTTTGGGTTTTTTATGGAATAAGCTGCTCCCTGCCCTACCAGCAGACAATGAGACACTTTGGCAGATCAGCCCTGTGTGAAACAAGACAGAGCAGTGAAGGATGTGGTCCATAAAGGGTTACCAAAATGTCACTGCTCTTAATTACGTTGTCCTTCTACTTCTCTCACTGTTTGCTCAGTTAAAACTCTTTCCCATGGTTGTGTGTCCGTGCTGGTGTGTCACTAGTTTGGTACCTCCTACATGATTTGAAGGGTGAGAGGGATATTGGATGTTCTAATCCCCGCAACTATTCAGGCTCAAAATGGAGTTAGATATCTGCATTTCCTTGGGCTTCTAGTGCTTGTGTGGTTTTACAAGATACCTTCAGTGTGTTTGACATGGGGCAACATGAAAATGTCCAGTCAATTCTTAGCCTTTTGCTTGATGTCAGCTCTCCTGGGGTGGGCAGGCAGCCTGCTGAGTCTCACAGTTTTAATATTGAATGAATAGTGAAGGTAGAATCTAAACACTGTCTTTGAGGCTTCTCTGCTTTAGATGCAGATCCATTCCAGTGGATGTTTCATAAGGGTGAGAGCTTCAGTGTTCTCAGTGTGTGAAGGTTTTGAGCTGGACCTGGGTTTTGAAGCTTGTATCTGTCTAAAGCTTGCTTTTTCCCTTTCCCTTGTGTATGTCTGTATCTATATGTGCATGTATCTATATACGGTAAAGATAGATAAACCAAAATTAGGTGTGACTGAGGCTATTGAAGAAATTTTAGTTATTTAAAGGGATTCTTTTACAGTAGCTTGAAAGCTGTAACTGGTACATTGCAATTCATGCTTTTATTATAAAGAAAGCACTGCTGCTTTTGCCACATTAGCTGTATGTTTTTCTTAAGACAAGGTATTTAAAGGTGCAAAGAGGAGCTATCTGGGCTCATTTTATGCTGAAAATAAAATATATCAATGATGAAAATGACCCAACAGTTTATCTTGCCCATCTCAAAGCCAGGAAAAGATGTTTCTCTGCTACTACCTTAGTATTAAAGCATATTTTATAGTGCTTTGTCCAGCTTGAAAGAGCTGAGGTGCAGGATATTCTTCTATGCTGTTTATTTTCCATCTGAAGAGCTAACTTTCCCCATGTGAATTTTATTGGAGGCAGGTGTCAAAGACCATGGATCAAGTCTTTACTCCTGTTGCTTTCAAGGGACTTTAGGTCAGGCTCCCTAAGACTTTTGAGCTGGACACCTCTGGTACCTGAGTAACTGCACTGATATTGAGATCCTCAGAGGTCACAAGGGTTTAGGACTTCAGGGAAACTTGACCCGGGTCTGAGCAAGCCTCCCATTAAGGCTGGGTTTGTGCATTTCATCAGCACCCAGAGGCACAGGGCGCCTCTCTGTTACAAACATCTGCAGACTGAAGAACTGTTTGCTGCCCCTCAGCTGGATTTGTAATAAGGATGTTAAATAAAACTGAATAAATCCTCCTTTTGGCATCCCCGTGGACACTTTCTGACAAATGTGTTCACATAGCAGTGACTGCTGCAGAACCATCTGAACAGTTTCTTCTCTAAACAACTTTGTTTGGTCATTTGGGGTTTTGTTGGTTTGTTTTTGAGGCTTTGTGTTATCTCCCTTCTACATTTCTTTTGAGTGGGAACTTTGTAATTCCTCGCCAAGTGGGGTCATGCTTGTTGGGACATCATCCCTGTAAAATGCACGATGCACGGCTTCAATTAATGAAGGCAATTTGTCCTTTTCAAAAATATCCTAGCAGGCAGAATCACGTGAAGGGCACAGCTGATCACTGGAACAACATTTTTCTTACAGTGCATCCTTACGTAGTGTAAGGCAATGATCAAAACATCTGTTGTGTCAGGTACAAGAGCAGAAAGCAGAGAGTTATTTTCCATTCATCTTCCAGATTTTCTTGGTGCCCCTGCTTGAAGACAGGCCTTTAGGATTATTTTGGAGGCACTTAGACATCAGTTTAAGACAGAATGGGGGAATGAGCTGTGATGACAGACTCAGCCAGCCAAGGTCACTGGGAAACCAGTGTCTACTGAAGAAACCAGTGTCTACTGAAACAATTAAGACTGGTTGACTGGTTGCTGTCCTCCTTTTCTTGGAGGACTGATTAATCTCCAGTAATGGCCAGTACTTCTACAAAAGTAAGTGGTAATAAATTAGTTGTCATCTCTCATTGAGAGATCCTGCAGTCTTGTTTGTGAAGTTCTGGCGTTTTACTCCCAAGTACAGAGCCCCAATGTGCTTTGGCCTCTGCAGGGACACTCTCTAGAGGTACTAGGTTTGACTTTCACAAAGGCTTACCCCAAGGTGGTGAGACTTGTCTGAGATCAGGATTGATCATTCCATTCTCAGCAACTGAGATCTTGCTTTACATATATTTTAAATCTGGACTTAGGTTTTGCTTCCTAGACTTTTGGGGCAGGGTTCCAGTGTGTCTGTACAGAATCCTGCCACTAAGAATGTCTTTTTTAAAAACTGCTTTATTCTCTTAAATTTGTTTGTTTTATTACCAGTAATGTTGGTATTTCTCTTTCAAGGTGTATATTTCTTAGGATACTAACTGCTCCTGTAAGTGTTAATATCCCATCCTTTCTCTTCTTTGAGTGGAAGTAGAGAATGAAGTCCAAATAGGAGAAGCTTTACATCTTTGAGCATCCAAAAGGTGCCACATGACCTCAGATGCTACCAAGATCCTTTATACCTTTTCATATTTTGCCTCCACACTGGGGAGAATCTCCCTGGCTGAAACAAAAGCACCACAAATCCACCTCACATCCTCTCTCATGTTTCTCCTTGCCATGTGGCATACCCAGAAATTAGCAGCAATTAATCTGTAGTTGCCATGGCTCATCCTGCTGTCAGATAGTGCTTCACTTTGTGCATGTCACAGGCTTGCTGGGACTGAAATTGGTCTTTTGTGCTGTGTTTGCACACGGTGGTGGGAGATTTAATGGAAGACTTGCTGGTGCTCTGAGGTGCAATGCAGCAGGAGCAGCTCGAGGCTGGGCTGGCTCAGGCTCCATCCCCTAATCAAGAGCTGAGACCTCTGCAAAATCACTGCCTGCTCCCATCTGCACCCCACTCTGGATCTCAGCCAGCCTCAGAGCTGCCTTTTGGGCAGAACAAGGGCCTTGCAGTGAATTTTAGTTAGTTCAACTTGCTGGGCTTGCAAACCAAAAAGGTTAAACCTGATTAGTTTCCTCAGACCATCTGGAATTGAGCTACCCATGTCCAAGCTCAAGCAGCAGACTGTGGTTCTCTGCCTTAAGCTTGGAGGCTTCTGAGCTCAGTGCTGTAGCATGGCTTGGGCATGACCCTGATTTGTGCTGATGTCCTTGTTCAGCACTGCCTCATGCAGAGCCTCAAAGCACCTCTGTATTTTTAAATACCAAGGAACCACACATCTGCCTTCCCAGGGCCTAATTATGGGTGAGACCAGACCCTTTGCTTTCCTACTGCTTGTGTTTTTAAATCCAGTCACCTGTTGAGTCAAGAGAAATTTCTAACCATTAGACTAGAAATGGGTTTGGGTAAGAAAACTTCCTTGGACAAAAGAAATCACTCTTAATGAATTGGAGCTGCTGTGCAGCCCAAATTCATGGCACTGGAGGAAATGAGAGGCAAAAATAAGCCTGTTTCTTATTTAGGAAGTTAGGTGTTCCCATCACCTTTCTGAACCCAAAGAGGATAGTTGCTATCTGCTTGAGGTCTAGACCTCAAACTCCTTTGTTTGGTTTAGGCAAGGTTCTAGTTAAAACCCTTTTTACTGTTCTAATGTGACAAGATATATGTGATGTCTTGCTCCTTCATCCTTTAATGCTGATGTTGTACTCAGGGATGGGCTTTGTAGTTTTATTCCAGCAGTGTCATTTCTTTGCAATCTTCACTGTTCTTCACAGAATGAATGTGTTCTTGGAGAGCTGCGAAGGTGTTGGTTGTCAGTGTTTATTTTGCTGGATCATAATGAGGTTAAAATCCCTTAAAAGGCAAGAAATAAATTTCAAAATAAAAATTATTTCCACTGAAGAGGTCAGTTAAAGTGATTCATCTGGTTTTAACTTATAGAAATGCTGAAGGCAGCTTGCTGCCTTAGCTCATTTCAGAGTTACGCTTGTAATAGTCCAAGCATCTTCAGGTCGGATCTTCTCTTTACTGAGATCCAGGAGATCCAGAGGGTTCACTTGGGAACCTCATGGCATGGGAAGGTGTGAAAATATCTGAGCTCCCTGTAGGTGGGTGAATGTGGTTTGGAAGTGACTTGTTCATGTTGCCTCCAGCAGAGGTTGATATCCACACTTCATTGCTTGGACTTCAATATCTTTGTGTCTCATTGCTTTGTACAGAGGCTGCTGTTAGCCCAAATTTATCCCAGTTTTTAGGCTGCTCCATTTTTTGGTCATCTCTGTAAGTTAAACTTCATGTCACTGCTCTTCGTGTGGTGCTTAGAATATCAGAGTTGGTCACTGAAGCTGCTGTCCTCAGAACAAAACTATGCACAGCAGTGAGTGGCATGGCAAGAGCTTGCCTTTTAAAGAATCCCTTGTGTGAACCAGCTCAGTGTTCTGGAAGCATCTCTGGAAGTTCTTTCACACAGCATCCATCCCATGTCAAGGAAAGATCCTGCTGCCTGCATCCTGACTGGTGCTTATTATTGTGTGCAGCCAGGCCTTCTGCAGGGGTTGGGGAATTGAGTTTTACTGGAGTTCATGGACAGCAGTGTGTAAATCTGCCCCAGGGCCACTGTGCTAGTGGCTGGAAGTTTCAACTCCTGCACACAGGAATTAAAAATTAATAAAGTCTGTTGAGAAGCAGCTACATACAGGAAGTTGTGCATGCTAATGTGCTGCCACTTTGCACAGCTTTGAAGCTGACAGAATGCTATGGAGATAATGTTTGTAGTTTTCTTCTGGAAAAAGGTATCCAGTGAAATTACCTCAATGGGCAAAAAAAAGACACGTGAATGCTAGAGACATTAAGGAATGAAAAACTATAACAGCTTTTGTTAATTAAATACTGAAGGAATATACTTACTTTTCTGAGGGTGATCTCTAAAATAAAAGGGTATCTGTTTCCTTCAGGTTATTGTTCCAGTGTCACACAACAAGCAGTACTTCATCACTTCAATTTAAAACCCGAGGCTAGTGACCCTGTGGTATGGGACATTCCTCCTTGTAACATGTGATCCTGTAAGGGTTGTCTCTCTGGGACTTTCCTCCCTAAAGTTTCTCATTGTTGTGAACTTTGGATCTTGCAGAACCCACTGCTTTAACAGTCCTTAAAGGAGGCCAAGTGGTGCCATCACTTGTACAGTCAGTACAGAGATGCACATCTCTAGCTCTCTACTTTGACAGCTCTTTCCTCTGAAGAAGGAGGAGTTGGTGTGCAGCATCTTTGGAGATCAAGTGATTGACGATTAACAGGTCAGCACAGTTCAAATAGTACTCCTTCTCCTTGCAGGAGTTTAACCAGGTCTTTCAGTGCTGGGATGGGGATTAAAGGATTGGCACAGACTCCCCTGCTTTCTTCTCAGCGTAAGGTGTGAATTTTAGAGGTGAGAAGAGGGCAGGGACAGTAAATTTTGCCACTCTGTCCTACATAGATAATGAACTGCAGTGCAGCAGTTTTGTCACATCCGAGCTGTACCTTCTGAGTGGAGGTCCAGAGGATGCAGCCTGAGCTGGTGAGGAGGTGGGAAATGTGCGTGCTGTTACCATGTCTGTTCCTTGGATCCTTTACAGTTGTTTTGAAAACAACTTTTTCAATAAAGGAAGCAGGAGGGGCTGTGATTGCAGAAAGGGGCAGAGCGTGGATGATCTATTCTTCTGGGGGCTGCTTAGAGCTGAGATCTGACCCAGTGCTGGTACAGTGTGAGGCTTAGGTTCCAGTCATCTCTTCTCACCAGCCAGCTGATCTGGCTGCCCATGGGGTGCAGAGAACGTGATCCTGTCAGGGATGCTGGGAAGCAGCACAGGGATCTCTGCTGTGTCTGTGCCAGGAGCTGCTGCATTTCTCAGGCACGCTTGTCAGAGCTCACTCTGGAGTTACAGCTCTCAGAGCACAGGCACAGCTTGGGTGGTGTCAAACTGTGTGTGTGGGGGGAAGAAAAACAACAGGCAGGACAAAAAAAAAAAGCTCCATTCTTTCATATCGCTTGCAAAATAATCACCTGGGTCTCAGCATGACTTGCTTTCACATCAAATTTAAAGTAAAACCTGGGTTTGTCTTTTTCTACTGCTATTTCTGCTGCCTCCCTGAGTTGTAGGAGGCACTTAAAAAAGCTCACGTTAGTGTTCTCATATTACTTTTTTGCCCCCTGTTATGACAATTCCTCAAAATAATGGCTTGCCTGTGATGCTCAGAGTGAATTTGTTGAGGTTTGCACAACAATGCCTTGTCGCTGTGCAAAGTGAGCTCAGGGAAGTTCTCTCTAGCTCAGAGACTGAGCTAAATTTTGATGTGTCCTTTTAGCTCCACCTTTAGGGCTCAGTTACCTGTTAGAGAATTCCCTCACTCCCACTCTGTGGACAAGGAGAGCAATCTGCACCAGGTCTTGCCATTCCTTCATTGTGAGAAATTACCGTGGGCAAAGTCACTGTTGGGGTTGAGGGGTTGATTTGGGGTTGAGGGGTGCTGTGAAGAGAGAGGGAGAAGGCTGAGCCCAAAGCACTGTGCTGCATTTTGACATGAAGCCAACAGAAATGGAGCTGTGTCATAAGGCACACACTGTTTCTATAGGCTCTAAGTGGTTGGTTTGCTTGCTCTGGTTTTGGGAGCTTTAAATCAGCCCTGAAGATGTGGTAGCAACAAGGAGGAGGGTGTAACAAAAGTAAATCAGTAGGTTTTATCACTCTGTGCTTTATATCTTTCTAAATTGTGGGTCCTGTTGCTTTGCACGACTTTGAATCTGAGGACTTTGTAAAATCACCAGCTTGTGTTTTCACCTTTGGGCTGCTCCTCCTTTGCCTGGAGACATGAAAATTGTTGCCTTATATTTCAAAGGAAAGAAGGATAGCAGTGAAGCTCATCTAAGTGTTTTATGTATGTGAGAAAGGAATTTTTCTGGTGTCTGCAAGTTGAAATTTTTTTAAAAAATGGAAAGCTCAGTATTTGTAACAACTGACATTAAAATTGGTGGTAGCCTAATTTATCTAATTGGCTTTAAACATATGGTGAACCTTGGCCAAATTAATTTCTACAACTTCATTAAACTCTGGAGTACTTACAAGGAGACGTTCTTGCCTTCTTTTTTTTTTTGACCACTGTATTTTAATTTTAACTTGTTTGTTGGTTTTAGAGGAGAAATACATTCAGTTTGTGTTATTCTGTGGGAAAAAGGAAATTTTGGGGAACTTTGTAGCTGCTGTTTGAGGAAGCAGATGTGGAAATCCTGGTTTCATTTTACATGAGATGGTTGGCTGCTTTCCCTTCCCAAATGGTGACTCTCAGGCCATGGTGGGTAGAGACTGATTTAGTCAAAGACAATTTAAGAGGCGAGCATTTGAGCTGGGAACTTTGGCAAGAACTGCCCACCCCAAGTTCATTGTCCAGCTCTTTATGAGAAGCAAAAAAAAAAAAGACCTGACACCCAAAAGAGATAAAAAACGAAGGCAGTGGTGAAAATCCAACATGAAATTAAACAAACCTAGCCCCAGATCAATGGTGAACATGAAAAGAGGAGGCTTCCTGTCGGAGGGGAGTGCCTTTGTGCAGTGCAGGACAGGAGGGATGGTGGTGTGGCAGCTGCTGCTCATCAGGAGGCTGCCCTTAGTCCTGGAGAGGCTCTGGGAGAGCCTTTTCCTGTGTGCCTTTTCTCTGTGCTCATTCATAAAAGGCTGGGAGATGGGATACATTATTTATGGGGCGTCCCTGTGATCCTCCAGGCAGAATGGAGATGGTTCATTGCAGGGCATGTTGGCTCTGGCTCAGCTGGGTGTTAACCATTTCTACCTGGTCTGTAGTAATTTGGACAGTAGGCCAAGGACTGAGATGTGTCATGTGTTTTGTGAGATCCATTTAATACCAAGAAGAAGCTACCATTACAGATTCCATGAAAAAATAAGCTGTCTCCCAAATCCCAGGTACATTATTGGTGGCCATCAAGGTGCTTGTAGGTGATGTTCCACGGAGAGTCTTCTGGCTTAGTGGATTTTGCCATAATAAAATTGGGAAATTGCTGTATCTGAGTTAGAAGCTACAAGTACTAAATCAGTTTTCAGAGTCTCTTAGTTAGCTGGAGCTCCTAACAGAGTGCAACATATAAGGAGCTGTCATGGCTACAGTGAGTTGAGAAATAGAGTTGGGTTAGCACAGGAAATACCAGGAATCCAGTTTGTTTATTGGCACAGCAAGAGCAAACGGGGCTGAGATGTGAAGTGACATCTGTGGGATGGCATCCTTAAAGCTGTGTGTCAGTGGTGATTGACTGCTAAGTGATCAGAAGACAGTTTGGGGTAATCGTGGTGAAACATAACCATTTGTCATTATTATTGACTTAATAGCACTTATGAATAAAAAGATCTTTCCAAAAGAAGATGAGTAAATGTCTTGAAAATGCTTTGTGGTTTCTTTGATTCCAAATATAAAGATACTTAGAGGATCATAAAAATTTCCATGACTTACATGACCAGATGACATTTTTTTTCATGGAGATTTGTGTGTTTGTCACACTTTATTGCATAATCTTTTGAATATATGTTGGAATTTGACAGGCTTTCTGTTGGTTACTATTTTCAGCACTCAGAGCTCTCCTAATGCAGAGTGTTGAAATATTTCAAGAGATAGGAAAGCTGGCCTTGAAGCTAAGGCAGTGCATCAGTGCTTAAGTGGCAAGGGGTCTTTTTTGGGTGCTTGCAGAATGTCACCTTAACAGGGTGTGCAATGGGATGCTGCACTTCACAGCTTACGAAGTCAGAATAATTAATATTCCGTTTTCTGGCTTTTCTTTTTAAATTATGCATTTTTTGGAGCAGGTACTTTCTTTTCCCCAGTGTTTTTGTAACTGCTGCTACCGTGGGGTCTTGGTCCTACCCATTGGTTCTGGTACTGCTACAGTATTCTGGCTTTGAAATTAAAGAGCCCAAGATCATCACAGTCTGGAAAATCTGATGGGAAACCTTTCCAGTTTTCCCCACATACTTCTCATTTTCAAACCTGGTTTTTACAGGGAAACATTTCTTAAAATGCAAGTACTGGTGGGGAAAATGCAAAAGTTGCATGATGGGGAAGTTTGAATACTTTTTGCCAAAAGGGCTCTTTTTTGTCTCTGTATGCCAAATGAGTCTCTTAGAATCTCACTGCTTATAGCTATTAATAATAAATAAAGGAATGATTAAAACTGGTATTGGGGGAAAAACAAGGAGTTGTAGCCTTTGGAAAATGTAGTCCTCATTTGACTTTGTGCTGGAGTGGAACATTTATAATTGTGAAGGGTCTGATTAGGGAACTTGATTGCATCCCTGCTAACCTGCTACGGTGGCTTTGGGGTCACAGCTACAGTGGATGTGAAATTGGAGTGCCAAAGCTGATACAATGGCTCGTAGTTCAACTCAGTAAAACACTTCTGTAGTGCGTTTACTGCAGAGGAAAGGATTGTAGGGGCTGGATGTGTGATCTCTGTCATGGTTTTATCAGAACTTTCCATTGTAGGAATGTTTGGGAAGCCTTTGGGATTGGACAGAGAAAGGGTGTTGCTGTGCATGACAAGAGTCCTCACTTGCATCTTGGTCTCTTTTACCTCTAATTCTTTGATGCTGATCCCAAGTGCCTAAAAATGAGTCAAGACCCAAAAGTGAAGAAATCCTTTAATGAAAAAAAGAGTTTTCTGGGAAGGAGAACTTTTAAATTTCTTGTGATTTTAGGGTTGACCTTTTCCAGATACCCTGAAAAAATAAAGCTAGAACCTTGCAATATGGAAGGGAAAGATTCTTTTTTTTTTTTTCACTTGTTCATGCAGCTCTAGGGTTGGGTGTTTTAAGAATGCTAAACACTGTAAAAGCTGCAATGAAATCTGAGTTACTGACTCCATTTATCCCCCCACCCCAGAGCCCCTTGAACATTCTGAAATAGGTAATGGGGTTTTTTCCCCCCCCCCAATATTTACAATACTCTTCCTTACAACTCAGGTGTTTCCCTTTGTTGCCTCTAAGTAAGACCTAAAGAATGTATTTCTTTAGGTCTGGCAGTCAGAGAAAGTGCCAGATGTAACCCATCAGTCAATGCTCAGATGTATTCAGAGATGGAAAAATGCATCCCTTTCAATCCATTTAATGAGCAATGCCTGATCTTTGAAGTTGCCATAAATAGGATCTCACTTTAGTAAGCTTGTCTCATGGTATGTAATGCTTTTTAATGAAAAAAAACCCATCTGTAGATACACATCGTGTATAAGTTATGCTGACAAATAAGGATAAATATATACATACACATGTACATGTTTTTATTTATAAAAACAATCAAGGGTTATTCAACAGGGTATAATATAAATACTACTAATTTCAGGATGAATTACTGCTGGCTTCTGTAGCCTTAAAAAGGCCAAAATGCAAGATGATTCTTTAAGAACAGATTTTCCCAAATCCCTACCAGTACCAAACTCTAACTGGCAATATTGGTGGTATTTTTTACATACCAGCTTGATTGCAAACACAGATATAATTGTTTTATTCCTGTAGCTAAGAATATGCCTTAATTTGCTGAATTGAAATTGCAACACCTTTGGTTTGGGTAAGGTAGTTTTCCCCTCTGTTAATTGAATCTAAAAGGTGTCAGCACGTTCCTGAGAGTATTCTGATCACAGTGAAGTGGGCAGGGGAAATTCCAGATTGTATTTTGCGGCTGGTGTTCAGAGTCAGTAGCTCTGGGCAGGCTGTTTCATGAGAGGTTATTTTCAAAACCATTTCCCATATGTGTTTGTTGTCACATACAAGGCCTCTCTCTACCTCAGTTAAGAACAAATTGACTTCAATGAACACCAGTCTTGGGATTTTCCTTTGGAGGGTAATATTCTGAGTATATTACTTAGAAAATTAGTAACTTTCCAAGCATCTTTTTACCAGTCTGAGCATTTGCTTCTGCAAAGTGAGTTTTGAAAAAACAAGCCTCGCACCTTCCAAAATAATCTCTTGTAGCTCAAACAATACCCTTTAAACTATATCCTTTGAAATAAAGGTGACACAAAGGGTAAATCAGTGGGGCAAGGGTATGGAAAAATCAGACTGCCTTGGTTTGCATAGGTCCTGTTTCCAGGGTACTTGTGTGCTAATTGTGTGCTTGATGATGATTTTGCTTGATTTCTATATGATGCAGTATTCCAGGCGTATGGATCTGACATATGTTTAATCAATGTCTATTAGTTTATCTGGAAAGGAAGCAAATTTATCATGAGAATTACCTGGAGAAAAATAATTCCACCTTTTTTTTTTTTTTTCATCATCACAATTTGATTTCCTTAATGCAAGTCAGATCTTTCTTAGATTACAATTCAGAGATCACTTGTGGTTCACTGGGCTCACTTGTTTGGCATTTCAAAACTGAGAAACCAGGTATTGGTTCCTGAAAGGTGTTTTGGGGTTTTGTGGATTAAAGCATGAAACTCAGATACACCTGATGGAAAACAAGCTGCTTAACAACACTCACATCCAGCTGATTCATTTTAATGGATGACACTATGCTTTTATGCCACAATATAAGATGCATATTAGTAGAAATTAAATTGTAGGGGGGAAATTAACTGGAGGGTCTGGGGAATGAGAAAAAAAACCAGTCAGCTGAAAAATTATAGCTTTCTACTGAAACATTTTAGGGATTTTTTTTTTTTTAGTTATGGAAACAGCAATTATTTTTTCAGTATAGTCCTTTTTATGTAGCTAAAGAATATACTACTGGGGTGTTGTTTTTTTAAGAGCAGTCTTCAAGTTAAACCTGATCACTGGAATTCTGCTAGGGAATTACTTTGGGATCTAAATCACTGTGAGTGAATTATGCATGCATGAGCACAAGAAATAATTTTGTGTTCCTAACAGCCAATTGTACACTCAGATGAATGTTTGCATACGTAGTCACCCATTTGGAACTGGGCCCAAACTGAATTAGAATTAATACCATGGGCTAGCTCCAGGATTTAGTTCCCAAGTCTATTTATAATGATGTAATATACATTAAAAATACCCTCCTCTGCAGACTGCATTCTGCAGAGGCTCTTCTGGCTGCAAACCAGTGTGGCTGCAACACTCAGGTGAACATGCACCCTGGAGATCAGGGGCTGGTACCTGGGGTGGGCCTGTCCTCCACACAAATTTGGGGCATGTGTCATGTCAAGAACCACCCTGGGCTGTGCAAGAGGCTGCAGATAAGACTGCCCCAAGCAGCTCTTCTTTCTCAAGCTGTCCACTCCACGCTGCTTGAGCAGTGGCTCTGCAGATGAGGGGCTGGGCTATTTCCAGGAGACAGCCACTTCAGCTCCAGCCCCCTGAGATGATAGCAGGCACTTCAAGAGTAATAATAGCTGCCAGCCACCAAGGGGATGGCATCTTGACATGCTGCATGACATTCAAGAAGCCTGCCTGATGTCCCCTGTCTAATGCCCAGGCTTGAAGCGCAGTGCTGGAGGGAGAAGGGGGTGAAAAACCCCTGTCTCTTGATTTAAAATGGGTGTTACATCCCTTTCATACTTTAGTCTTCTGCAGCTTGGTGCCCCAGACTGTCTGCAGGACAGTCATCTCCTTGCCCATCCCCTTCTGCACAGTGACTGCCATGGGAGCAAGGCTGGGGAGAGAGCCTGGGATGGGGCTGTCTGCCATCCCCTACTCCCAGCAAAGCTGCCCATCCCTTCACGGACACACATGGATCCTGGAGGAGTGGGTACTGTGCCCCCCTAAGTGCTGAGGTGTGTACAGCACATGCAGAGTGCCCTCCTGTCCCAGGCCACAGGAACCACCTGCACATCCCTCTGGTTTTGCTCAGCCAGTGATGTGGTCTTGAGAGGTGGAGCTGGTCTGAGCTTTAACAAATGTTCAGACGAGCCTAAACGAGGCAATGGTGCAATTGAATTCTCTGTGACTGAAAGGCAGTTCCAACCATGCCTTTGGATCCAACCCGGTAGAGTTTCAGAGGTTTTTAATGTTAGAAGAGGAAAGAACATTCATACTGTAACTCATCATCTTTTTTGGGACAGCTAAGGAACACAAAAGAACAGAAGAATAAACCATAACAAGAAAATGATCGTGCATAATAAGTTGTATTAAGAAAAAGTGACTTAATTCCTTGTTTTGAATTGAGGGAATGGGAATTGTGACTCTTGATTTTGTTTTTTTTTTTAATTATTGTACACTAAACAATACTCTTTCGGGTCAGATGACTGCAGTATGAAATCTTGGCATCGGATGGAACACAGATGCTTTCATCTTAGCCACTAGTATAACACAAGAATGAGTGTCCTGGAGGGTTTTTAATCAGATTGTTTAAGTTAGATGGCTGTTCATCCTTTGTCTTCAATTATGAATAGGCCAAACATAAAGCATTGTATGCCAATGGCACCAAGGAAAGAGATTATAGTAGTAATATGTTGTTTGAACTGTGGACACAGCCAAATCTGTGTGATGAGACAAATATCAGATGATGGCTTGTTTGCTGATGCCACTGATTATTTCATTGGTTATTTTTTTAGTGGAGGAATCTCATTTTCAAGGTAATAGAACAATACTGTAAATGAGTAGGATGGCTAACAGGGCTTTAAAACTTGTGTTTTTGAAATCATGTGCATGCAGCTGAGGTAGAATGATCTGAGGTGAGCAGAGAGAAGGTACTGACAGGAAAAGGAGTCTTTTAAGCCTCTGTGCAACAAGACTAGAACAGGGGCATGAGCAGGGAGAGGTGGTGCTTTTAAGTGCACGTGCCTTTTAGGAACAAACTAGGCAGAGAACCAGTGACAGGAAATACTAATATAGTGATAAAGGGAGATTTTTTTTTAGTATGGTGATCACTGGACCCTGAAAACATACACATAAAATCACTTTCAAGTTCAAAACTTCATCTTCCTATATTCTTAAGGGGAACTCTTTCATGTGGAGTGGTACTTTCACCTGACAGTGGTGGTGTTTAGCAGCTGGTAAGAGTTTCTTCTCCCCCTTACTGCTTACAAATTTCTCCTGAGATGATGCATTTATATTTTTCCTGCTTTGCACCAGGTTTTTTTTGGATTGTACTAAGATTGAGATGGATACTCTTGAAATCCTCAGCTCAGCTGCAGCCAGTTCAGGGACCTTGGTGAAGTCCCAGCAGTCCACAGGGGTCATATGAACTACACATTTATATGAAACTCCTACTGGCTTCTTTATGGCACTGCAGGGGTTTTACATACAGAAGTGATCTTGAGTAGAAGAGGTAAGAAATCAGTTCCTTGGGAAAAAAAATTGCATATTTGCTTAACTTTTTAATGTAAAAATGTCATTTAAATTACAGAAATGATGAAATGTAGTCAGAGTAAATAATTCCTTGTTTTGGAAGAGATTACACTGAGGAGTAATTTTGACTTAGTCCAGGATGGGAAATGACAGTCATGAAGGCAGAGATAGAAAAGTTCTCTTATAACTACCTTTGGTATCTGTTTCTCTGAGAAAAATTTAGTCACTTAAGTTCAATTATTAGAAGAAAAACAATCAGTACTTTCATACTTATGGAAGTAAGACATTGCTGCTTTGTTTGGGGGTTTTTTGTTTGGTTTTGGGTTTTTTTTGTTTAATTTACTATTCCTTTTTGTGTAGTAAAATTGTTAGGGAAGCAAGACATTATTAATGGGGTTAATATTTCACCCTCTAGAACTTAAATAGCAAATTATCTTCCTCAGCAGTATGGGAATTTCACCTTATTATTTCCTAGGTCTGGTTAAAAATAAAAGGACACACAGTTGCAAGTACTGGTTTTCATCCAAGTCATATATTGAGATACTTCAAGAGAAGATGGAACTTTGCTGATCTGACCTGTTGGGATAGGAATTAAGTGACCCATTTTTTTAAAAGCATGTTTCATTTACTCTTTGCATTTAGAATGGTGCATAGCAAGTAGTGGAATGTTAGTGGCCTAGGTAGGACTTACTGGGACTTTTATAAAACCTGGTGTCATCTTGTATCTGTCTGATTCATTTTCCTATTTATCACTTTTCCTGAGTATAAAAATATCTTCTTTTCAGCCAGCTTGAAATGCTGTGAAAATGGACTGCTGGGTTAATTAGTGGTTACTCCTATTCAGGAATCATCATGGCTTTAAATTTCATCTGTGTGAAAAGTTCAGCAGGTTCTTACTTGTAACTTCAGGGACAGTACTGGTTATCTCCTTTTTGGGTTCCCAAGAATAAGCCTGGTGAGACTTTTCTGCTGGGGCTTCCCAAGAGATTTTATGCAAAATGAGCTGGAACCAAGAACAATGCTTCTGGTTTGGGATATTTTATTTTCCTAGGAGGAAAAAAAATTAAATCTCCTCCTTTTTGTATCTTCAACTTGGTCGTTGAATATTGCTTTGGGAAAGTGAGTGGTGCAATTCTAAATATGCCTCCCTGAGATGCTGTTGTGTTAAACTTTGCCTGTGTGTCTATGGGAAAGCAAATAAAACTCTGGTGTATCACTGCCTGGGCACAGAGATGTAAAATCCATTTATAAAGCAGACCCACCTCTCAAACCTCTTTTTACCATCACTTCAGTGTTTAGTAAATATTGAAATCCAGCCTTAGTTCCGGTAATGTGTGTGACTTTGGCAGAGGTAGTGCCAGTTTGTTGGTTTATAGCACCTGTAGTGAAAAGAGGATGAAAGTGGGGTGATGGTAATTCCATTGAAACAATGAGGATGCTGAGCCTGGTCTGCTGCCTGCACAGCTCTTAGGGAGGCAGTGTAGCCTTGAGTTTTTCAGTAGTGGTTTAGAAACAGGAGTAAAAGGGTCTGGTGTTTATCATTTGCAGTAGAAGCCTGTTATTATTGGGTATGCTGTTTGCTTTCTTCTCTCTCTATTTTTGTGCCAATTAAATATAGCTGTAGTTTGCAGATAGTGATCACTGCACTGAGCAGTTGGGGAAAGCTGTTGCTGGTGCTGCTAATAGATAGTTGGATGTTTGTGTCACAATTCATCAGATAAGTTGAGGATATTCCCAGCTCCAGAGAGGTCTGGCAGCAATTTGTTCTACCTGAAGCATTCTGCTTTGCAGACAAAGGCTTTGGTGGTTTGTTACAGTCAGAGTGGAGTAATGGCATTGAGGCAGTGCCAAATAAAGTTTTCTGCCTTGTTCCTTTTCCTGCTGTAGATCTAATAGCTTTAACATCCTTCTTGAATACAAAGGACCATAATGGTTTACTGCGGGTGCTGTTTGTTATCTCTATTCTGCCATCTCTGTCTGCTCTAGCCAAATGATGGCTCTAGATAGACCCTAAAATTTCATTTGCAACTGCAGAGTTATAGGGACAGGATAAGGGACAGAAATGCTGACTATTCACTCATGCTAGCTTCTTTAGGAGATGTTCTGGCCTCCTTGTGCTTGACATTTACAGCTCAGTCAGTGGTAAACTTCATCTGGTAAGCATTAACTCCTGTGCAGATGTTAGTATTCCACTGATCTTTCAGGACTGCAGGTCAGATCCAAGTTCATTTCACAAGTGGCTGACAGACTGTGTTAAACTGTGTTTCTCGTTGAGTCAGTGTACTGCCAAGTATCCTCATCACTAGGAAGAATCATGACTGTCAGGGAGAGACTGAAGATCTGCAGCCAGTTGTTAATTACGGTGCATTGGAGCCAGTGGAGCGATGAGAAATGACTGCATGTGAAGATGTGGTGGTGTGCACAGCTCCACCCCTCAGGCAAAGCATTCTCCCCTCAGGCACTGCTGAGTCCCAGTGGCACAGCTCTAGAATGAGTTTGGCAGCAGCTGCTGCTCCTGCAGCTGCCCCAGAACTCGCAGGAGTCTTTTGAGCCCAGTGGTTGAAGTGCTGGTGCCTGTGCTGGTGCATGAAATTTGTTAATAAGAAGTGGTGAAACAAGTAATCAAAAATATCTGTGAGCCACTTCGCCTGGAAAATGTCATTGCTAGCCAAAATATTGGGTAAAAATGGACATATGCATCATTTCACCACATGTGAGAAGTGGATAATTAGTGATACAGAAATATGAACCCTGAGACCTTTCCTATTGTTGCCATAATAGCAACTTGCTTTATTTTTCACTGTGCCCTGTCAGTAGCTGCAGTGTTGTGTGAATAGCCTGACAAAATCCAGAGGTGGAAGGAGAGGTTTCAGACAAGTCTAGTTTCTCAAAGTCTTGTCAAACAAGAATTTTGACTCTTTCAGAACTTGATCCCTCTGTTGAGGACAGGAAATGATGCTGGAGATAATTAGTTGAGGTGGGCTCTGCAGGAGAAGCTTTCAGGAGCTGTCCAGCTTGTCCAGTGATTCTTTCCCTGGGGCCTCAGTTATTGTAGCATCCTGTGTAGGAAAGGACGTGCCTCACTTGAGCCACAGTATTGTAGGAAGCATCCTTTCTTCCAGAGAACGTTCCTCCAGCTGTATTTTCCTTGTCTCTATGCCCCTTTGCTTGCTTTGTTGGCTTCTGCAAAATCCATCAAACAGCTGCTCCCCTTCAGAGGAATTCATGAGCTGTGGATACCCCTTCTACCATCTTTCCTTTTAAACCAAGAATTCAGTACTGCTGTTGGTCAGCCTTCATTGCCAACACCCCTGGAATGTTTGCTCCCTTTTCAGTTACTCTTCACAGGCTCTTCTTTGCCGTTCTTGCTGCTTTCCAGGCAAAGGAAATGCTCCAACGTCCCGTTCCCTCTTTTTAAAATTCCTGCTTTTCTGCAGTGCTGTAGAAAATTTGACAAACAGTTGGAGTCTGTCCTGAGACCACAGCTTACTACAGTGGTGAATATTGTCTGTTTTTCTTCAGACAGTTTGTCTCAAGGTCTTAGTGGGTGTTTTGTGAGATGTCACCTTGTTGAGGGCAGAAATAATGGAGTTTGTTCTATGCTTGTGTCTCCTTCATGAAGCTTCTCAGTTCAGAACCTAGATTCTAAACTTTGTGTCAGCATTAATTCACAGAATGGTCTGGAAGGGACCTTTAAAGATCATCTAATCCAACCTCCAAATACTATTGTTCATAATCTATTGTTTATAATGATGTTAGCTATTTGTTGTTCATATTACTTGGCTGAACTGGGAACTCAGCTTGGAAGTCAGGAGGAAAATCAGATGGTCTCTGTAAACAAGGTCAGGCTTTGCAGGGAGATCCCAGGTGGTCAGTGCTTCAAGCCTGTCACTGTTTGACAGGGCATTTGGGCAATGCCCTTAATACAATGCTTTAATTTTTGGTCAGACCTGAAGTAGCCAGGCAGTTGGACTAGATGATCTTGGCAGATCCTCTCCAGGTAAACTAAGCCTTCTCTTCTTCCTGCCTCCTCCTTTCCCTATCAGTACACACCGGGGAAATCTCTGATGACATTTCTTCCCAGCCCTGCACTAGCAGAAGGCACTGAATGAAAGAAACCCTTAGGCATCACCTGTATCCATCTCCCAGCCTTGGCATTGTCTCTGTCCCCCTGTGGGAAGGAGGCATGGGCCTTCTGAGAGGGGGGAGAGCTGTGGATCATCTGGAGATAATGGGACCATCAGCACAAGTTTGCAAAAAGCAGGTGTGATGTGTGGCTTTTGAAAGGATTGAGTTCTTCCAGTTTCACTGGATTTCCACAGGATGGCAAAACCCCCTCTCTCTGATATTAGGGAGGCTCAGAGATCAAGCCCTCAGTCTGGTGCAGGGTGTGCTCCTCACCTCAGTGGTTTCAGATCTTTTGGAGGTGTGAGTTTGCCTGTACATTTTATTTCTGCCCCTTGTACTCACTTTCAGGGAGCTGCTCCCTGGGATGGAGCACTCAGCCCTGGGTTGTAGCGTGTCATGCAGAACTCTGAGAGTAACGTGGCAGACCTGTTCTGTTCTCTTCCCTGGGCTCACCATGAGCTAATTAACACCCAGGCTGTTAATTGCCTGCCATGGCACTGGCAGTTTCACGTGGTTCCAGGTGGGCATATAAAAGGCAGTCCTTCTTCCAGCTCTCTTCCAGGAGTGTAGGGCCTCTAAAAAGGGGCAGTTGCCTTTCGTGTTGGATGCCCACCTGTCCAGCCACCTCCTTACCCATGTCAGCATTTCCAGCAACAACCTTTTCCTTCAGAGTTCATTAAAAGGTTCATCAGCAACCTTCATTCACACTCGTGGAGAGTAAAGTCCATCCCCACCCACAGCAGTGACACCAACTGCATTGCACTGACCCACCAGGGTTTGGTCTCTTGTAGCTTTTTGGTTTGGCACTTTCTCCCATGACACTTCCCAAGTGGAAGCTCAGCTAATGCCACCCATGGGTACTTTGTTCCCCAGGGAATGACACCTATTTTGAAAGGGGTTCCATGTGGAGCTGGACCCCAGCAGGCTCCTGATGGGTGGGAGCCCCCTTAACATCTCTCAGGCTTCACTCTTTGTGCTTTGCTATCATCAAATGTGGGAAACAGGGAAGTTCATGCACAGGACTTCTGAATTTAGATTGCAGAAAACCATCCTTCAAGAAATGCCAGTTTCCTGGTCCACATCACATTCTGGATTCCACAGCACCCATGAGGCAGAAGAAGCTCTAGCTCATGGTGGAGTTCTGTGGTCCACATCATCCCCACCAGCTGAAGCTGGGAGAGAAGCCCATTAGTGCCTGATGACTTCCAAGACTGAGCTGCACCCTGAGAACAATGAGGCAGATCTGCAGATTAGCAAATGGAAGATCTCACCTGAAAATGAAGATGTTGCTGTCGTTTTGATTTGCCCTTGGTGTAAAACAGAGTCTTCATTTTATATTAATACATACAGATTTTGTACCTTTGCTTGAAAAAGCTGGAGTGCTTTCCACAACAGATGTAACTCTGATTTTGAGCCAGATTTTAATGCAACTGAGGTTTGTCTCTGGGCAATTAAAATCCTCAATTAACATATTAATTATTTTTCTAATGATACTGAATTCTTTTTCTTTTTGTCCTCTGAAGGGAAAAGAAAATGTCTAATTTGTGTACTGGTTTGTGAGTTATTTAGCTAATTTACACATGGGAATTCATTAGTATTTATCTTGCAGTCACAAAACTGTGCATTTATTTGAAGGGATTTTCTGTATTTCCTGCTCTAGTGAGGTGTGTTAAAATAGCAGCTTCATCTGGCAGGTGTAATTACCAAACATGAAAAATGCAGGAGTTTCTTTTACATGTTTTTATTTGTTGAGATAGAAGGAACAAACACCTCTAGCATAAATAATCAGTGCTACCTGATCTTTCTCTGATCTTTATAAAAACTGAAAAACCTTTCAAATATCAGTCTGTGGAGGTTAAAAAAAAGGTGATTGTGATCTCTTCAATGTTGTTGTGATGCCTTCAGTGCAAAGACAGTGCTTGAACCATGCAGCAGGCAGCTGTTAATTAACAGCATATTGGGGATATACAGCAGAAATATAATCCTGTACAAGTAGATGTGTGCACATGTATGTAGGGATTGATTTGAGCTGTTTGCATTCCAGCTTTATTGGGATCAGTGGATCAGTTTTCTTTGCAAAAAGTGCTCTGGAGTCAGGGATTTGAAGCGAGATGGCAGGTACCAGCAGGATATGAGTCTGAAGATTGCTTCAGGCAGGGCATGGCACACATAAAGATGATGTTAATGTACCTGTATGATAAGCAGAAGAGAGCACAAGGTACTCAGAGACTACATAAGAGGCAGGATGGGGGGTCGAGCATCAGCTGCAGAGATTAGCAATGGCTTCTGTAAGGGAGGGGGACAAAGCTAAAGGAAATGAAAAGTGGAGGGGGAGAAGGGGAAGATGAAATAATAGCAGGAAACAGATAAGAAAGCTGAAGGGAGAGGGACTGAGGCACAGCTGGGCTTGTCAGGGCTGAATAGCAGAGCAGAAACCTTAATGTTAAATGATGGGTGATGAAAGAGAAGGTGTTAGGCAAGGTGAGAGAGAGAAAAACAGAAATCAGGGAGGTAGTAAACATCAGTTGAATCAACTTCAATTTGCTTCATTTTCAGAAGGAGAAGTT
Source organism: Dendrocincla tyrannina (assembly GCA_035047865.1). NCBI lineage: Eukaryota > Metazoa > Chordata > Aves > Passeriformes > Dendrocolaptidae > Dendrocincla > Dendrocincla tyrannina. The sequence continues at coordinate 51,180,216 of JAWWMP010000081.1, forward strand.
AGGAAGTCTCCACTGCTGAGTGGACTCTTCTCCCTACTTTTCATTCCTCTTACAGATCATGCTAATCTCATAGGGAGGTCTCAGAACGAGCTACTCATCCTCTCATCCTCTGTGCAGGGCTGGCTTTGTTGAAAAACTTGTTCCCAGACATACACAGGCTGTGAGTAGTCTTTACACAAACAGCACAACTCCTGTGTTCTTTAGACTGTTCCTTTCACCTCTTTATCACCCAGATTCTAAATACATACTACTGATTTTCCTGGCCCTTGAGATGATAGGTTTGCATATGCATTTATTGAAACAAGTGCTGTTTAGACTTCTATTGCAACAGCAACTGGCAGACCCAGTCATGGACTGAGAAGGAGAGGACAAATGCTGAGTGCCATGTGAAACCCAAAGAAAGGTGGCAGGAAACATGCAATCTAAATGTAAAGACAGGTGTTCATAGGTGGCCAGACACAGCAAAGAAAGAAATCCAGACAAGAATGTTCATCAGAGCAATGGCAGTCTCTCTGATCACAGGCTCTCGGTGTACCTGCAGTGCACTTCAGCTATAGCTACATTCCTGAAGCACCTCATTTAACATAAATATACCCACTGAGTAAATGTCTTCATGTGTAAGATAGCCCTTTCCCTGTGTGTTGCCAGTGAAGTTTGAATCCATCCATCCACTTGTCCTGGAGCAGGGGCTGAGCCCTGGCCATAGTGTGGCACTGGAGCTTTGCTGCCCCGTGGGCTGTTCTGGGTGGGTGGAGGTGGCTGGGCTTTCTGTCAGGCTGGCTGTAAACCCTGAGCAGCATCGGGATTAAATGTGTGAGGGGATCACAGCACGTTCTATCCCTGTGCAGAAGATGCTGTCTGTGCCTCAGGATGTGTGAGCCAGGCAGTTTAGGTAGATAGCACATCAGGTTATTTTTGCTTCCCTCACAAACTGAGTGACTTGACTTGAAGGCTGTAGCGCTGAGATGCTTGGAGGGAGGAGGAGTGAGAAAATTTATTGCAATACCTTGTGGTTGTGTTGTCTGCTGCAGCTGTGCTGGGTACAGCAGGAGGGGGGGCAAATTTGGCAGCTCTTCCTCCCTCCAGAGGCATCGTGCAGCATCCCTGGTCAGCATGATCTGCTGTGGTGGTGTGGGTGCTTTTGAAGGTAGGAGTGTGGGGCTGTGGGTTTTTCATAGGACCTGTGGAGAATGAAACTTCCTCTCTGAAAGCTGCATTAAAACTAGTTTAGGAACTTAGGAAGAGACTTGTACTTTTATCCCACATCACTAACAGTGGAGACATAAAGGGTTGTCTCTACTGTACATGGTATAATGCAGTGTATTTCTTTTGCTATGTGTGAAGCTATTAAGTCTGAAACCAGGTTCTGTGAGGCTGTAGAAAATTCGTGGTGACTTTGGCTGTGAGAAGTGGATTTACAGTGCAGCTGTTGGGAAGAGTTTTTGTTGTGAGCACTCCTAACAGAGACAGCTGAAACAAGTGTGTGTGTGTGGATTAACTTCCCTGAGATTGCCTTTAAAGATAATGTGGCTCCTTGCCCGGCTCTGGGATCACCCTGCTTTATTTCCAGTGTAAATACGTTTTTTCAGTAAGAGCAAAGGGTCACCAGACTATAGGCAGTTGGTAAATTTGGGACTAAAACAGATTATGTCCATGAGATTTAGTGCCTTGTGAAAGGCAGAGAGAGATAATAAAGCAATGTGGACTTTTACTTTGTTTAATTTCATGGCTATTACATATTTTGAAAGCCTTTTAATATCAGAGGAGCAAGATCAAACGGCACTGTTTTGTTTTATAAATCTTTTTTTCAGCTGAACATTTCTGAACAGTAGAACATCTTCCTAAATCCACTACCTTGCCTGTTGTTTGTGGTTCTCTTCACTTTAGTGCTCTTGAGTTGCCAATTTTAGAAGTGGTGTGGTGTTGTTTAAAGGCTTTTTTGTTTGTTTGTTTGTTTTCCTTTTTAAATTTTAATTTAAAGTTTTATTATCAAGTGTTTGGAGAGCCTGCTTCATTCAGATTTAAATTTCTCTCTGTGTGGTTGTGTAATGTGTGGATGTTTTAAAACTGGTTCAAGTTGAGTAGAGAAGCAGAATCTTGTTTATGGTATTTTGCAGTCTGATCTTGAACCATTCAAAGTATGTTGGATACACTGAAATTTACTTCCTTTGGGGCTGGTGCCCTCCATATCCAACCTAATCAATACATTGATGGGAAGAGGAAATGCTGGTTGGCTGGTGCTCATCTAAGCTCACTCAATGTGAGGATTTTGTGGAGCTGAAGATCCACCAATGCTGTCTTTTGTTTTCATTCGTTTTCTTCCTAAGTTAAATGGATATTATGCTTAATTTTATGCAGTCTGAAAAGTTTATTGTGCTTAACACGGCTCTGACTTCTTTAAACACCTGTGTTTCAGCACTGAGGTGCATGACAGCGTCCAGCTCCACTGGAACGTAGCATAGTACGCTGTCACCGTGGGTAAGAGGTGCTCGGTTGTGAACAGTGGAACAAATCCATAAGTACAGTGTTGTCAAAGACAGGTTTTGGTGGAAAAAACAGTATTGTTGAATGTCGCTTATGCTGGTTGTGGGATACATGCTGAGTTAACCTCATTGAACTTTTCCCCAGGAATTGATGCGCTTACAATTGGCGGGTCATTATGCTGCTCCACCTGTGTAGTGTTAAGGTCAGTGTGTTTTTCTGATTATAAACCCCATCCATACCATTCCATTATAAATCCACTGCCATTCATATAATGGAATGTGCCAAAGCTCGGAGCTCGTTGCAGCTGCCCCCGGTCCGTGTTTAAGATCAAACAAAGTGGTTCAGGTAATTGGAGCACCTTTTCAAGAACACACCCAATCGAGCTTCATTTGAAGTGATTTTTTTTTTCTTGTTTGTTTTGGAGGATTTTTTTTAGTTGTTTTTTTTATAACCTACTAAGCATCCATCTGATGTCAGTGTTGGTTTTGTTTTGTGTGGCCAGCCCACGAATTCGCATTGAATGAAGCCGTGGTGATTATAAGATCATAGCAAGGAGGTCCTGGGAGCAGCAGGCAACTGTAATACTGCAGTTGCACGAATCCATGCGTGGGCAAAGCACAGAATGCATCAACTCACTCACCTTCACGAGACATTTTCTGAACCCTGCAGCATCTAACTGTGAATGAGTCCTGAGCCATCACGGCAGACACTAATGTGTGAGATGCAGGGATGTGTGACTGGCACTGAGCACTTTCTAGGGCAACCTGTGGGATTGCTGCATGCATAACACACTGCTGCTGTTTGCATCTTCCTGCACAGCTTAGTCTTCTGAATGGTGATGCCTTATCCAAGAGAGCCAGAACGTGCACTAAAGCTTACCTGGTGTTATCCCTGTCCCTGAAATGTTGCTATGGTTGGGGCTTTTGTGTGTTTGCTTCTATATTTTCCTTTGTTACTAATCACCTGAGTAACTTGAATTCTTTGAAGAGTCAAGAGTTCAGTGAGCAGCCACATGTGTTGTAGGGTCATTACGTTCTTCCAGTTTCACAAGGACAAATCCTCTGTGTGCCAAGGTTGCACTCTGTGCCTCTGGCACTACAGCTGTGCTGGGGAGGTGTTTTGAGCCTCTGTGCAAACCAAGCAGTGCTGTGATGGCTGAGGAAATACATGAAGTGTCTTGATGATGCCAACTGAGAATTTCTGTGTCCAGCAGCACTGCTCCTTTCACCTCTGTCTGGCTTGGTGGTATTCTACACACACACAGTCTCACAATGTGTTGAGTCACTGGAAAACTCTTTGGTGAAGAGCAGTCCTTTAATGTTCCAGTTTATGAAAACTGTTCACAAGCTGACACTTCACGTGACACTCATTTGAATTTTGCAGCTGTTGCATCAGGTAAGTACATCTTCATCTTCAGAGGTATTGGGCAGTTCTTTTATTACTCTGAGAAGAAAAAAACAAACACCTAAGCAAACAAACAAAAAACCCCACAAACTAAATTATCTCCCCTAAAGATGATGCAGGTCATGGCAGGATTACATGTTTTATCCCAAGGGAAGAGACTTAAAAGGAGGGTCATATTTAATGGCAGAAAGGCTAAGAAAAAGATTGAGAATAGGGTTGGGTTTTTTAGTAAAGCAGAGTGCATAATTCCTTTTAACTTATGAGCAAAGCTGTATTTTACCTTGGCACCAGAAGGACCTATTTGTAGCATTTTCAAATTAATCTGTGGTATTAAGTTTTAAATGAGTGGATCTCTTACTGCTAGCTAAGTGTCTTAACACATCTGGGCCCTGATTTACAACACACAGGAGGTCCTGAAAGTTGTATTAAATACCTGCCACCAAGAATCCTGCCAGAAATAGGTAGCTGATGCAACAGCAGGAAGAAAAATTTCTTACCTGCTGCAGCATATTCAGCTGAGTGTGATGCTTTGTCTCCTCAGGGGGAGTCTTGTGTTTAAGATGAGGGAGTCTTGGTCTTCACCCTATGTGGTCAGCTGTGTTCTGATGTACCAGAGTGATGTAAATCACTTATCCAAGTGCTGTCTATTATATATATCACCTGTCTGTTAAGGAGAAAATTCCTTACCTGGAGCTTTGGCTCAGTTTTTGTCACTCCCCCTCTGTGTGCAGAGGAAGAAATACAAAACACTTTTTAAATTGAAGCTTGGCATTCCTCGGTGCCCTGCCCCATCTCCCCAGTCCTCCCCTAAGGAAAGCATGTTGAACTAAGTTTATAACAATATTTCCAACTGGACACTTTTTTATTGCCATTATTAGGGGGGGGAAAAGTTTCCCTTTCAATCTCAGCATGGATTGCTTCAGGAGGAGTAAACCAGATGCAGGATTTAGTGCATGGCAACGAGTGGTAGGTGCCTTCAAGGGCATTTACTTGTCCTTGCATGTGAGTTGCATTGGAGGAAAGTGCCAGTGTTTCTAAGCAGTCTGAAGATTTGATGAGTACAAGGAGTGCAGGACCCTTCCAAATCCTTGGGGATGCCTGAGCACTATTTACAAGTGTTTAAGTATCTAATTGCATTTCTTAAATTAGTTTCCCCACATATACCCTATATAATCAACAGAGTACAGTCATGCTCCTGATGGAATTTCAGAGCACCCTTTTCTCTCCCTTAACCAATATAGAAACATCACCCTTGGTCAAGTGCTCAAGTCTCAATGCAGGCTATAAAAAAATCTGAAAGGAAAAGGTAGAAACACAACCAAAAAATATTATGACAGCATCAAAACTGTCTCAGTTACAAAAGGAATTAGTGCTCTAGCATGAGGTGGCTCCATCAAATCATTGCTGGCTTTTAAAAGATCTCTAGATGGGACACAGAACAGCATATTAACCTTTTGCTTTGGATTTAATCCATCATTAAGACATACAGCAATATTTTATTTTTGGGGAAAAGAAGCCTTTAATTAGTTTATCACATGTGGAGTTCCTACTTTTTCCCCCATAAATAACTCTTTTTATTAACTTATTTCTGTTCCTCTGCCAAATATTGTTACTATAGAGTTATCTGTGATTTATTCAGGATTCAAATAGAAACTTTTCAAACGTCCTTTTGCTGTGTATTCTTGAGCAAAGTTACAGGACACTTTATAAAACAGCAAAGGCAGGGAGATGGGAGGCAGTGGAAGGAGACCTGTAGACTGCAGCTCTTGCTCTCCTAATGTCTCTTTAATTAGAGTACATAAATATTAGCTGGGTGGTAGTTATATCTTAATGGAGAAATTAAGAAACAGATGAATTTCTGGCATGATTCCCTCTTCCTCTTTGCTGGTTGAATTGGAGGAACAATTCTCTGTATTTGCTTGTTATCTGCCAGACTTGGAAGGGAATAACTATACATTTGGGAAGGTTTAAGGGCAGCACCAGAAATGAAGATATGCTTGAAAGCAACACAAGTGACCAAAGTTATCATCCTGGGTATTTGGGAAAGAGCACTTGGAAGAAATTTGATGATGATTGCTGTTCCTCCCACTGTACCATGGAAGTGAAAGGCTGTGAAGGTGGTGCTTTCCATCTCACCTGGGATATTTAGGAATTAAAAGAATCTCAAATAACCCAATGGGACAGGAATTGCTTCAAGGTCTGTCGAATTTAACAGGAGCCTTTCTGTTACATCCAGGATGTGGGAGATGAGTCCTAGGCTGGGTTCCCTTTTACAGTGACCCAGACCTACATGCCCAAGTCATTTCCCATGCAGGAGAACATTGATGACATTGGAAATGATGTCTGCACTTCTTGCCCTTGGAGTTTTGATGCCGCTTTAAAATCTCTTGTTGCTGTCCTGGCTGTTGTCAGCTAAAAACTCATGGGCTTCTAAAAGAGCATGAGATAAAAGGCTTTATAGTTTCCTATGGTGAAATACAAATATGCTTTTAACTTTCAGAATTTCCATACTGGGAACCCACACAGTATTTTGCAGCTTTGCCCTTGCATGGTATGTGGATATACTTTGGTTTTGACATGCACAAATATTTTGGTTTTACTGGGAAATTTAAATATGTTCTCAAAATGTGGCCCATCTCTTTAAGGCAAACGGGTAACTGGCTGAAAAAAAATCATTGTTTTGTGAACCTCTATATGATAAAAATCTAATTAAAGTCAATGTTTAATTTTATTAATATTTTGCCATTTATAGAATTAGTTGCATAATGAAAAAAATTATTCTACAATACAGCAGGAAAGCTCTGTCAAATATATTATCTGTCTCTTTGTGTGAATATATACTTTAATTGCATTGGGAATTTTTTTTTTTTGGTACTTTGCAATTTAAATTAGTCTATTCTTCATGACACTGAGTTTTCACCTCTATTAATTTCTTTGCTTCTTGAGGAAAAATTATACACTTGATGCCTCATTTAACATGGGAGAAGAAATTCACACCAGTTTTACTAGTAAGCTGAAAATCTGCCACAGGATCCATACAGAAAATATAAGCATGTTTTGTTGAGTTTTAACTCAAACTTTGCACCAGGATGAGAACACAATGAACTCTGTATGACAAATTGGTAATCAGGAAGAACAGAGCTGGGAAGGGAGTAGTGTCGTGTTACATTCTGGATCAGGTCCTGCTCCCACTTTGATGAGATTGATGTTCTGTGTTTGCAATGGCTTTTGAAAAGCCACACCACCTATTCCTGCAGACCTGTACATGTGAGGAATCAGTTCAATCAGTGGAGCCTCTGGGTAATTCTTGATAGCCCATCTTCCTGGGCTGATCAGACTTCTGATTGCACTTTATCTGTCACTGCCCCCCCAATTACCTCTGAAGCTGCTGGCTAATTTCAAGTGAAACAGAAAGGAGTAGTTATCTTTGAGATAATTACGTTTCTCCAGGCCTCAGGGGCTGGAAAGAGGAGGGAGACCTAAGTTGGTAGTAGGGGAAAGACAGGTAGAGCTGTTTGTCACCTGCTCCAGCAGCTGGGAGACTCACTGGGGGTTTCATTACTTTTGCTTTGGGTGGCTTTTTTGCATTGGATTGAACAGGAGAAGTTGGGACTTTAATTGAAGTTTGGTGATGATGAAGGATAGAACTCTGCAGGGAAACAGCTGCATTAATTCCACTGCTAAGAGGGCTGTTTGTTTTTATTTCCAGGAATGCTTTCTGAATCAGACCTGAATGTCTTTAATGCAAACATTCAGCTTCTGGCTAAAGGTTACAAAAATACAGCAATGGAGTTAATTTATCACCACTATTGAGAAAAAAAAAAGTACCAGAAACAGTATGTGGCCATTAGGTTTATGTGTTACAAGTAATAAATTGGTGAAATTAGTGTCTTTCCTGTTTGCAGGTCTTACAGTGTGGTGGGTGGACCCTTTGGACACCTGGTGGGTGCCAGGTATCCAAAGCCACTCCATCACTTCCCTCCTCAACTGGATGGGAGAGAAAATATAACAAAAGGCTCATGAGTTAAGGACAGGGGAGAACAGTGACCCATTACAGGCAGGGGAAAACCAGACTTGACTCAGGGAAATTGCTCTGAATTGTTACCAATCCAGTCAAAGTAGGCAAATGAGAAATAAAACCAAATCTTTCAAATGCTTTCCCCCTGGGGGTTGTGGCCAGTTCATCACCCATTGTTTCTGCTGCTCCTTGCCTTGCTCCAGTGTGGGGTCCCTCCTACAGGAGGCAGTTCTCCACTGTGAGTCCTTCCTGTAGTCCCCAGGGTGGATGCTTTCCATGGGCTGTGTTCTGTCAGGAGCAGGCTGCTCCAGTGTGGGCTCCCTGCAGGGTCACACGTCCTGCCAGCAAACCTGCTCCAGCTCTTCTCTCCATGGGGCTCCTGGCTGGAACCTGCTCCAGTGTGGGATCACAGCCTCCTTGGGGCATCCACCTGCCCTGTGGGATGCAGGTGAGCCTCTGCTCCAGTGTGGGATCACAGCCTCCTTGGGGCATCCACCTGCCCTGTGGGATGCAGGTGAACCTCTGCTCCAGCATGGGATCACAGCCTCCCTGGGGCATCCACCTGCCCTGTGGGATGCAGGTGAACCTCTGCTCCAGCATGGGATCACAGCCTCCTTGGGGCATCCATCTGCCCTGTGGGA
>JAWWMP010000081.1:51188862-51221473 GCA_035047865.1 Dendrocincla tyrannina
CCCTGTGTGATGCAGGTGAGCCTCTGCTCCAGCATGGGATCACAGCCTCCTTGGGGCATCCACCTGCCCTGTGGGATGCAGGTGAACCTCTGCTCTGGTGTGGGATCACAGCCTCCTTGGGGCATCCACCTGCCCTGTGGGATGCAGGTGAACCTCTGCTCCAGTGTGGACCTCCATGAGTTTCCAGGGCACAGCTGCCTCCCCATGGTTGTCACTCTGGGCTGCAGGGGAGTGTCTGCTCTGCTGCCTTAAGCATCTCCTTCCCCTCCTTCCTCATTAACCTTGGTGTCTGCAGAGCTGATTCTCCCATGGATTGTGACACCTTTCTTTGGCTGCAGTTGCTGTGTGGCACAGAAGCCTTTTACCTGTCCTAAAAATGTCATCCCAAAGGCGCTGCCACCGTCACTGGTGGTATTGGCCTTGCCCAGAGATGGATCCTTTTTGGAGCCAGCTGGCACTGTCTCCATCAGACATTGGGAAGATGGTTGTTCCTGCAGCCCCCAGCTACCAAAATTTTGTCTCTCAAACCCAGTGCATACACACAAATGAGCTCGTGCAATGCTTGGGAACCCCTAATGGAAACACCTGTTCTGAAGTCAAGTTTTAACCTCATTTACATTCCAGTTTAAGTTGAATAGCATTTTATCTGGCATGTAATACCATCAATTTAAAGGAGCACCCCTGGGCCCAAGTGTGTTTCATTGATCTGTGCATGGAATTGGACAGCAGGTAGTTCTTGTTTGTCCTTAGGAGAGCAGAGCCAAGTCCCATGCCAAGTCATCCACCTGGGATGGCTTCTTGCACAGCCTCAACCTTGTTGTGGGATGGTCCATGTGTGTGCCTCAGTCTTTCTTCCAGAGCTCTGGTTTAAGTCCTGCAGAACCCAACAGTCTTCCAAGTTGCTTACTTCTGCAGGCTTCTATAAAAACTAATTAATTAAGCTGTAAACTTTCATTGCAGTGCCCTGGAACCTAATCCTTGATGAATTTAGGACACTTCCTTGGCAGAGGATTTGTTACCAGAAAAATAGGTTTAAAAAAAAATTGCTCCTTTGGGCCTTACTTTAAGTGCAGTATTAAAAACTGTAATTACTTCTCTTCTGTGAGGATTGAATGGCAGTAAAAAAGTGTTAAGTCTCACTAGCAGCCCTCATTAAAATGAAATGGAGCTGTGGTTTGAACCTTCATTCAGAACCATCCTTGTGCTTTTGTCTATGGGCGAGTGAAATATTTTCCCATAGACTTTGCAGGTGTTCTTGGGAAACTCTCACGAGACCTTTGGAACACAGGAACACAAACCCTTTGGAACTGGAGGAAAAGGAGGAAAGTAACTTAAACCTGACACAGGGCTGTGAGCAGATGTACCTGCCTCTCCATAGGGGCAAAGTGAGTGTGAGTGGAGCTCAGAAACCAGCCAGTCACAACAGGACTTGCCCATTTTTCTTGGTGGTCGTGGATCTTGTCTCTCTTCTATATTTCTTCTATGTTTAATTTTTTTTCTCCTAGCCTGCACCAGTAGGTTCTTGAACTCATCTTCTCCAGTTGTTGTGGGTGTTTTCTGCTTTGAAAAATCTACTTTATGCCTGTAATTATTTTCCAGGGGATACTACCAGGCTCTTTCATCCAGCCTTGGCTAGCAGTTCCCTAAAACACCTTAGACAGATAGCTCAGAATTGTGTTTGAATTATCCAGAGCCCCTGAAAGCAGCTCCTGTTCCCTCATGTAGGACCTTTTTGTGCCCTTTGGATAAAGCCACCACATGTTCTTCCTTGTGAAAGCTGAGTCTTGTTCCTCAGCTAGAGACTGCAATACCAGAGCTGCTCATTTTCTCTTGGGATAGTTTCCCCAGTTTGCTTTCTCATAGATCCAATTATAATAGCAGTTTATTATGATTTATTCAATCAAAACATAAACAACTTTTAATAAAGATGAAACAGTAAATAGCAATCTGGTTTGGAGATGCTTATCTGAGGCTAGTTTTACCTGTCTAGAACAGAGAAATCTCATCCTTTAACTCTGCCTCCTGGTTTCTATCACTATTATTAAGTTTTTTATCACATCAGAATTATTTTCAATAATAAAATAATGGATCTGTGGCATTACTAAGCATAAATCAGTTTTTCTTCACTGCTTTCCAGTGTAAATTAGGAGTTCTTGATCCTCAAAACATTGATTATACTAGATTTGTCTTTTAAAAAATGCTTAATGAACTTCAGATATTGTTTTCTTAATCTCCCCAAGAGTGTACAGACGTGAGAAGTCAGTCTGTTGAGAATAAACATACTTAAATGTGGAAATCAAACTCTGAACTTGCAAGCAGTTTTCGTCCTGCCCTCCAGTGCCATCAGACAGGGAACGTGCAGTGATGATGTCTGTGCTTCAGTGTCTGATGTTCCAGTTTTCTTTGGAAAAAATGAAAAGTGTGTTGGGCTCTAGCATTGTAATTGCATAGGAAAAAACATTGAGATATCATAGTCTAAAAATAACTGTATCTTAAATTAATCCTAAATCCCTCAAATCCCAGGTTTGCTTCTAGGTTTTGAGGTCTCATCCTAAGAGTCGTTGCTGTGGTGTGTGTTGTGAAATGCTGCTCTCCTGTGTTTTCCAACAGCATAGGTTGCAGCATGGATGAAAATACTTGGAGTGTTACAGTTAAAATATGAATTTTATTTTCCACATCTGGATTTGGCCCTTGTTAGCTGCAGCTGTTGACAGCTGGGTGGGCTTTCCTTTGCTTTCCAAAGTCACTTTGTTCCATGTGGAAATCAGGGGCAGTTTTGCCTTTAATTTTATCAGAAGCAGGATCAAGCACACTCAACTGGATGGCATTTCTGTGTTTGTCTGGAGGTGATATGGTAATAACAGCAGCTCTGGAGCCAATTAATTCTAAAATGCCAGGGAATATTCTGGGCCTCGTTGGAAGGTGGAAGATGGAGCTGAGGGTGTACTCTGAACTGAGTGGCTGGTTGAAAGACTGGTTTATTGCAATGGTTTGTTGTTGCTCACAGATCAAAGGAGTGGTTGATACAGGCATTAATACCCTACAGACTGCTAATAGCACCTACCTGCCTCGCTGCCTGAGGAGGCTGGGAGACTGACACTTCAAAACACTTCTCTCTTAAAGAAATGTGGATGGAGGTAAGAAGCATTGACAGAGTGTAGCAGCAGTGAATGAAATAGGAGAATTTAAATGTTTCCTTTGCTGTACTGTGGGGTTCAGCCACCATGGGCAGCTGGAAGAACCACGAGTGAAAAGAACCCCCTGGGATTTGCACGTTTATTGTCACCAGTTTTATGGTGGCACAGCAAGTAATGCCACGTGCCCTATCCCTTCCTACCCACGAGTGTGGGGAAGGTGGTGTGATTGGCAAGTGAGAAAGAGGAGACTGGCCTTGAGAATTAAAAGGGCTGGGGAGGAGAGGAGGATCCATGGTCCCCTGGAACATGGCTGTGGCATGGGCTGTGACGTGAGAGTGTGGCACAGAGGAACTGGGTCCTTGCTGCCAGCCTGGAATAGAGGGAGGCAGGAGGGAGAGGGTGCCCAGCTCTTCCAGGGAATGGCACTCCTAGAGGTCATGGCAGTGATGAAATGTCTTGGGGGGGGGGGGTGTGGATCCATTTTTGCTTCCCCCAGGAGTGTCTGGGCAGAGAGGGAAGGGTGTGTGGTGGGAATGCTGCGTTCTGCAGGATAAATCTTTGGATACATGAGCCTTTCATTTGCAAAGATTTATACTTGGGTCTGAAGGGAGGTTAATATTAAAAACCTCTCTTTTGATATCTATGCTTGGTAGCTTTCTGTTGCCCTTTTTTTTTCCTGGGTGTGTTTTATACATAATAAGCTGCACTTGACATGTATGTAATACATTGCACAAGTCTTTTCTTCTGTCTGATAGAAACACACTACAGACATCAGACAAGGTTTGGTTTTTAGCAAACCAATTGTCTTGGTGGAAGGTGTAATGCATTCTTACATGGTAGAGAATGGTGGGATTTTTACAGCTCTTATATAACTTAAGAAATTAAGAGTGCTTTCTGCAAAAAAAAAAGAAAAAAAAGACTCCTGTCTCTGAACTTTGGGGAAGAGAGATGGGAAATGTGGGACTGCTTCTGAGCAGAGAAATTGCTATAACCTGACAGTTCTGGGAAACAGTGTGCATTGCTGGATATCTTTCTGCAACTCAAATTAACTCTGCATCATTTCATTGATGGTCTCTTAGATTTTGCAGGATGTCTTCGCAGCTTTTCCTGTAAACCTCTGCTATGTTCACTGGTATTACCTTTTTGAAGAGCTCTGTATAAAAAGTGCCTACAGTATCCTCAATGTTTTATTTTTCTATGCTCTGACCTTCTCTGGATGGACCCTCTGGTTTGCAGTTTTATAGTTGTCTAGAAAATGAGACTATTCATAAATAATCATATAGCAGTTTAGTATGTTTTTTAATTTGCCTTATGTTTGTTCTACATGTCTGAATGTACTTACAGTGCACATTTTCTGCCACCCTCAGGAGTGCTTTGCCCACTTAGCCTTATGTAATGTGAAGTCTTACAGCTTGAGAGGTTCATACGTGTCTGACTCGTTCCTACCCCACCTAAAATGCCTAACCTGGGATACCAAGAGTTACTGGTTCCTTACAAAGGTAATAAAGAGAGGTGGAGCTCAATCCTCCCCAGGAAAGCCTTACCTGGGTCTCATGAGAATCTTGTCTTCCCTCTGAGTACTCAGGGAGTCTTGCAGTCCTAAATTAGGTGCCTCAAGTACTCAAAGCCTGAGTTGGATCAATCTGGACCTCTCATGGTGCTGTTAAAGACATTGATCTTTTTCATGGACAAAGAAAAATGTACAAAAATCTGTCAGGTAAGAGATGCCTGTTATTCTGTGCTGTGCAGAACCTGAAACAGGGCATCCAGCACGGTCAGGGCTTCTCAGGGGGAGTATCAGTTCATCAGCTCACAGAAAAGCACTGATGTTTTCAGCCTGTTCTTATGTCCTCCCTCCTAAACCTCCTGTGGAGTAAGTGGAGTTCCTGTGAGGCCATCAGAGTCCAGCTTTGCAGTGGACCTCAGAATTGTGGTGATGATTTTTAACAGGCCAGTGTGGGGCACACAGGGTTTTTGAGACAACCCTCTTCTGAGAGTGATGCTTCTTTGCATTAAATAATGGATTAAAACACTACAGTGCCTGGTACCGACTGATTGGCTTTCTTCTTGCAGTGACTGTTGTTTGTAAATATTGTCCTTGGGTTTGAAAAGATGAGGAACGGGGATTTGCAGCCTTTGGCACCACAGTCAGTAGGACTTGTGGGTCTGTGAAGCTGGTGTGGTCCACAGTGGCAGTTCTGGGCAGGAGGATGCTCCTTAAGAGAGGGTGTGTTGTCGCATGTATGAATGCTTTGTCTTGCACCTCTGGAGGGGATATCTCTGCCCTGCCCCTGTCTGGTGCTGCAGCAGCACTCCCCTGCCTGCTTCTGATGTTTGAAACCAAAGAAGTAAAAAACATACATTTCCTGTTACGTGCATCACAAAGCATGTATTTGATAGCAGCACATAAGCAAATCCTAAGGTTATTTTTTTAATTTTGTAGTGTGGAAAGAACCAAGTGAAGCTGTGTAATGTTATCTTGGTGTAAGGTGTTACCATGTTGACCCCTTAATTATTTCCTTACAATTAGCTTTTTTAAATTTTAGATTCAGGCCATATTGCACGTTTACCTGTTCTTTTGTACCTGAATGTGTCCTTTAAAAATATTGGCAGTGTTTTCAGATGTTTTTTTCTGTAATGGCTAAGGCTGATGGCTGTTTCTCATCCCCTGCTGTGCCAAACTGCTGAGACAAGGCTGTTTTTCTGCTACTGATTTAACAGAAAATAAGAAATTAATTTTGTCCTTAGCTGCATTCCATTGCAGAAACTCCCTAGTGCTTTATGAACTGTGAGTGAATTATCACTGCCTCAATACAAATATCTTGAATTTCAGATTAATTGCTCTTAGTTAGACATAAGTAGTTTACAGTGTAGACAGTTGGAGTGATTTCATATAAGATGGGTAAAATGTCTTTTTTTTTATTTTTCTAGAAACTGGTTTGGTTTATATACTTACAGAAGTACAAATATGAATCCTTGGAATCATTTAATTGGAAATGTGCTGTATCTTGCAGCATGGTCTCTGGGGTTCATCAGGCAGCAGTCTCTTGTAATTCTTCCAGAAAGAGAAGGGAAAAAACCCCATTATTAATTTTCTTCCTGTTTCTGAACCCCAATAATTTCCCTCCAATCACTGCCCCATATTCCAGCTTCCATTTTCTTGTCCCCAGGAGATTTTTTTTAAGTGCTCTCAGAAAACATGGACTGTTCTTAATTGTGCTTTCTCTCTGTAGGTACTGAGTGCCCCTGATTACTGTGCTGCCAATTTTTTGCTGCCTTATGACTAATAGGGCTGCCTCAGGAATCAATCCCACCCACCAGCACCAAACCTTGCAGAACTGACCTTGAGGCCAACTCTTTCATTTGGATTCTAATTTGTGCGCTGCTTTGCACATCACTGAAGCAAAGTTAAATGTAAGAGGATACATTAACATAGCAGTGCAGCTGGACTGGAAATGCACAAAGGTCAGGAAATGGAAAAGGGAACTGCCTAATAACATCCATTTGCCCCACTGCTGATGTATAATGGCTTTGATTTCCGATTAGCGTTCATTATAGGTATAAATATACATATATTGTGCCATGGATGTGCAATATTGAGACAAATGCCCTTGAAGTTCTCTAGGCTTGTTATGGCATACATCCCTCTGAAATGTTTACACTGGAGCCTCCCCAGGAGCAGCAGTTTGATCTGTAGGCTCTTGCAGGGAAAAGGGTGTCAGTAGAGCATGGAAGCCTGCAAGTCCCTTGGGCAAGGAGATGATTCCTTTGGAGCTCTCAGGAGCCATTCCTGTGCCTCTGAAAGAAATAAATGGGCTGATCCCACAAAGTTCTCTGTGCTCTCCAAGTGCTTTTGCTTCACAGCATTCTCCAATCCCTGGCTTCATGGCTCTCATGTTGGGTTTTGTGTGTCCAGCAAGTCAGATACTGCATGATTTGGAGGAGATTTTGTATAGCTCTTTGCACTTTTAAGGCCTTATTTACTGGGTATGGCTGTAGCATAAGCTATGCATTAAAAATCCTTTTTGTTCTGAGCATTACACTAACAATTGTTCCAAAATTCAACTGTCCAAAGAGATTTTTTTCTCACATGGTGGTAAGTAAACAGGTGTGATAGCTGGGAGTAGGTTGATGGCAGGTGGTTTTGGTAGCTGGAACCTTGATTATAGCTTACTTTTGAACTATTTTCCTTCTTACCTCTGCATTACCTTGAGTTTTATACAGCCTGTTGTACTGTGCCCACAGTGGGGGAAAGTGCAGATGTTCTCTGGGTTGAGTTTGCTGCACAGGTACTGCATGCCCTAGGCAGAAAGGAGGAAAGCTGAGTGTTTTATTTATCCTTCCCTGGCTCAGAGTTGGGCAGAGAGAGGCTGTACCTGCCCTGAAAGCTGCTGGGTGGTGCATTTGAGGGGCCCTCTGGGCTATGGATGGGGAAAAGATTCCTCCACAGCACGATTCATTAACATATCTTTTTGCTTTCACCCAGCTCTTTATTGCTTTTCCATCCCACAGAGATGAGTTTCTTGTCCTTCAGACCTTGGCCAGTTCTAATTTAAGCTCTAAAACAGTTTTACATGCTGAAAGCCCTTTGGACAGGCTCACCTTCAAGTTAAAGGTCTGCCTCAGAGCCCTGGCTCGTGGATTCCCATCACATCGCCCTCGATGACTGTGGGCACTGCTGTTCTCCTGCTTGTCTTTCTGGCCCAGCCTCAGGATTTTGCTCTGGGTATTCACTCGTGGGCTGTGACTAAGTTTGTAAAATCTTTAGGTTGTCTCTCATCCAGCCAATACAATCTTTCATTCAGGCCACCTTATTTCTGGTAGTACAATACCCTTTTTGATAAACGCGATCTTACCTTCTTGAAAGCTGGTCCGAAGACTTTTGCTGTGATAATTTATCACTTTCACCACTCTGCCCTAATGTTTTCTTTCTAAATCTATCTTGGCTTCCTCTTGTCTTTACAAAACACATTAGCCTTTCAAATGGAGGCTAAAAGCTTATCAGGAGAGCCTTCATCTCTAGTGGAGCAACCAAAACACTGACTCCACACCTGATTTGCCTGTGATGTCAGACTTGAATACTGTTCTATTAGATTTTCAGGTAGGTAAATGTGCTGTCTTCCAAGCTATCTCATTGTTTTGCTCTGTACTTGCCCTTGCAATTTGGGTTGTGATGATGCTTGCAGACATCTGACTGACTCCTTTGTGCCCACTGTTGTGCTGGCTAATATTATCACCTTGTTCCCTCTAATTTCATCTGCCAGCATTCCAGTCATGGTTTGTATTTCAGCCATGTAGTAGCTTTGGTATGAGCAATAAAAGTTCATCATACTGCCTTCCAGACCTGCACAAGCACGTTTGTCACAGAATATTCCAAGTTGGAAGGGACCCACAAGGATCAGAGTGCAGCTCAGAATGTCCCCCACAGGGATCAAACCCCCAACCTTGGCATGGTTAGCACTGTTCTCTAACCCACTGAGCTGATCTCAGGCTCTGAGCATCAACAGGAGCTAAATGGTGTCAGTCCAAGTGGCTCTCAATTGCCAGAACAGATAATGGAGGTGGATCCTTGCAGATGTTTAGCTGAGATCTGTCTCTGTGTTGCTAAAGCATCACACACAGTTCTGTCATTATTTAAAATAATCCCAAAGGAAAAGAAAAATCAAATCCCTAACATTAAGCCCTACAGATTCCCAAAAGTTAGTGTGTGGCAGCCCTGAATCCTTTGGTAAAATTCAGTAATGGTGTGAAATCTTCCAGCCAGGAGATTCTTCTGGTCCCAGAGAAGGAGATAAATACCACGGATGGTACAATTTGGTGAAGGAAAAGGCAATGTTGACAAGAGCTCTCTCCTTTCCAAACACCAAACTGCAACAGGGAAAAGAGAGAGGTGTGAGTGAGAAAGCGAGAGAGAATGTGGGGAGAAATTCTGTGACATATATACAGGATTTTTCTGTGTATATTTTTGAAGTCAGTTTTCTTTACAATCAGATCTCATGTCATTTTCTTTTGGCCACTCCTTCCTGATTTCCCTGTGAGGGATTGCACTTGCATTTATATGGGAGGGGAAAAAAAATCCTAGATTAACTTTTCTGGTGTTTGCTTGCGTGACATGGGCTAAGTGACTAAATAAGAGGCAAGTTCTGCCCGCAGATGATCCTCCAAAAATCTAATTTTGAGTAGAACTTTGGTGTGGTTGGTAGACCTTTAGAGACAAAGTTTTCCAGAGCTCTGTGACAATCAGCAGCCAGGGGAGGGAGGGGGAAAGGGAAGCCTTGGATGGGTGGAAACACCCCTGGAAAGACTGACTGAAGAAGCAGCTCCAGAGGGACTGTTTTGAGGCAGGGACAAAGAGGTGTTGGTTTGTGTTGACAACCAATCTTTGGCCATTCATTGTTCTTGCTTTATAATTTACACTCTTAGAAATGAGAGTTGAGTGCAGTGCATATAGTGTTCACACCTCTGCAAAGGGAAAGAGAATTAGATCTTAATCTCAAGCCTCTAAAATGTGTATTTTTTCCGTAGGTACGTATGATGGATCAGGTTGCTTTCACAAAACAGAGAGAGAATGTCTTTGCAGGATTTTTAAGCTGTCTCACCATAACTGGGACCATCACCAGGCCTTGAGGGCTTTAGACAGTTGTGCATGGAAAGCATGCAAAGCTGGTAATAAAATGTGGAATAACTAGTTTATCTATCTTCTTTTCTACTCATTCATACAGCCATGCTTGTATTTTGATGCCATTCTTTAATCCAGATAATGATGTGTGACTGTTGTTTCATTTGTTTGCAGTTTATTTCAGCTTGGTGATTTTTATTTTTTTTTCCCCCTCAGATTAATATATTGGTGTAGAATCAACACTGGAAATATGAGACTGCAATTTGTAGATAATTTGGCCTTCTGGGTTACTTTAAAATCATGCCATTTGTTCTGTTGGCATCAATATACAGGAAAACAGGAACTTAGAGAATTAAAACACAGTGATAAATTTACCATTTCCATTCAAACTGCTTAAAGCCATGCTGAAGCTGAAAACAAGAAATGTTTAAGTCTAATTTAATTTTAAGGTATGCAGTTAATTAATACTCTACCTCCATTACCATTCAAAAGTGAAAGTATCTGCAAAACCACTATTCCCTGGAGTAATTTGTCACCAGGAATAAAACACCTGCCCTTGACCTGAAGCAGCTTTTGGGTAGCGCTGTGGGCCAAGGAATCCACGTTAATGACTCAGACCAATCCAGAAGAGAGAGCTTCAAGTTTGCAGCACTGACATGTCACCATTATAAACCAGTGGTAGTTGTGGCAGCAGGTGCTTTCTTTAAGTGACAGCAGCTCCCACCAGTGTGAAATCACTGACTGGAGTGGGATAGCTGTGCGTGTCCACAAGTTCTTCCCAGATCAGAAAATGGTCACAGCCTGGTTTTGGAATAAAAAAATATGCTTTTTCTGTTTTCATGGGATATCAGTCATTACACTGTGAAGTGAACTCTCTTTGCAAACAGTGGACAAATGTTAGGAGAGAAGCAGCAAAGACATGATGAGGTGCACAACAAAGGCAACGCCATGTCCTTCGTTCCCCCACGTGCTTCCTTCCTCTTTCTATTCCTCTACCTCTGGCATAGCCTTTGGCACTCTTAGCTTCAGTCTTGCAGCTCTTACTCCAAGGTGTGGCGTTGCCACTGCAGCTATTTTTGCTGATAAACCCTGTTTAATGCAGTAAGTGAGGATTTGGGTCAGCGGATTGTTAGTGTTGTTGGGCAGTGTTTGCCAAGTGACAGCATGTCCTAGGGGTGCAAAGGTGCCAGCTGGATTTTTTGTTCTCAGCACAGTTTTTGTACAACAGAATCCTAAGACACAATAATACGTATGTTACTTATTTCCCCCCTAAGTGGTATTAATAAACAAAATATTGTTTTCAGGATTTACTGTTCTTCTTTGCTACCATAGCCTTAATAAAGCCAGTGTTAAATAACTGCTTGGCTGGACAAAGGAGCTAGGATTTTCCTTCTGCTTAATTTGTTTGAGTTCAAAAGGATGATTTGACTTCTGATCATGTGAAAAGCATTTCACAGCGTACTGGAAAGCTGTCTGGGTTTGTATCTAACAGGCTTGACAGCCTGGTTGGCAACAGGCAGATAATGGAAGGCTAATGAATAATGAAAAGCTGAGTGATTGAAATAGCAGAGCTGCAGGGAGAGAAGAAGGAAAGCAGGGAAGGAAAATGGGAAAAACAAACAGTACAGAAGTAAGGAATAAGCACTATTTTGATCAGTGTCGGTGAATGTCTTCACATCAGAGCTTAACCCAGTCATAACTTAAGCATTCTCCACCTGCCAGCTCACAAAAGCTTTTAACTTGTGCTCATGATTTTGTACTAGTCGCTCAGCTTGCCTTGAGGAAGAGAAGGGCAGGTTGAAATTTAAATATTTTTCAAGTGCTAGGATGATGAGTACTCTGCAGGAACCTTCCCAAATTCCTGGCAGAGAGGGTGTGCTCAGCGGTGGCACTGGAAGCCCCCAGCTGTACGTAGGCACATTGCAGCACTTGGTTTGTGTTCATACATCAGCAGACAGCTCTGTTTTGGGGACAGGGTTTTCATGGGGCTCCCTCTTGAGACATCCAGCAGGGAGGGAGAGCCCTCGATCACTGCTAACCAGTCTCTCCAGGTGGAATATGGTCCCTAGGGTGACTGTGCCATCAGAAAGACTCCTCTGCCAATGCAACAGGAATTAGTGGGGATAAGGCTTGACTCCAGGTGTCCAAAGGGAGGCGACTATCTCCTGATGTTACAAGAGGATGGCTCTCTGGTGGTTTGACAGTCCTGCTGTTTGTGTCTGGACACATGGATTTGCGTGGAGGAAGCCAATTCCTATTAATTTCCTTGTGGCTGAGCCCAGTGGTGCAAGGCTTGTTCTTAAACTTGTTTTCATGGTAAGAATTGAAGGAATAGGAGTTGAGTTAACACTGTATTTCCTGCTACCCCTTTCCATGTCTCTTTTTTGCAAACAGAAAAAGATCTGCTGCTTCCTCATTTGTGACCTTACTCCTTTTCCTGGGCTTTGCTGTCCCTGGAAAGCGAACAATGCTGCAGATGCTCTCCTTTGTTTCTGTCCCTGCAGAATCTGTACCAGAACAGGTTCCTGGGGCTGGCAGCCATGGCGTCTCCCTCGAGGAACTCGCAGAGCCGGCGCCGCTGCAAAGAGCCCCTCAGATACAGCTACAACCCCGACCAGTTCCACAACATGGACATCAGGAGCAGCTCCCACGACACCGTCACCATCCCCAGGTCTACCAGCGACACCGACCTGGTCACTTCGGACAGCAGGTCCACCCTCATGGTCAGCAGCTCCTACTACTCCATCGGGCACTCGCAGGACCTGGTGATATACTGGGATATAAAGGAGGAGGTGGATGCAGGGGACTGGATTGGCATGTACCTCATCGGTGAGTCCCCCTTGCATTTCTTGCTGCCTTTTGCAGTCGGAGGCATGAGGGTGCTGTGGGCTGATGGGAATAATGAGCTGCTACAGCTCCCTGGAGTGTCATCTTTAAGTGGGTTTATACATGACAAGAACTTTTCCTGCTTCTGAATTGCTGAATTGCCCTCGCTTTGTCTTCAGCAGAGATACAAAAAGGCCTTCTGTTGGTGGTTTCGTGACATTTCAAGATCAATTTGTTTTAAAGCCATTTGGATGTTGGGAAAATACCTCATTTATAAAGGTAGTATAATATTTTCAGGGTTTCTTCCTGAGAGTCCTTGAGTAATCTGTGACAGATGAGAGGTTTTACGAGTCAAGAATATGAATCATTTAAAAACCTGGTGAGAATGCCTTTTTCTCTATAGCCACAGGATATTTTGATATGAACAATAATTATAGACTGAGGCAGTCTGGGGTTGTCCCAGATAGTTTAGTTCTTTTTTCCCCTTTTATTGTGTATTGGAAGCTCTATTGAGCCACACACATTAGCATATTTTTGGCAACTCTGTCTAGTAAATCCAGCCCCATAAGAGTAATAAGAAATGGTTTCAATCCACTTTTACCTGATTGTTCCACTTCAGTATAAAATTACCTTTTTTTTAAACCTGGTTTGGTTCCTCTGGAAGTATTCCTGGAGTCTTTGTTAACTCTTTGCCCTCTGGTAAATTTTGAACGTGGTGGATCAGTTTGACACGTTCCTCTGTGCATTGGAGGTCTCAAAAATGTGAAGTTCTTAAGTGTTTCTTGAAAACCAGTGGCTTGGTGAAGAAGGCAGACCCCAGCTAGTGTGCCCACAGAAGGAAATGTTGGTAAAACACTTTCCTTACCTATTAGGAGGCTGTGCCTGGCAATTGTAGTTCCAACAGTTCTGTTTCACTGTGCTCAGGTAGTGAACCAAAACCAGATAAAGCCTATGATGATGTGAGATGGGCTTTTGGAGCAGTCATAGGGGGCATTGTAGGGAGCCAAGGTGGCACTGAAGGGCTTTAGTGGGTAAAACCAGGTGGCTTGGCATCAAGTGCTGAAGATACTGGGAACACAAATGGTGGTGGCATTGGGGATGTGTGAGAAGGTACTTGGATAGCAGGTCTGAGCATGCAGGAGAATCCTGGTGGCAAGGTGTGAGGCACTGGAAAATAAGTTCAGGATATTGGATGGAAGAAGGGCCACGTAAGTGTGGTTATTTAGGACACAGAGAGAATGAAGTGGAGGTTTTGGTAAGCCAGGCTGCAGTACTTGTTCCTGTGAGTAACCTCATAAAATACCCTGCTTTGAAAACAAAAGTAAGCTCCTGAAATTTAAATCTTCTAGGAAAAAAACCCCAGAGACTGGATTTAAAACAGATGCCTTGAAAGCAGTCTGGTTTGTTGGCCTTAAGAGAAAATTACTTGTGTGTTTACAGTTAGGCTTGCAGTGGAACAGAAGCCAGAGCAGCCCCCAGGACTGGGCACTGAGAAATACTGCAAGCCAATTCTGCAGTGGTGCAGGCAATGCAGGAGTGGATTGGTTTGGTAGAAAGAGGCAAAGAATACTTTCTGGTGGTCTGGAGGGAACAGAAGGTATGTAGAGCTGTTTCACACTGACTGAACTTGTTCAGCCAAGTTCCATAGCTCAGATGTTGCATCCAGGCCTGCCAAGGCACAATTCTAAGTTTTTTGGGTTTTTTTTGATAGGCAACCTGAATACACAGAGATTTAACTGGAAAAAAATAGAAGTCCACCCTGGTACTCCTGCTTAATTTACAATGTCAAACAGGATACATTGCCCCAGACACCCCAGTAAATCAGAAGTGCCAATTTTGAGGTGTATCCTTGCCCCTGCTGGCTTGAATGCCTGTTGTTTATGACAGTAGTTAATGGCTTGTTCCAAGGAACACCACTGCCAAATGAAAAAGTAATAGTGTGTCCAGTCCCCAAGAAACCAATAGTTGACCCTTGATGCCTTTGAAGGTGTTTTGTTTCCAGGCTCTCAGGTTCCCACCCTAAATAACTGAGAAAAGAGCAGGCAGCAGCACCCCTCATTCCCTTTTGCTCTTCCTTTCCCCTCTTCCCACTCCTGCCCCCGCACCACAAACCTCACGTGAGATGAGTTGTAGTTCCCTTTAAAGAACATGAGCAACTGTGAGGATCACTTGGGTTTTGGAGTTAGGTTCCAAGTGTTTCCCATGTCAAGCTGTGAAGGCACCGTGACTACATCCACTCTTAGAGAGGAGGGTGAACCAGCAGGAATGGTTCTGCAGAAGCAAACACCTGATGAAGGGGCTTTAGGACAGTCTGTCTGGCAAACTGAATGCCCTTGAGTGGCTGTTCTGCATCCCAGTTTGGCTTCAGCAGGGCAGAAGGGAATTTGGGTGGCTGGAGATCACCACGTGGAGCAAAGAGGGGACAGTGGGGAGGGTTGTTAGCAAAGCACCCTTCTGACCTGAAATAAAACACTGATGCATCCTGTTTGTGACCAGTCCACTGGGGTGGGACATCCAGACATCCCCAGCGGCTTAGATTTCTGTGTGCATCTGCACAGATTTTATGAGCCTGCACTCCTCTTTAGACAAGTTCCTGGCCTTGTGGGTATGACCTTCACAATGTACACTGATATATAACCATGTTTTGAGTTAGCAGCCAGGCTGGAACAAGAGAACCAAAGAAACTCTGAGCTTTTCCCAGTCTGCTCAGGAGGGGATTGGGGTTGAAGCCTATTATTTTACCACTTGTATGGCAACACTGTTAACCATTGCCTTGCTGCAGGTTGTTCTGGTGTTTGTCTCAAAGCCAGATTGTGGACACAGCCCAGTCCTTGTTGTGATTGATTGGCTTGTTGACATTTGAGCTGAAATGTAGCACTATTTAATGTTGTGGCGAGTCATGAGGTCCTGGGAAATGATTTGCATCCTTGGGGTATCAGGCAGTGTGTTGTAGATTTTCCTTAAGCCTTTAAGGGAGCATTAGAGTTGTTATCTATTATTTGTCTTGTGGAAGCTCCTGGGTGTCCCAGGAAGGGACTGCACAAAAGCAGAACAGAAGGCAGTTCTCAACTTAGAGGAGTTTAATAATTTCCACTGTGGCATTTTAGGAGATAACTCCAAATAATTTTGTATGTGTGTTGGTTTTGAAATGCATAAAACTTAGTCTGTTCTCCCCACAACTGCCATCACTAAAATTTTGATGGTACCCAATAAACTGCTTCAGAATAAAGGTGTTCCAAATCTGGGGAAATATGGATGATATAAAAAGCTTCCAAAAAGAAGAGCAAAAACCATGTATCTCAAACGCTAGGGCATTTTGGGGTGCTGTTCAAAGGTTAAAGTAGCCTGAAAGAGGAGTTAAGGGAGTCCTCCCTCTGTGGAAATTCCATCTGCTTGCTGCTCATGTGAAGGAGCCACAGCTCCTTTTATCACAGGGTATCTGTTTTTCTCCCCTTCAATCCATTTGCACATTCCTTAGGGTGGCCAGCTGGGAAAGAGTCTTTGCAGGAACAGGTAGAAGCTGGACTTAGCATTGCTTATTCGAGGTAACTTTTGCTCAGGAAATGGACTGGGCAGCCAGTCAGTCTCTTGTAAAAGCGTGTGAAAAATGGTGGTCATGGCAAAAAAGAGTATATATATGAGTAAATATAAAAGAGTATATATATAAGTATATAAGAGAATATATCCACCGTTTGCTTCTGCAAACATCCATGCACACCCACACCACTTTCATGAAATTTTCCATAGAAAAGCTCCTTAGTTGAAGGGAGAATAGTAATATTGACCCTTTTAAAATATGGATGTTATTACTTCAGTGCATTTTAAGATTAGCCATAGTAACAAGACAAAAAAATACAGGTATTGGGAAAACAAGCATTCCTGGGTGTTTAAGACACACTGTGCCCTCAGGAGCAGGAATTACATTTAATTCCTGCTAAGTTGAACTCTGTTTTAATCTCCTCTTGTATATACTATCTATGAGCTCTGAGCAAAGCAGAGGAACCTTTAAATTCTGTAACAACTCACCTCCAATGTGCATTTGCCTTCCCTCAAGAGACCTGTCGTGTTAGGAACACCAGCAGTATTTCAGAAACATACCCACAGTCAAAAATATATGTGAACACTCAAATAGAGCTCTCTGAGAACTTTGAACATGACAAAGCTCTGTTGCTATTTAAGTCTCTGGAATTTAAGTTTTCTTTGCAGAAAAACTAGTTGTAAAGAAAACACCCATTGGGGGGAAAAAGTGAAATTAAAACAAAGTTATGAATAATGAAGATAAAGTGTTTGTATATTTCTTAAAAAAGGACTCTCACTTAGTGGCTACTGTGAAGCAGATGGAATATTTGCAGTTATTTATCTCCAGGCTTTCTGTTCCCCTGTTATCTCATCTGCTCTTGCTATTTGGTACAGTACGAAGCCTCTCAGATAAATGAATATGGACTGCTGGCAGCTGTCTGTAGATAAAGAGCTATCTTATAATTACTGCAGTAGCATTTTAGCTGCTACTAGATTGCACTTCTGTCATCACCTCCATATCTGATGTAGAGGAGCTAATGAGAAATGTTTAAACCAGATTTTTTCAAAAGTTGCTCCGGTGTCTGTGGACACTGATGTTGGGCTTTTATCGGGGGAATATTATACTTTTCTTACCCATATGAACTAGGTTTGCTTTCTTTCTTTCTTTCAACATTTCTTTATGTGAAAGCAAAACATTATTAAAAGCTATTAAAAATTTCTTCATACTCAGATCTTGTAGGGTCCAATTTCCTGTCATATTTGGCTTTTGACAGGGTAGTTCCCCTGAAATTTGTGTCAGTGGGGATGTCTTGACTTAATTCATGACTGAAGTTTAGCTTTAAAACTTTTTTCCTCCTCTGTTCCCTCCTGAGCTGTTCCTTCTCTCCCAAAAAGGCAATTCACCATAATCACGCAAATCTAATAGCTGTTGGTCTGTAGACATTTAAACATTTGTTTCCACACTTTCCAAGCTGATTTTGGGCTCAGATGGCCCGTGTTGCCCACTGAGACAGGTGGAAAAATCTTGACTCAGAACTTGTTTCTATAGCTATTTTGCCAAGCATCCAATACATACAAGCAGAGTGTGTCACCTGTTGCCAGCAGAGATGGAAAATGTTGAAACAGTGATGTTCATATAAGGCTGGGGGGTTTCTTACAGCTCTAATCCCCCACTCAGGTACTCTCTGTTTTGTTTGACACCTGCACTTCTTCTCCCTCTGTAAAACATCACCAGAGGTGCCCGGGGCCAGGCAGCTTTCAGTAGGCACAGCACTACTTATTTCAGGAACAAAAAAAGGTGTCAGAGGAGCAAACCTGTGATTTTTTTAAAAAAAGGCAATAGAAAGCCTGCACTAGTGCTGAATGGAGAGGGTGTTTGGTGTCACAGGTCCTGGCAGATCCATCAGTGCAGAGATGTCAGTTCTTTGTCCCAACCTGGCCTGCCTTCCCCCTGCTGCTCTTCAGTCCAGTGAGAGTGACTTACCAGGCTGAGTCACTTCTTGCCTTTCCCAGTTTCCCTACCCCACGGGCCACTTCAGCCACATGGAACCAGGATATGCTGTTTCCAGCCCCACCAAGTGCCACATGAACATGACTGGCTTGTGCATCTGTTCCCATCCCTTTACAGTCAACCCTTAAATGTGAGGGTCACCAAATGTCCCCAACACGGAGTGCAATGGGTTTGTGCCTTCTCAGTGACTTTCCAAGGTCCTTATGCCCATGGATAAAATGTCTCTGTGCTGTGCAAGGATGGTCCATACCACTAAATAGCCCAGACTGAGAATGAAGTCAGTAATGATCACCTACTAAAGCATTTTTGAAAGAAATCAGTCAGTGGTGCACCAAAAGCTGGGGTTTGGCCTCAAAACTTCAAAAGAAGCATAATCCTTGTAGCACATTCAGGCCTTTGACTGGAGAGAGTCAATCACAGCACAAACAGTGGATGGCACAGGCATCAAATTCTTTGCCAGATATGGTTGTAGAGGTTGCCAAGCCAGCCATGGGGATTTTGAAGGTTCAGCATGTGTTTTATTTCTTAGTTTTTTGGTTTAGAACTAAATCATTCCCACTCCTTAGCATTAACAACACTTAAAGCACTGTTCATAGCACTGGAGTATTCCCGTGCTGCCCTCCACAACTCCTGTAATGACTGTGTATGCATTGACCTTTTGTAATCTTTCTCATTCATCGATCTCTTCAGCCCTAGAGACATTTTTTTTTCTTCACTGGAGATCTTTCACTCTCTAATAAGTTTATAACTGAATACCATTTTTCAGATAAGATCAATCCAGATTCTCAAGAGGTTCTTTGCATCATGGTGCTCCAATGCACACATCTGAGTAGTGTTTGGGTTGGTTTTTTACTGCTGTATCAGCTCACAAGCTCCTGTCTAGTTTTACTGTCTGCTGTTTTGTCTTTCAATGGTGCTGTAAGCCCATTTTTTTCAAATACTGCAAATTATTTCCCCCCCTATTTAATGAAAATTGTTAACCTGGACAAATGTCATCCTTGTTCACATTACTGATCTTCCATCATCCCTTTATATCGTGTCTCTAGACTGCAGCATCTCTTATTTTAGTATTTTCTAGTAAATCTCATGGGTGCACTGTTTTCTCCTAATCCTCATTTTCCAAATTACACTGTAGTCAATAGGGAGGCTTCCACTGACTCTGAGAACTTTGAAAATGTTGTTATATTAAAGACAAGCACACAAAACTCTTCCATGTTGTGCCTTACCACACGTACTGTTGTCTTCACTGGGGCAGTCGTGTTCATCCTTGTTTGGATTCCTCCCTCCCACCGTGGGTTCTGTGTGCAAACTGGATGTCATTAGTTGTGGAGAAGTCTGTGCAATGCCCAGCTGAAGGAGAGCTGTTGCTGTTCTGAAACCCAGGTATGGTCCATCTTCTGGAAGTGCAGGAGCTTTAAAGCAGGGACAGGCATAGCTGAGGTAGCAGTGGGAGCTGTGTGGGTGCTGTCACACTTCTGAGTGTGTGCAGAGCCAAATGACACCAGTATTACTGGGCAGGTGCCCATCCCACTGCAACCTAAAGTCTGCTGGGGGGGTTTTAGCCTCCACAAGTTGTTATTGCTGAGCCTTAGCTTGTTGCTTTCCTCATTCCTTTTACCTTTCCAGCAGGAGGTTTCTGGTTACTGGAGAGAAGTAGATGAGTGATGGGGTGTTCCGGAGCACAGCTCCCAAATCCTCAAGGACACCATAAAAGAATAGAGCCCGTTGCCATCGGCTCTGCTTTTAGCCAGAGGCTCCCCTGTTGTAATGAAGTCCCTCAAGTGGCAGAGCTCAGACTTTTGGTGAGGTTATCTCAAGTGCAAGGGGGGCAGGACAGCAAGGAAGGACTGGATCCACAGGTCATCCAGAGCCTTCTGAAACCCACAGCCAAATCATTGTCAAGGTTTAATAGGGTCTCTGCAACTGGCACGTTGTCTGCTTTTTTAATTGGTGTTAATGTCATGGATGGTTGGTGTGGTATCTCCCATTATCTGGAGTGGGAAAGGATGATGTCCTAAGTGGCTCTGAAAGCAAACTAAATGTTCAAAGATAAAACCGTTTTCCTGAAGGTTTAGACTCTTTGATTTTGGGAGTGGCTGATGCATCATTTGGTTTTAATGTGTAATAATTCTTTCAGCTTCAGACTGGGTGGCTCAGGTTTTAACCCAACCATGCCTGCCTTTGTGTGTGCCCAGAGCAGTTCCACTCAGGAGCATCATCTTCTGCACCTCGGTGACCAAGAATTCTTGCAACTTTGACACCTTGGTCTCTGTTTTATTACAGTTTATTCTCTTTTAGCTCCCTAATTTCGTTTGGTCTTTCTCTTGCTGTGTCTTCCTCTCGCTGCTCTTCTCCACTCATTGTTCACATTTTCTCCCTCCCAATTTGTTGGGTTTTTTTTTAACTGGATAATTTTTGTGGGATTAAAATGGAACCATTCATGTACTTGAAAGAAAGCCCATGCAAACCCCTTAGATCAAGGACTAAGCTTGCAGCATCACTGAAGGATTAGGCCCTTGTTATCCCGAGCTCTTCTCCCTAAGAAGTTACAGGAGGGATGCTGACTGTAAATTGCAGTTTGTTCATTGCCTGCAGCAGAAATTGGCAAATGAATTAACAGTGAAGTTTCAATCCACATTGGAGCTTAATATGCTGCTGAAGTCAATGGAAATGTTCCTATTGACTCCTATAACAACAACCATTATTTGTGGCTATTTTTTTACTGTGGTATCTTTGTAAATAAGAAATTGGCATCTGCATCTTCTCATTAATATTTCTCATTAATAGCTCCTCTTCTGCAGCATGATGGCTGTTTGTACTGTGCAGCTCTTTGGAAGCATGATTTCCAAAGACTGGGATCTGCAATGCTGAAGGACTGCAAAAGGAAACACTTGCATGGCCTGATATGACTCACTACAAGCTACTCTTGTGACTTGTACAGGCTGCTGTCATCATCTTGTGTCCTTCTTCAAATGGTAAATTGGGTGGTAAGAGAATAAACATCAGAAATAAGAAGCTTATCCATGGCTTGCACTTGTATTATCTTGCAAAATTATTTTATTTTCCTTTATTGACATTCCATGAAGGGTCTGGAGCATAAGCCCTATGAGGAGAGGCTGAAGGAGCTGGGGATGTTTAGTTTGGAGAAGAGGAGGCTCAGGGGACACCTCATCACTCTCTACAGCCACCTGAAAGGAGGGTGTAGCCAGGTGGGGGTCCATTTCTTCTCCCAGGCAACAGGTGACAGGACAAGAGGACATGGTCTCAAGCTGGTCCAGAGGAGGTTAAGGTTGGACATGAGGAGGAATTCCTTCACAGAAAGGATGACTAGAGATTGGAATGGACTGCCCAGGGAGGTGGTGGAGTCACCAACCCTGGATGTGTTTAAAAAACCCCTGGACGTGGCACTCAGTTGCCATGGTCTGGTTGACATGGTGGTGTTGTGTCTTAGATCTCGATGATCTCAGAGGTGTTTTCCAACCTAATTGATTCTGTGATTTCCACCATCCCTTTCCTGCAGCTTTCCATGCAAGTTGCAAAGCAGATCAACCGGAGATTGGCCTCTTTGTGCAGAAAATGATTTTTAAAGCATTTTTCTAGCTATCTTCATATGTCATTGTAGTGCAGACATACATATAGACCAAATGCACTTTTAAATTTCAAACTAAAGCAGATTTATCGAGTTGAAGACTATAAGTCCTTCTGTAATTTCAGGAGTACAGCGTTTCTTTTTCTTAACAGGTCAAGACATGAAGTGTAGCTTTTGTTTTTGCACCACAATTGCATTAAGTTTACAGAAAGCAAGTGATGTATGTAGTGCTAAATCAGATTAGTGATGGGTAAGAGACTGGAATAGTGTATCAAGTTCAGGCGCCTAATTTACACTGTGTTCTTGTCCTGTGCTAATTATTTGTTTCTCTGAAGGTAGCACAGGTTATTCTAAATTTTGTAGTGGTTAGTCATGGAGAATGGAAAAATAGGCTGGTCGTGTGTGTATATATATCAGCAAAATACTGTTTGAGAGAGCAGTGCAGGTTTTTCATTTCTGCCTCTCAAGTAAAACCCAGCAGACCAAACAGGTCACTCAGCTATTTGTGATTTGAACTCCATCATTGCTGGGGAAGAAGTGTCGACTCTGCCTCTCCGTGGGAATTTCAGGCAAGGTCCTGTCTGTTCAGTGTAGGCTGCTGACAGCACTTAAAGTCCCCAGTACATTTTTTACAGATCTCAGAGGGGTGGCCTTAATCAACATTTTCCCTAATTCCTCTGAAGAACAGTATGCTTTATGTCAACTGGATACTGTCTTTCATCTGAGGGACAGCTTTCTGTGGTGGCCACGGTTCTTTATCTCTCCCACTAATGCTCTTGAAGTCTATTGGGATGCCCAGCATGGAAGTGACAGTGCAGAATATTTTTAGCAGCAAAACAACTGGAGGTATGTAGTTGGGTGAGGAGGAGCAGTCCATTCAAAGTGCAGCTTATTCCAGATCCTCTCCCATTTTATCCTTGCCTGAATTAGTGAGCTGTTTACCATGCAGGGAAATGAAGCCAGAGGTCTGAGGGCGATGGCAAAGTGTTTGCTTTTTGGCCAAGCAGAGGAAGCAGAGAGCTGCCTTAAAGGTTAATCGTATCTCAAAGATAGAGGGAGGGAGATGCATTACAATGCTTCATTGGAGAAATGTCAAAAGCCATTAGCTGCTGGCTGAAATATACGAAAGGGAACAGCATTAACTCTGCTCTTCGTTTTGTGTGGAGGTGGAACGAGGCATTTCACCATTTACCTTTGGGAATTAAGATGCAAC
Organism: Dendrocincla tyrannina; assembly: GCA_035047865.1. Lineage (NCBI taxonomy): Eukaryota > Metazoa > Chordata > Aves > Passeriformes > Dendrocolaptidae > Dendrocincla > Dendrocincla tyrannina. The sequence goes on from JAWWMP010000081.1 coordinate 51,211,777, forward strand.
ATGTTTTAAAGGTCAGCTCCTTTGCTACAGGGATTTTCAATAGGAAAAGGAAATCAAATTTGTTTTCCTTTGCACATACTCTTTCTCCTTAGCATACTGTACCATCTCTTCTCTTACATATGGCATGAATGTTGATAAATGTACATAAAAGCAGTGCCCTAAACAGCTCTGTATTTCACATGTGCAGTTTCCTATGTCAATGTGCTACATACATAATGTCCATGTTCCAGGAATAGCATGCCTGGAATAGTATCACTTGCCAATTAAAACAGGTCGATCAGGCATATTCATACATTCCAGCCTCCTGACGAGTTTCTGCTCCTGCTATTTTTAACTTGCCAGAGGATATTTCTTTCTTATCTTTCACCTCCCAAAAATGCATAACTTCAAAAACTGAAAGGGCAAGATTTCCCTTTTGGAGCTGAATGCATTTTTCTAGAGATAAAATTTGTCTGGCTTAAAAACATGAATTCCTACTAAAAATAAGGTTTATTTCTTTGGAGACAGGGAAGTACCTAACCTTTCAGAAGAGGCAGGGTTTACGACTGATTTAGTTTGGGTCTGGGCATATGTCAACATCCCTGTCACATCAGAGGGGTTATGTGATGCAGAGGTCACTCTGTGCCAGCTGTGGGAAGGGGACAGCAGCCTGTGCAGTGGCAGTGCCAGCTGGCCCCCACAGGTATGTGTATGAACACAGTATTTTAAAGCTGATTCTGGGGTCTCCTGTGCCTCTGAACTCTGGCCTAAAATGTCTGCAATTTCTTAATCAAGGCCATCCAGTCCAGCTCAGTTAAGCCTCTTTAAGCAGGCGTGGTGTTTTATAAACTATATCATGAGGAACAGGGATTACTCATACATCTTAATAACATGGCATGTGTTGGAGCATCTCCAATAGCTTACAGAGAGTAAATATGACAAATAAATATCAGAATTGATGAAGCCAGAGAGCAGCATGCTGGAGCTGAGGGATGCTTTCAGTGCTCCATCAGGATGAGAGCCAGGCAGGGTTCCCAGGCTCCAGCTCAGGGCAGCATTTCAGATATGCTCACCTTTAAGGATAAAATGTTTTCCCTGCCAGAGCAAAAGGGGCTGTTCATGGGTTTAAGTCTTCTGGTGTGTGTATGTGTTCCTGCTTCCACAGAATGACGTGGGTAATCTTTAATAATCTGTATCCAGGATGGTCCTATACTCAAAGTATTCCTTAGTAAGCCAGACTCTGAGAGTAACAGCAGCATATTTGTCTGCCTTGTTTAATATGAATTATCTGGAATTTAAGTGAAGACATGACCAGCTATAAAGCAGAGGAAGAGCAGAAATCATACCAGAGGGTTTTACTACTGAAGGGTTACTGCAGAGATATACTTAACACAGAGCATAAAAGGCAGCTAAGAGAAATAATTTCTAACAATTAGCAAGTCAGGAAAGGAAAAATCTATTGTAGATAGCATTGCTATTTATAATTATCCATTGCAATCGCTAATGACTTCTTTAAAAGGATTTCTGTTGTAAATCCCTCAAGAGACTATTGGTACTCACTTACCTTCCTCCATTCAGAGCAGGACTGTGGCAAGCCAGTGGGACAGTGTTGACATCTGCTTGCTGCTTTATTCTGTCAGTGAAAGTGTAGTTTCCTTCACTTTCTAGTCTCCTTTTTTTAACTAATGTGATAATCTTTGAGTTTCTGGGCTGTGTCTTCTGCTCTGCAGTTGGTCAAGTCATCAGTCTGTCCCTGGCATTATCTTTGGGTTTTTGTTGATCTGTGTAACTGCAAAGCCAATTCATCACAGTATTTATAATTGTTGTATTTTAGTCTCAGATTGAGCGGTTTACATTTTTTTCCCCTCAGTTTTTAGGATGGCTAATAATTAATGCAATTGTCTTCAGAACGGAGTCTCAGCGCCCACCCAGGATTGTTTTGCAGCAAGGTTGAGTTGGTTAAAGCACATTTGTACAAATTTCTGCTAAAATTAAAGCTCTCCTTATCGCTAAAAGGGAAGAATCCCAAAGGCTGCAGGCAGAGATCGTGGCCTTTTGCTTGGGCAGAGCACAGCTGTGGACTCTGCTACATCCCCGAAGCTGGAGCAGTGAGAACATGGCCCAGCACATCAGTCCACTGTGATTTTGGGCTCCCCCAGCCCACTGCCCGTGACCCCACTGCCCTGTGACCAGCTGTAAATGTCTCCATGTCTTATTTTTGCTGCTCTGTTTGCATTCAGTGATGGTTCAAACCATAAGTGCTGGCCTGCTCTGGTGGCACCACGTGCATTTTTGTGTGCTTGAAAGGCAGGTGTAAGCCATAAGCTGGTGAGAATAGCCCTGAGCCTGCAGCGTGGTCCCACTGGAAGGTTTTGGGGCTGCTGGATAAAAGGGATTCCAGAGCCTGGCCCTTGCCCTGGAGCCTGGGATGTGTTTGCTCACACGGGGCTTGCAGATTGGGATTGGGTTGGAAAAGGGCTTGTTGAGACAACATGGAAAGAAACTTGGAAAGAGACTGAAAAGTCACTCATGTGGAGAACTAGAAATCCCCTCCTCAGGCTCACAACCTGCCTGCCTTTTATTTACACACAGAAGGGGGTCACTTCCTCAGCCTTGGCTCTCCTTAGAGGTTGTTAATTTTTATAGATTATCCCTTTACTTCTCTGAGGATCAAGTTGGCAGTCTGACAGCTGCTAGATGGCTCAAACATTGCAAGAGGGGACAGTGTTTTGTTGTTAGCCATTTAGTTTTGGGGGCTGAGGGCTGTGAAGGCACCCAGTGAGTGGGATTCTTCCAAAATAATCCTCCCTTGTGGTATGCTGCAAGAAGGAACCCCACCTGCTGTGGTACAGGTGAGTGCAGTACAGACACCTTCATGTAAGTGTTTTCTGGGGGGCTTTTTTTAAGTGAGGGATCATTCTCTATTACAGTTAGATAATTATGATAATTAGGCAGTGGTTTATCCATGTTAAGCTAGATGTTTTTGAGAAATTTGTAGGGATGCCTTTTTAAAAACTACATTTCCTGAAAATCTGTGATTTTTAAGCAAGTCTGCGCCTTTAAAAAATGCAAGAGATAGAACTCATCTCTTACCATGTGGTGCCAAGCTGCCCTAGCAGCTCTGTCAAGCCAAAGGCTTGTTTTCAGCCTGACTCTTTGCTATGCATGCTGTCATAACAGGCCCTTGATGAGTCCATTTCCTTTGGTTTTAGATGAGGTCTTGTCCGAAAACTTTCTGGACTACAAGAACCGTGGTGTCAATGGCTCTCACCGTGGCCAGATCATCTGGAAGATTGATGCCAGCTCGTACTTTGTGGAGCGTGAGTATTCCTCCAATTCTGCTATGCTATCAATCAGTCACTGCAGAAAGATAATTGAACTGTTATGTCTGTTTTTATGATGGGTTTATGCCCAGTGTGTCCCCTAGGAAAGGCCAAAAATGTTATCAAAATCTTTGAAGGTATTGAGAGGAATTGAAATGCTTGTTGGAATAGAAACCTGGTGTTTCTGCAAGCAACGTTTCTGGGCGTTGACTTATTTATCTTTTTCTTTTAAATGCAGTTATGAACATGTTTTACTCAATTTGCTGCTATTTGGTCTATATCATTAGTAATGAGCTGCATTAACTTCAGTATGGTATTAAGGCAAACAGGAACTCAGGGGCACAATCTCACTGCAGGAAGAATCACCCTGGCTTTTAATTGGAAAACTTATTGGTGCATCCAACTTCCACCAGATTCAGGTGGCTGTAGAAGTAAAAAGAGCCAAGTTCTGATTATCATCTAGACTGATAAGGGTGTAACAATATGTTGCATTAAGGCAGATTGATTTTAAAATTAATTGCTCCTCATTGTATTAATACATCTGATGCAATGCAGTGTAACTCCTTCCCACCCCCTTCACAGTGAAAATGCAGAAACGCTGAACTTGCTTCTGCAAAGAACAGCAAGCTAACATTTCCAGCCCTGACTGTCCCATGTACCCTGACCTTTTGAGTCCTTCCTCTTCCAAAGAATTACCATGTGCTAGCGTGAATGGCATTCCTGGGCATCCTTGGAGAACAGAAACAGAGAGTTTCTGTGTGGAGAACACACCTGCTGTGAAGGAGCCACATGTGTCCTTAAGGAGCAGCTCAGCATGAAGAAGAGCAGCATGCAGCAATTTCAGTTTCACAATTATACTGAATATTTCCAGTTTCCAGTCTGGACAAAATTCAGAAGTTTGGTAAAAGCATTTACAAATTGCTTGACAGTCAGGTATATCAGTGTAAGACTGTCTGAATTTGAGAGCAAAGGAATCTTTCGTATAATCTGTATTCTAAAGGACTTGTGAAGGACATGAGTTACGTGTTTAATCTGTGACTTTCGCCTTAAGTGTCTGGTATCAGCAAGGATGCTACAGGTAAACATTTTACAGATACTCAGTCCTGGAAATAGGTTGTCTCTTTGCAGGATGAGGCATTGCTGATGCTCTGTGATTCCTAAATTGAGAAGGTTGCTCTAAAGAAGCTGCTGAAATGTCTACAGGACATACAGGATGCTTATATCCTGTGCTTTGAGAAATATATGGATGGGAAGCTGTTTAATATATGAGAAGATTGGGTTTAGTTGTGCTGGTTTTGGGGCAGAAATTCATTGCAGGATCTAATCTTTAAAGCAGACTCTAATTTGCAGATGCTTTGAGCCGTGGTTGCTGATCCATGAGACTCATCATACTTTCTCTTAGCTGTTAAAGAAGTGTAGGAAGAAGATATAAAATCCCAAACTGGGTTTTGAAGAGACCTTAGTACCTTGGTTTATTGAAGAAGCGTGTTACTAGTAACCTTTGTGCCTATTCCACAACACAAAAGGAAGAGGCAAGTGTGAGAAATGTTTAGGGGAAAGCCTCTTTAGGTGGGCCACTTTTCATTAAGGGCTCAGCTGCACAATGAATTATGTCAGCTTAATAGGTTGGCCCCGTTAGCTGAGGCACAGTAGCTGTTGTTAATTGATTGCATGTACATTCTTCACTTGCCCTACTGTAAGAAAATGCAAATTAGCATAACCATCCTTCATTGATGCCTAAGACTAAGTTGTACTACCCCACAGTTGGGCAGTCCGTGCCTGATGAGTTGCTGCCTCTTGGGAATTTGTCATGCTGCTGCCATCAGGTTGTGAGTGTCAGCCCTGAGATGGTGCCAGTGTGCTCATCAAGGACAAATCATTGCCCTGTCCAGGATTAAAAGGGGAGAAAATGAAGTAGGCAGTAGTAAATAACAGCACATGCAGATGCTCTTAGAGCCACTTGAGTACTGAAGTGAGAGGTTCAAGTGGAGAAGAATGTTGATGTATGTCACTTTTATATCTCTAAAGGCATATTTGGGGGTTCCTGCTTGTTGTTGAGACTTATATATGAAAGCACACAGCTTTGCAGTTGATTAAATGTTGTGTTAAAAACAACAGTGCCTGAAAACCTCATGCATTTTCCACCCAAAGAGGATGGTGTAAACATCTTCCTTCAGACTTCTATTTTTTGGACAGAGATCATATGTTCCTTTTATGTTGCATAGCACCCAACATGGTGTGCAGGAATCAGAGAGACAGTGATTATCCAAATGGAACTCTGCTAAGAAATGTAGCTGAGATATATGGTAATTTATTTTCAAGGTAACCCTATGGTTTTTCCATGTATTACATTGTAATTCCCTTTAACTTGCTATTGATTGGAGTCTTGCTGATTATAGCAGTAATTCTCTATAAAACAAAGCAGCTCATTGCACAGGCAGCTCTTAATTTCTGCTTTAGCTTTTCCTGTACCTACTTGTACTTTGGTATTTCTTCACCACATCAGTCAGTATTGACTAGTTATCCCCCACACACTGCTGCAGAAAAGGTTGTGGTGCACAGCTATGGCAGGAGCTGAAACAAAGGGGAGATCTCTGTATGGCCAAATAAAGAACCAGCCTTATAGAGAGAATTTAAATTGTTCAGGCATCCCATGCAGACTGGTGTGGTGCCTGGTCTTGAAATATGAAAAGGTTTAATATTTGTGGTGGTGGTGATATTGTATGAGGCTTATTATAGAGGGACCATGGGAACCATGCTGGCCAAGCTCAGAAATCAGTTTTTCTCTTGCCAGCAGTTAGGGTGTAGGACTCCCACAGGTTATTTAAGGAAATTACCCTTATGCTATGACCAGTCAGCCATTTGACATAAAGTGCTTAAAAATACATCTTTGAGCCTTTTTTTATTAAGAGCTACGTGGGGCAACTTGAAAAAAATCAAAGGTATTAAAGAGTAGCTGATTTGCAACAGTGAAATTCCCATTGATACAAAAAGAGAAGCATTCAGATTGAGGTCAAGTAGAGAGTTATTACTCATTTCTATATTTTCATTATGGAGGGACATATAGTTGAGAGCATTTTGTTCCAAAGCCTTGATGTTCCCCAGTCAGTTATCCTTTTTTCCTACGTTTTTGGGAACTAATAACTGTCACGAAATATGACACTCTTACTGTGTAACCTGTAGTCATTATAGGATTCTTCAGGTACTTAACAGGTTACTGGCATCTCATCACTTGAGATGGTAATTTGCATGCAGTAATCTGGGACCTGGAATAGGAGTAAAGGGAAAAGCATCTGAAAGTTTTATTTTCTTCATGGTAGCAGATTATCACAATGGAGATTTATTGAACATAGTTATAATAATAATTACTGGCCAAACCCATCAACCTAGAGGACCTCACTGGAGAGGAATTGTTGTGTACATTGCTGCTGTGGGAAGAAGGAACTAGCAATGCTGTGAGAAGTGCACCAGGAGTGGAGGACACAAAGGAAAATGTGGAGAGAAATGTCAACCATTTTCTGCCTTAATTGCCCTTCTTGTTCTTTCATAAAACTGAAATTCTGAACTTTCAGATGCTTCTCTGTTGTTTAAGCTATCCTTTCACAGTATTCTCAGTGGACTGCCCAGCCAAGGGTTGCTTTTACAGGTATATTTAAAATCTCCCTGGGTTAAGAAAATGCTTTTTGTGAGGTAGGTCAATGATAATGCAAAGTAGTTTTTTTGGAACATGCCTCTATGTTTTGGGGCAAAATATGTGATGTTTGTGAGTTTGCTGGTAGCCTGGATTGAGATCATCTGCAGAGCCCTATCTCTTTTCAAAACAAAGATAATTCCTTAACACACACCCAGATAGCATCTTCGGATACCTCACACTAAAGTTTGTGTTTGTTTTAGCAATCTGCTTTTTCACCTTGAGAAGGACTAAGATCTTCCCCAGAGGAGATCCTTCCTCTGCCTTTCTGCTTTGCCAGTCACAACCTTGCAACATAACATTGCCAGGTAGATATGCAGTTGGTATGAGCCAGAGAGGGAATTGCTTCCATATTCCAGCATGGATGCTGGCAGAGCACAGCTCATCTCCTATTAATAGTCAGCAAAATAAAAAGCCTCAGCAGCTGCAGCAGCAGTGCTGCACCACAGCCAGTCCTGCATTTCTGCACAAGGCTGGAGCTTTGGGGGTTTCTGACAGTCAGGGATGAACAGGAACCACCTCCTGTGAAAATGGTCAGGGTTTGGGGAGGGGAAGGGGATGCACCCTCTGTGTTAAGGCTTGGAGGGCACTGCAGTGACACAACCAGCCTGTAGTGGTGTTTCCAGAAAAGGAAACGTGCAATTTCACTGCAATTTCTGGCACACTTTTTGCCTTATCCTGCAAATACAGAGGGAGGGTATGCAAGACACATTTCACTGAGATGTGGGGTAGCATCGTGCTGTAAGCAGAGTATCAAAGTGGTTTATCCTTACAGTCATGGGTAAGGTTTTGGCACTGTTCAGAGTTGGAGACAGCCAAATATCTGGGACCCCTCTTCACCTCCTGACCCCTCTGCAGGTGTTTTGCTACCTGACAGCTGAGATGTCTGTGTGGAATTCTTATGCAAAAACTTATACAGCAGGTCTTGTTTAGTTTAAATTTGTTGTTGCTGCTGCATTTTTAGTAACAAAGATGGATGACAGGCCTTGCAGAAAACAGAAATGGTACTCATTTAATCCTATTGACTTGCAAGGAAATAATGGTAAAAAAGAAAAAGGTATGACTAAAGTCAGAGATCTGAGAGATCCTGGTTTATCTGCAGGTAGAAGGTGTATGTTCTAGGTCATGGTGTGCCATATATGTGTGTAGTTATGGAATATGGACAGAAATGCCCCAAACTGGCAACCAGCCCTTTCATCTGGGACTCCCTCTAGAAAATACATCTTTTGCATTATTTAGGAGGCTGATATGAAGGCTACTTTGTATTGTGAAAGTACAAGTAATTGAAGGATGTTCTAGCCTGGAATGTTTACAAATAAATAAAGCACAGTCGTATCAACAAAAGCTACAGTGAGGATAGAGTATTTAAAAGGTTTTTCTTTTTCTGGAGAAACTGTTGACAAGGCCAGCCTACTAAAATAATGTAATCAAAGAGCTCATGAGAAGAGAAATACAGGCAAGGCTGTTGAAATCCATGCTGATACACCTTTTAGTGTGGCCTCCAGTCACATTGTCTGACTTTAGCTTTCCACAGATGGTAAGAACCAGAGCAACACAAAGCATCTTCAGCAGTGGGAAGGCTATTTAGCAGAATGGTTAAAGGTGTTGGAGAGAAAACAGATATGAAGCAGTAAGAGAGTGGTGTTCTCAAGAATGCTTGTCTCTCTCCTAAGGAAGACATACCTGAGTTTTGAGGTTCTTTCTCTTCATCTCACTGCAGGTATGTTGGTCTTGTTGATGCTTTTTTGCTGTCTTCCACCCTACACAGAGTTTTTGAATTCCTCCTTCTTTTCCTCAGCCTGTTACTCTTACAGGAATTTAGTACTCCTACTTGAGCCAGGCTTAGCTTTGGGAAGAGGAGCACAGTGTGAAACAGGATGAAGGCATTTCCCAGTTCAGGGCTGCTGAAGAACCCCATGCTTGGGATCCTTTGTTCAGCCCTTTAATCTTTGCTGTTGTTGTATTTCCAGTTAGTTTTCCTCTTGTAAAGTCTTGTGGGGCCAGGATTGCCTATCATGCATGGAAACATTGGCCAATCCACAGAGGACATTAGGCAGCTCTTTCTCAGCTTCCTTCATGGGTGCACTGTGGTAGCTTAACCGAGAGACTTGTCTGGAAATCAGGGTTTTCTCAGCCTTTCTCTCTCTTTGCACAACTCGTTTTGACACTTGGGCATATTTTGTGTGTTCTCGGGAGGTCAGGGCTGTTTGTTCTTTCCTTGGCAGGTGGGGAAGGAGTTGCTTGTGTTGCAGCATGAATGCTTGGTGACACCGTGCTGGGACAGCCTTGCTGGGCCCCACACGACCTGCCCCGTGATTTTCAGGGCAATATTTGAAGAAATTACCAAGCCTTGGCTTGCACAAAGCTGAGACTGAAGTGAAAGCTTTGATAGGTTGGTAAAGAGGAGTTCCAGAAAGTTCTCTCAAGGCAAACTGCAAAGCTTTAAATGAGAAATAATGCCTGATCTTAGGCATTGATGTCAGAGTAAGACTTTCTTCACTAAGCTGTGGTTCCCAGTCCCAGAGACCACACCATATGTGGCCTCTTCTCTCAGCCACTTAACCTTCACAGAGTCACAGAGCATGCTGAGTTGGAAGGGACCCACAAGGACCATCCAGTCCAACCCACAGCCCTGCCCAGGACCATCCCCAGGAGTCACCCCCTGTGCCCCAGAGCATCACCCAAACCCTCCTGCAGCTCTGGC
>JAWWMP010000081.1:51230626-51241171 GCA_035047865.1 Dendrocincla tyrannina
CCTGCGTGTCCCCTGCGTGTCCCCTGCGTGTCCCCTGCGTGTCCCCTGCGTGTCCCCTGCGTGTCCCCTGCGTGTCCCCTGCGTGTCCGACTGCAGCAGCTTCAGCTTGGATGGGCTGAACCCAGCCAGGAGTTGTGGCTGTCAGGATGGCAGCTCTGAAGGTTTGCCAGTGTCAGCCCTTGCCAGGGAAGGGCACATCTGCAGCTGGCACTGCTGGCACCCCTGGCACCCCTTCACCTCCTCCAGCAGGGACATGCAAAGTCAGGGAGGACCTTCTGGAGGTGGGCATGGTGGCATCCATGTACAGTTTTATTGTCAATAGGAAGGAACAATGATTTGAAGACCATCAAGAAGCACTTCTGCAAATGTACTTCTCGATACGTTTTGCTAGACAATAAACCTTCCACCCTCTGCAGTATCTGCCTAGGGTCCTTTGTCCCCTTGCTTGTTAAAGTTTGGTATTTCCATTCCTTGTTATTTCACTCTGTGTCACAAGATAGTGCTTTTTTTAACCTGCACAAATGCTGCAGCATCTGTTTCATAGTAATTTTTCCCCACAGTTCCATATTTTTACTGCACTTGAAAACAAATGCCCTCATCCAATGTGCTCAGCATTAAATTCACTAGTCTCTCTTACGGTCAGGATATTTTATCTTGCCCTTCAACTTAGTGTAACCTGTTTGTAGCACCTTCTATTTACTGGTATCAAGTGAGATACTTTTGGAATTGTGGGGTTTTAAAAGGTCGTGTTTCATTTTGTGATTACAGCAATTTTCTTCCCTAATTATTAGATTGAAAATAAACGGTGAACAGAAGTTGGTATTTTAGAAAAGGAAGGAAAAAAAGCTGTTGAAATAGGAGTTTGCAGAGGGGGCTTTAAATTGAGAAGTAGTAACAGGTATAATAACTCTTTCCTTGCAGGTTTTTGATGTTTTCCTTTTTGATAGCTTGTGCTTTGTCTTATAAAATCCCAGGAAAATTAACAATGGGCATGTAGCAGTGGCACCTAATCAAAATGCCCTTGTAAAAAGGAGTTTTCTGAATGGGTGAGCAGCCATATGTGAGCCATCTCAAGCCAAAACAGAAGAAATCGTTCCCTGTAGAGTGGCTTAACCAAATGCAACCAAATTACTTGCTTTCTGCTTCTAGTGTTGAAGTGGTCACATGAGTCCCCAAGTCTCATGGTATGCTTCCCACAGAAGGTGACTTCGTGGGCAAGCTTTGGAAGGGCAGTTTGATGGGTTTGTCCTCCAGAGAGGCTCAGAGCTGTGTTCCAGCATCACATGCAGTTGTGGATCCCACTGCAGTCAAAAACAGAAGTCAAATTCGTTGTTTCTGCTAAAATTAATTTTTCTAATGAGCAGGTTTTTCCTTCTCTCACTGGTCTTTAGAAAGCATCACAGAGGGTTGCAGACGTAGCTCTGATGAGCTCCAGCCTTCATTCTCATTCTGATGTGAACCTTTCTCAGTTGATTCAGATCCTGAGCTGTCTAGAGCCTCCCTCACAAGGCGTGGGCACCTTTTTTCTCTCCCTTTGAGGTCTTGGACACAACTTGACATCATCTCTGTAGGCAGAACTGCCTGTGAACTGCTTTCCTGAAAAGGAATTTCTCATGCTGAGTGTTGTAGGACCAAGCAAGTGTCTTATACATGGCTTGCTCTTTGGGCATGGTCTGTACAGCACAGGCAGCAGCAGGCAGGGGGTGGTGTTGGTGATGGCATGAAGGTATATGAAAAAAAACCAAAACTAGAGCAACAATTTCAGTTCCTAGAACAGAAGTTGACCACTCTCCTTTCTCTTGACTGCCAAACAGAGACCTAAGCAGCTCTACAGAAGAGACAGTCCATCCCAGGTATGGAAGGAGGTGGAGCAGCACCAGTGTGTGAGTCTGTATCCCTGGAACCAGCTGCACTTCTTCCTCTTGTTTTTTATTCTTTTCTTTTTTTTTGGTGGAAGGGGTGGTGACAAGTAAGGGGCAGAATCATGTTAAGCAGTGATGATTTTGAAATCTGTAGTGTGTGGGCCACAGGGAGCTGGTATTGGAATAGAAACCATGACAAGGAGACCGATGGGAGTGTGTGAAGCTGCAATGGCTTTTCTCTTCCCAGTGTGTCTTAAGGTGGCTATCAGCCTGTGAGATCTTCTGATCCGCAGAGACTGCATTGTTGCAGGGAAAGAAGAGACCTATAAAAGGGGCTTTGCATCAAGCAGACAACTCTGGGATCTCCTGTGTGTCCCTGGGTAACCTGAGCTTCGAGTTTGTCTTTTACAAGTCCTTGCTGGAAGAAGTCAATCTGGCTAGATCTGCACATGCCACACTCCCATCCCGTGGGAGAGGGACTCTGGTGGCATTGTTTTAAAGGAATAAGGCCTGGGGTTTATCCAGAACACCTGGAAGCAGCACTGGGTTTGCAAAGGGGTCGCACTGACCCCTGGTTTTGACCAAGCAGCACTGTGGCTCACAAGGCTCTGGGAGAACCAAAGGATGGGAGCACACTTTCTCTGCCTGTGGTCTCTCAGCATATGGGAGGAAAACAATCCCTGCTGTTGTAAAGCAAAGCATTTGTAAGGTTAAAAGGAGAGGAGAGGGGAAAAAAACATACCTCAGCACCCTGGCTGGCAAGCAGCTTTTATTCAAGGCTCGTGGTTCTGAGTGGGTGAAGTCAATTAATTATAGATGTTTCGGCTGTGTAAACAGGAGAGCTGCTCTGTGCTGTGAAGACACACAAGTCTCTTTTCTTCTGTTTAATTAATGCTTACAAGACCTACCCAGGTAAGTCTTTGGTGTACTGAGGGAAAAAAACCCTCAAAGAATGCTGTTTTTCGGAACAGCTGAACTCTGAGGAATTTTGGTCACTGGGTAATTACAGTGCAAGACTGTTCATCTCGCCCTTGTATTTAATAATGTAACAAGTATTTAGTGGTAGAATCACATATCGTTCTCTGCTGTTCGTTCCTTTTTGGTAAAGAAGGGAAAAAGCAAGGTGGAAAAGAATAAAATGTTTTCAAGATGATGATGATGTGAACCCAGGAACTGGCATGCCAGAGATGTGGAGCTCCCCTGCTCTGCCCCTGTGCTGGGACTGGCTTTTGCCTTCAGCAGAGTTGCAGTGCCAGAACACAAGTGCAGCTCTCCTCGTTGTCTCCTCACACTGCACAGACCTGTCAAAGAGGACCAAATAGTTCTGAGATGCAGAAAGAGGGGCATGCCTTTCTTTGGGTTGCTCCCTTGTATTGTTTTCCTTGCCTTTAGTGCCATTGCCTGAAATACTGGCCTTGGGTTTGGTCTTCCAGATTTGGAAAATGACTCTATTTCAAAATCTTATGCTAGTTGCTCTGCTCTGAGGTAGAGTCCAGGAAGCAAGTCACACTTGCCATCACATCACTCTCAGTACATATGAACTGCTACCACCTGTCTGAGTGTCACCACATCTCCTCTTCCTCCTCTTCTCTGTGAGCTCTTACTTCAGCTAAAACTACCATTTTTCTGACTTGTTTAACTTGTACTAGTGTTTGTGTACTATGATGACAATGAGCAGTCTTTGTTGTGTGACTTTGCATGATGCATAGTTCTCTTAATCACTCGAAGTTAGTTATTTAATTTGATGATTTAGAAGTAGCAGCAACAAACAATAATGTGGTTAGTGTAGGGGGTAGATGAAACTACTGGAGCACTAGGGAGCTGCTTCTACAAGCATTTTGAGTGTTTGCTCTGCCATCTTTTCAAACTGACCACTTTTTGCTTTGTTGCCATGGAAATATTAGGCTAAAAATATATTTGGATATGAGTAGAGACAAGGAATGTGTGCATACAGAAGTAGGATAAGGGAATTAAACAGAAAAGCAGCCTATCCATGGTGTTGTGAGTAATAGTGCTAAGCTCTTGGCTTCTCTTTTAGATCCAAGAGTGAAGGATTTTTTGGGGGTAACACATCTTGTTGCTGAAGGAATTAGTTACTGGGATCTCTTTGTACACTGCATGGCACAGTCTGACTGACTAATAGCTCCCCATCAGGGGGAACACTGAGTTTCAATACTGCATGGTCTGGCAGCTGACCTTTGTTGTAAAGTGTTCCTGTAGTGATTGAGAAGATTTTACCCCTTGAAAATGTGAATAGATAAGGCTTTTGACTGGCAGAGTAACGAGAGATAGGATGTGTGAGAGGAGCTGGGGAAATTGTGAGCACCATTATGGTTTGTTTTGCCACTACTGTCTTCAAAGTTAACTTTCTTGGGGGAAAATTGAAAGACTGACTCGAGGGAATGTTCTGTTTCTAATGTGAAATTCAGCTCTGCTCATCAGGCATGTGATTAAAGACCAGCTCAGCAAGTGCTGTAGCAGGTGTCCTGAATTCAACTGCTGCTAATGCAAATGAGAACATGAATCCTCCCTAATTTCCTCCCTAACTGGTCAGGTTTGGAGTTGAAAGGTGTCCTCTCCCTTCACAAAGCAGGCACCAGGTAAAGTTCTGGCTTATGCCTTCCCAAATGCTAATTTTTGATCATAAAGCTGATGTAATTTTCTGCTTCTGTAAATCCAAAGGTCCACCCATGTTTTGAGATCAAGGGGAATAAAAACATGTGGTGGAGAGGGCTGTGTTTGGGGCACTTGGCTTCTGAAGTTCATGTGTTATCTCTTGCTCAAAGCTGTGCCTCGAGGTATAATCCAGTCATATGTATTTAATTAAGACTTTAAACTACTGTTGCCCTGATAAAAGCAAAGAGCTGATGGTTCACAGGCATCTGCTCTAAGAGAGAGTTAACTTGAGACAGACACAATGCCTGGAAGCCTAAAGGATATATTGCAGGAGGGGCAATCAATAGGACCTAGTGGCTGTACAGCAAAGTGAAGAGAGGAGAGGGGTCCCCAGCTCTGCCTGTCCCTCCTCTCTTGAGGGTCTCTGAATTATTCCATAGTTTGGAGTTTATACCTTTCTCTGTCATCTGTGAGTTGCCTTCACAGTGCCCGTGCTGATACTCAGAACAAAGCTCAGGGCTGGCAGTGTTTCTGTGTATTTATTTTCTGTCTTTGTGTGGTGTAACAGAGCACAGGCACTTATACCTCCAGTTCAGGTTATTTTCCTGAATATGCCAGTGAGTCTAATGTAGCTGAGGGGCCAGGAACACAGTGGAACAGATGGCTTGCTGCATGTGAGGTACAAAGGCCTCTTTTCCAGGGTACTGGAGGCGTAGGGATTTTTTTGTCTACTATTCAATTTTTGGTAAAAATATGTTGAGTCCATTGTAACCAAGGTGATGAGCCATTTTAAAAGAGAGGTGTTATTTCAAAACTTAGTGTGTCGTAATTGTTGCATTTCAGAAGTCATTTTAGATCATCTCCCTCATAAATAGATGAACCTTGTGTTTGGTTTTGCTGATTTTCATGCAATGTGCACGAGTGCTGAGGATCAGAGAGCAAACTTTAGGCATGTTTTTCAGTTATTATGGACTCCACTGTCGCACAGTGCTTTGATGATTGCAAGTTTTTCCTCAAATAAATTCCTCACTTGCTAATGCTCATGGTGAAAAACTCAACGTTAGGCTGATTTACATAAAAACATTAGACAGCCTGTAGGCTCTGGAATTTCATTAAAGTCTCAGTCTTGGTTCAGCCCTTATAATTTGCTGTTTGCAATGACTAAGATGTCTCCTCAAACAGCTCTTCCTTGTCCTGATAAAAGCCAGGTAAGTTGTTACAACCCCCCCAATGCCAACTTTTATTCATCCAGATCGGTGCCTGTCAGTCATTGCCTTACAACAGTCCATGAAGGCAGAGCAGGTAGATGTCACAGCTGGGGCTGACTGTAAAGGAACAGATAAAATTCTGGGCTGAATCCTGCTCTCTTTATGAATATGGAAGAAATACTTGTGTTGGTTTGAATGGGAGGAGAGATGACTCAGAGCCAGCAATGGTAAGGTTGAGTCCTTGTCCTTCTCTGCCCCTGGCCCCCCCCTAACTCCCCATCTGAGGATAATTTTTGGAGGAAGTTACTATTTTCAAGGATGTGAGCTGCCTGAGCAACCCAAATTTCAAGCCCATTACTCATGTTATACACCAAAATTTAAGAAGTGGGGTAATAGTTGGAGGACATGAGCCAGCACAACCTGCAGGTTCTGTTCCTAGCTACAAAAGAGCTGGAATAATTTGATATTAAAGACATTTAGCATCTTTAACTACTGTCTGGGCACTGACCTTTCCTGTGGTGGGAGCTTTGACCTCATCTACTCTGCCTCGACTCTTGCCAATCCAAATGCCAGACTTGCTGGGCACTCCCATGGCACAGTCCCATGTCCATGATGAACTGGACTATCATGAAGGCCACCGGATGGCTTCAGATTTTTATAGCCTTCCAACTTCTGCCTGTCTGGTGAGAATTTTAGTGAGCAGACCAACCTTAAATGCCATTGCCATCTCCCTGTGGGTGCCTGACTGGGAGCTTGGTTGCCAGAGCCTGGTGTTCCTACCAGCTGGCAGTGCTCATTTGTTGTAGGGAGACTGAAACAGTGCTCTGCTACCTCCTGAATCTTTCTCTCCTCAAGCCTATGACCACCACAAATCCCTGGGTTTTTTATCTTCACCATCTTACCTGGTTTTGTCCTGGCTACTGTTTCCTCACCTGATGCTCTTAATCCCCTCCCCACAGCTGCCTCCAGCTCTTCCTTCAGTGGGGACAAATGGGCAGGGGATTCATATTCTCCTCTTCCATGCTGGGAGAGGTACCCAGGGACACAGAACTCCTGCTTCCAGACGTGGCACATGTTAGATCTGAGGTGGACATTCAGTGCAAAAAACCATATTCCATATTTGAAAATGTATAAGCATCTGAAAGCACAGTTTATAATGAAAAATTTCAAGCAACTTGAGCAATCAGCAGTGCAAGATGTAGTGCCTGTAAGGAGAAATACAGCAAAGTGCTGGAATGTATAAGCACACATCCATTCCAGCTGCCAGCATTCTTTAGCAATGAGTCTTGCCAATAAGACAGCTTTTATGAGGGTAGCACATAAGCAACAGCCCATTGAAATTACATCTGTATGTTCTTCCTGAATAGCAGTTTTCAGAGGCACAGTAGAAAATTCTAGATACTTTTATTTTCCTAAGGCAAAAATGGTGTGATTTTGTCTGCCTTATGCTCAGGAGTCTACACCTGGAAAATTCATGGGTAAGCAGGTGGGTGTCACTTTGTATGAACAGCACAGTAATAGAGGTGGATTAGACAAAGCTAGACTCAAAATCAGTGGACTGTGGAGCTTGCAATATTGAGAGAAGCTGAGACAGAGGAGGCTGGACCACTGAATATGAAGATTTGTTACTACACATTGCTTATTAGTGTACTAATTTACTGTACTACTCTTGTTATGGTCGGAGGCAGGTAACTGCTGAATCAAATCATCAAGCAAAGGAGGTAAAAGTGAAAGTCAATAGTGGAGAGTATCTGCAGATCACAATTAACAACAGAACAAAGAATCAATGACATAATAAATGGTAATAATTAGTTCTCTTGTTATAAAGGGCTTAACTCCAGCCCTCAGTGCAGAACCCTTGGGAAACAACAATGGTCTGTGGCAGCACCTTTTGAAGATTAAAAATATACTGAGATCGTCTGATCCATTCCCCAAACATCAGTTACAACTACAAATACTGAAATACATTACTGGTGCAGAACTAAGCTTACTTACATTAAGGTTCTAACTGCATTTCTGTATCTTGACAAGTCTGTGTTTTTGGCTTAAGCGGAATCTTGAGTAGAAATTTTCTGTGTGTTCTACTTCTTGTTTTTTAGCTATTGCAGTTTCTTTGCAAATGCTTGTCCCTGAAATTATTGGTATGTACCGGTCAGCCTTAATTCTTGCTCCAGGTGTTCTTCTGTTTCTTGCCAGGAAACATTATGAAAGGCGAGACTTTAATTCTCAAATCTCACAGTTTCTCCAAAGAAATATGTCAAGTGTTTGTGCACATTTTGGAGCAGGGCAAGGAAAAAGTCATCAGAAAATTGGAAGGAATTTTGCAGCAGGGATTAAAGAAGCACATCTGTCTAGGCCTTGCTTGGTTTTGAGACTGTTAGTTCTCTGAAAGTTGAGGTGCTTGTGCAAGTCACAGGTGGTTGTGATATGAAACAAGTTCTGAGCAGACACAGCTTGCAGCCTAAGGAGAGTGACAGTGCAGAGGTGGCTGAGCAGCAAACCAGCTTGGTGGCTGTAGTGTCCCCAAGCATGCTGTGGTGTCACCAGCCAGCTCCTGGAAGGCAGGTTTGCTGATAAAGCATGAGAAATAAGAGCTGTTGTTTGCCTGGAGCAGCAGGAGTGTATCAATGCTGTAAATACAGATTAGATCTGCCAGTAATAACCTTACCTTTTATCTTCGTGAGGAGTCCTAATTCTTTGCTGCCAGGGCAGGCACAGTATTGTGAGAAACTACCTGGATTTATCTAAAAAATGCTGATGCTCAGGGAAAGGCTCGTGCTGGCGCAGGAGTGCTGGGTCTCTCCTCTTTGTGTCGCACACTTGACCTGCTCTCTACACCTCCAGCCACATTCAGAACCAGGGGATGGAACTGGAGAAGAGGGGTCAGGCATGGGAGGTGGACACGAGGTGTGCTGGCACCCTGGGTTTCACAGGGAGCTGCTGGTACAGCTCCTACACTGTGCTCTGTGCTTCCCCAGGCTCTCACTGAGCGGACAGGGTTTTTTCCCTTCTTCAGGTTTGACTTTCTAACTCTTTCCCTGCTTTCTTCTTCTTTAGTCTTGTTTGGACAGTCACAGTCTGTGCCCTCTCCCCTGTCCCACCCTCTGTTATCATCTCAATGCTCATCTCCACACGAGGACATTGCTCACCCAATTCCAGGACTGCAACACCTCATATAAACTGCCTTTAATTTCCCTCGGTTTCAGCTTGCCATTGTGATTCCTTGTCCTTTTTTTTTTTCATATGCCTCTCCCACTTTCCCCATTGTATTCAGAGAGTTCTCCCCTCCACTGACTCATCGTCTTCGCTTTGACTCGTTCTGTCTCCAGAGATCACCGTGGCTACTTTAATTCAAGATGGTCCCACAGCGAATTGATTGTAGCTCAGCATCATCTGTTTGTTTATTCCACTTCTGGCTCCTCTCTAGGGAAAGCTTTGACTCATAACTTAATTGCTTGGCTGTCTGATTTGGTTCACTTGGTTCCCACCTACTTACCAGAGACAGCTACCTTTTCATTACTGGTTTTGACACCTCTCATTTTTTATGCACAGTGTTTGCTCAAAAGACCAACAACAGCTCTTTTAGTAAGAGATTGAATTGATCACAAGTGACTCAGTTTTTAAGATAGGCATTACTTCCCTGAGCGGGTTTTTTCAGCTCTGAGAAATGCTTAGCTAATGACTAGTCACTCCAGCTATTTAATTGAAACAAAAAGTATCCTGGGAGTAAATCACAACAAGCTTGTGGAAGTGCCCCAGGTGTATCACACACTCCTGTCAAACACCAGCTGATGCTTCCTGCCTCCTCCAAATAATATAATTTAGTTTTCCTTGCAATACTCATTAGGATGTTCTGGGTTTTGTTTTTATTTTAGTCTAACAAGGGAAGCTGTGTGATCCTGGCAGAGAGCTTTTTTTTATATTTGAAAGAGTAAATCTGCCTTTCTGTGAAAGCTAAGCCTCTGACACCAGTTTGGCCTTAGGAAGGAAGGAACAGAAGATTAAAAGAGCAAGTGAACTTTTGGGAAGACATTTAGGGCAGTTTTGACTCTGAAGGAATGAGAAAGATGATTAGGAATGGTGTCAAATAAACCAACAGGAGTAATAACAGTGATGGGAAGGGGGCTGGATGATGGGAACTAGGACATTGGAGACTTTCAACCTTCCATGCTTCCAGCTGCAGTTCATCAGCAGACCCTCCTAGATTTTTATCTCCTCTGGCTTCGGCTTGGTAGGGTGTTTTCAGAGGGTGACTGCAGAGGCAGTATAAACTATTGCCACGAAGAGTAATGTTCAGCTGGTAAATTAATTTTCCAGTTAATTTGCAAAACTGATTTGGTAACTGAGATAACTCAGGGCTTCAATGGAGAAATCATTTTTGTGAAATGGTTATTTTTTCCTATGAGAGGGATGAAGCTCTGTCAGAATTTCTCTGGTAAACGTCAAACTTCTCAGTGCTTCCCTGTGAATGAGGGATGAGGGCTCTGGGGTGTCTAGGGATGAACTACATCCCTGCTCCTTGTGACCATCCCTCCTATGTGGCCCACAGAGGTGCTTGCAGGGTGGTGAAAGGACCAAAACAATCACCTCTCCTGTTGCCTGGCTCTGATTATCCTGCCTTGGGGGCCTTCCTTTGGGGCAGCTGTATTTTCTGCCCCAGGAAACTACAGTGGTGGCTCTGAGCACGCAGCTGGGGACTGCCTTATTTATGCCAATGCAGTGGAAGGCTGTGACACGGTCCTGGGTGTCGTGGTTTAACCCCAGCCAAGCCATCAAGCCCCACAAACAGCTGCTCATTCACTGCCCCACCGGCAGGATCAGGGAGAGAATTGGAAGGGGAAAGGCTGGAAAACTCCTGG